>CM068367.1:947075581-947675581 GCA_034769895.1 Magicicada septendecula
AGGCCGTGACCCGCCCGAAAAGTAAAAGATATGTTTGTTTATAACATAGTTACATTTAAAATTCACAATTTACATTGCATTGAAATTCTTAATATTGATTACGTGTTCGAGCACTACTCATTTGCTTTCTTATCTTTCCTACTTGTGGCCTTCATTAACATAAAATAGTGATTACAACAAAATATTTACTTATTCATCGGAACTAGTTTATATCCTACTTACATAGGCCATCATCAACTAATGATTGCATCTTTAATTACAACTTAATTGACCATTTAAATAAAAAGGATTCACTCTCTCTCACTACATTAAAATAAACATTTAATCTGCATCTGAATAAAATTACAAACATTTCAATTTTAGGTTTAGTTTCAAACTCCTAAAATCATTAATTCATTATCAAAATTTATCTATACATTAACTAATTAATTAACCTCAAATTCTTTTAATTCAATCAGTTATTGGAAATACAGTTATTTTAATTGCATTACTCCAAAACAATTACAATTCAGTTGTTTTATAAACTTCCTAATTACTTTTGTTATTCGTTTAGTTTGATTAAATATTATTATTAAAATCAAATTACTACTGCATACATACATTGTTTACGTAAAATACATCTTACAACACAACCAAAATTAATTTCACTATAAATTTATTTACAATTTTTTCGTCATTATTTTTATTGTTTACCATACCTCATTTTGGAAAGGAGTCCGATCCAAAACCATTATTACATAATTAAACGTTCATAAACATTTATTGGTTTTTACCCCCATCATCGTACAAAAACCTGGTCTTACATCGACACCATTCATTTTTTATTAAACTCATTATATCATTTTTATAATATAAAGATTATCCAAATGTTTATATTCTTCCAACAATACCAACAGGATTATTCCATGTTATTAAATCATATAATTTATTATCATCGAGTATAGTCCAGTCACCCTTAGTATGATCTGTCATAGTCATGTCAATTACAGTTTCATTATCATTATTATCTACTGCTGTATTAGCTTTGTCATAAAGTAAGTAATCAATATCATCAATTGCTGTACTAACTATTTTCACAAGGTAAGTACTTTACTATCACTAACTCTTTCCATATCTAATCTCTTTACTAATTCGTCATAACCTCTACTAACCTTTAAATAACTCTATTTTCTCATCAACATACCTTTCATCATAACACCAATTCATACTTTTGCTATCATTCCGTACAGAGGTATTAAATCCTAAAAACTCCTACTAAAAATTTAAAAAACTACTTAAAAACACATTGTTTTCCTGTAAGGGACTCTTGCCCTTCAAAATTCATTTGTAACAGCTTGGTTTACCATAAAACTGGGGAAAATCTACCCTCTGCCCTATATTCACAAAAAATCATTCTCTTCATACTCTCTCTCTAACTTACAAATACTGATCTCTCTCTCTCTCTCTCTCTCTCCTCTCTCTCTCTCTCTTCCTCTCTCTCACTCTCTCTCTAGCTCTCTCTCTCTCTCTCTCTCTCTCTACTCTCTCTCTTCCTCTCTCTCTCTACTTCTCTCTCCTCTCTCTCTCTCTCTCTCTCACTGTTTCTATATTATTATGATCGCTAATTATTTTCACGGTATTATTTTTATATATCTCGTTTTCAACTATCTTACTACTATTAGCTGTTAATTCATTTTTGTAACTAACACCTACCTTGTTGATGATCCCTTCGTAATTATTTGTTATTTTACTATTAACCTGGTTGTCTGTTATTTCGTCCATCACATTCACCGTAAATGTGTCATTTTCTTACCTCCTCCTTCAGCGTTCTACTTTCGTTTACTTCGTCTTGTATTTTATTTATATTTATAATTATCCCACCTTTCATGCCCGCAATAGTTCTATTTCTTTCCTCTAATTTAATATCTATTTCTCTTAATTTTTTGTCTTGTTTGGTTATTTCTCGTTTTCAGTTCTATGTTACTAGTATTTATTTCTTACTTAATTTCAATCTTAAATTCATTCAAACTCGTTTTTAAATTATCATTTTCTGATTTCATTTCAGTTTTAAATTCATTTAAACACGCGTTTAAATTTATTATTTTCTGTTTTAATTTTCTTGTCTTGTTTGTCAAGTTTATTATGTTACTATGTTTATTTCTGATTTGATCTCAGTTTTCATTCCTGACATCATTTCCATCATCAACGCTAATTGGTTAAATATATTTATATTACGGCTCTTATTGCTACATTCAACTTCGACCGTTTCGTTTACATTCGGTATTTCAAATTGTACACTCTCATCGATATTTTCGTTTGTTGAAATTAAATTGTCTTGCATAACGTTTAAAATAGATTCCTCTACACTTTCACATAAATTTGCACTTTGCCTTTCTCTCTACCATTTTGACCAGGTTGTAAAATTAATTCAATTTATATTAAATTAAAAATTAATTTACAACGTCCCTGTTCGGGCACCAACTGAAGCTGTACGATTTTATTAAGTTATTAAAATCTGTAAATTCGTCCCTGTTTAGGGCGTCAACTGAAGCAGTTCAGGTTAATTAAAAGATTGAAATATTTAAATCGTCCCTGGTGCGGACGTGATCTGAAATATTACATGTTAATTAATTCTTAAATTATTGAAATTTGAAATGTTACCTACCTACCAAGGTCTCGTCTGGTGTACTGGCAGAGAAAAAACAGGTGAATGCAATGACAAATACATGTTTATATTGTTAATTAACACCTCTTTATTTTATCTGATTTTATCGTCAAATGATATCAAAACTCCCACCTCAACCATTTCTTTTATGTTACATCGATAATAACTGCCTGGATAATAACTTTAATTTATGTATTACTCATTTGTCTTCAAAAAACTACTATTTATCTAAATATTTGATTTTACGTTACTTCTTTGTTATTTTTCCTTTTTCTCAGAAAACATTGTTATTTATCTATTATACATGAAATAAAACTTTCTGAATTACTTATTGCTAACAATCATAAATTATAATCATACTCCTAATTGTAATCAGACGACCCAGTTTGCTCACACACTCATTCACAACTTTTCCCCAATTGAGTTTAATTTAGCACTTTTTGAAGCATTAATTTATATTTAAATTGAAAATATAAATTTACTTTCCTGCCAGCGGCGCCTCAAATCCGTGTTGCTGTCATTACCTGTTTTTTGTTCTGATTGTAGTTTAAAGTTGCACTGATTTCTTTTTTTAAAACACTATATTACATTTTACTTGTAATTTACACACAAAATTTGGTGGTTGGCCGACCTTAATTAAACTCGAGTAAAGATTTTAGATGGACCGCATGCGGTCTAGAGGCGAAGTCGACTGGCGGTAACTACGCACAACCCGTTTCCTACTCCAACGCTATGTAGCAGACGGGAATGCACAGCCCTCATGTGATAGATTGTTAGTCACCGTACCTGTAGCATGGATTTTTTCAATGTTCACAAGGTGTTGACGATATCAAGCGACTACGACATAGAGGGCCGTGATAGGCGGAGCCTCAAATTGATATCCGGCATCTCAAAAGCACATTGCTGAAATAATTTTACATCTTAGCCATTTTACTTGGCGTGGGTTGAGGCTGTAAGCGTCGCCTCTGTGCGCGTGTTCATGTTGCGCATATGAGTGCATACCACAACACTTGATTTCTCAGAATAATATTGCGTTGTTTGCCACACCCGCTCACAAGTTATGTCACTGCGTTCGTTGTTTACATAAAACCGTATTTCGTATTGAACTAGCCCCCCGTTGGTCACGTACACATTTAAATACATTTATTAAAAAAATAAAATCCCCTTTTTGCCCCATTACAATACCCCCCCAATGAGAGGTCTTCTGCCGAAACAGAAGAACTCTCATTGCTACCCCTAAGAGGATCGGCGAGGATATGGTGCCAACAACCCTCCTTTAATTCTTAACACCTCATGGGTACACTACCCCCTCTAGCTAGGTGACTATGGCTGCACCTGAACGAGATTACTGGACTTCCTCTGTTCGAGATCCCAACACCATAAAATCAGACAGATACTCACCATAGTACCAACCCCAACCCTTCTATCATTCCATCATTCTATCAATCAAAACTGGCCTATATACCATACCAGATCCTCAACCGATATGCTCCCCCCTTACATGCATACTTGGGCTGCCTTTAGCAAGTAGGCCTACTGGGTGCGTACACATACTCATTATTGTATTAAAAACAAACTCCTTATTTAAAAATTCATAAAAGGTATCGTTCACATTTCATTTCTTTTCTCAATTTGCTTAAATCCAATCAAGTTCAAATCCAAAATAAACTAAACAAATCAAATTGAAATCATTTAAATTTTTGTTTGCCTAGAGGAATTTAGCTAAGTTCATTATCAAAGATCCATTAATTTGATCATTTCATTACATTTACTTTCAAAAATTTAAAAATCTTCTAATTGGATCCACTCTTCTTAATTACCTAATAACAACCATAATGAACCAATAAAAATACACAACTTACTTCTACTATTAAAGTCAAAATTCAAAATAAATGCAACTTGTATACAAAAAAGAACATAAAAGGCATATCATAAATCAGCTAACACCTTCCCTACTATATAATGAATATTATCATTTACGGTAACGTTCTTTGATACAACGAATAGAACAAAATTTTTTTCCACAAAAAAATTTAAATTTCCCAAAATATTTGTTTTATTAATTTCAAGAAACAATAAAATTATTTAATTTAATTGAAGTAACAAAATTCATGAGTTAATCACTATAAAACCTATCCTGATTCTAACATCAGTTATCAGATGATCTCTCTGGGTCAGGTGACTGACCTTGCCCTATATACACCATACAAAAACTATACCATGAAAATTACACAACATCTGTTCATACTCCTTACACTCTAACATAGTAAAACTAATGACACAAATAAAACATAATAAACAAAAATCTGATATACATCTTCTGTACTTGACATGGTCTTTTCAGAATCAGTTAGAGTCCTTTATGAAATCATTACACAGAGCACAACACATTGAAATCACTTACTTCTAAACAGCCCATCTATTACAATGGTATTTCTTGAATCAAAATAAAATCATTTAGTTAGCTTATCAGCTAGTCAGCATCATTAAGTTTCAAATTTTAGTTCGTTACTTCCCCTGAGTAACCCCCCCTTACCAAACACACTATGGCCCCCCCCCTGAACTGTTGCGTTCAGTTGATTCCACAAGGACTGAATTTGAGGAGGAATTTTGGCAACTCCTGTCCTTGCTTCGGCCTTACATATTAAAATTATCAGATATCATAATATCTGGAAGTTACATATTTAAAACCTTAAAACGGGTCTGTCACCTTTTTTACTGTTCCTACGCGAACAGAGTGATAGCCGCTGTTCCATAATTTGGTGATTCCCTTGAATTACCCCCCCTGTCAATTTCTAAATTCACCTTTACAAACGATAACAGCTATGGTCAGTTAAGGCAGAACGTGACGCAATGAGCCCCAACCATAGCTGTCAAAGCTAAACCAATTCCACGGTCAGGGTTCGGTGAGGCCTGTGACCGCCCGAAAAGTAAAAGATATGTTTGTTTATAACATAGTTACATTTAAAATTCACAATTTACATTGCATGAAATTCTTAATATTGATTACGTGTTCGAGCACTACTCATTTGCTTTCTTATCTTTCCTACTTGTGGCCTTCATTAACATAAAATAGTGATTACAACAAAATATTTACTTATTCATCGGAACTAGTTTATACCTACTTACATAGGCCATCATCAACTAATGATTGCATCTTTAATTACAACTTAATTGACCATTTAAATAAAAAGGATTCACTCTCTCTCACTACATTAAAATAAACATTTAATCTGCATCTGAATAAAATTACAAACATTTCAATTTTAGGTTTAGTTTCAAACTCCTAAAATCATTTAATTTCATTATCAAAATTTATCTATACATTAACTAATTAATTAACCTCAAATTCTTTTAATTCAATCAGTTATTGGAAATACCAGTTATTTTAATTGCATTACTCCAAAACAATTACAATTCAGTTGTTTTATAAACTTCCTAATTACTTTTGTTATTCGTTTAGTTTGATTAAATATTATTATTAAAATCAAATTACTACTGCATACATACATTGTTTACGTAAAATACATCTTACAACACAACCAAAATTAATTTCACTATAAATTTATTTACAATTTTTTCGTCATTATTTTATTGTTTACCATACCTCATTTTGGAAAGGAGTCCGATCCAAAACCATTAATTACATAATTAAACGTTCATAAACATTTATTGTTTTTACCCCCATCATCGTACAAAAACCTGGTCTTACATCGACACCATTCATTTTTTATTAAACTCATTATATCATTTTTATTAATATAAAGATTATCCAAATGTTTATATTCTTCCACAATACCAACAGGATTATTCCATGTTATTAAATCATATAATTTATTATCATCGAGTATAGTCCAGTCACCCTTAGTATGATCTGTCATAGTCATGTCAATTACAGTTTCATTATCATTATTATCTACTGCTGTATTAGCTTTGTCATAAAGTAAGTAATCAATATCATCAATTGCTGTACTAACTATTTCACAAGGTAAGTACTTACTATCACTAACTCTTTCCATATCTAATCTCTTTACTAATTCGTCATAACCTCTACTAACCTTAAATAACTCTATTTTCTCATCAACATACCTTTCATCATAACACCAATTCATACTTTTGCTATCATTCCGTACAGAGGGTATTAAATCCTAAAAACTCCTACTAAAAATTTAAAAAACTACTTAAAAACACATTGTTTTCCTGTAAGGGACTCTTGCCCTTCAGAATCATTTGTAACCAGCTTGGTTTACCATAAAACTGGGGAAAATCTACCCTCTGCCCTATATTCACAAAATCATTCTCTTCATACTCTCTCTCTAACTTACAAATACTGATCTCTCTCTCTCTCTCTCTCTCTCTCTCTCTCTCTCTCTCTCTCTCTCTCTCTCTCTCTCTCACTGTTTCTATATTATTATGATCGCTAATTATTTTCACGGTATTATTTTTATATATCTCGTTTTCAACTATCTTACTACTATTAGCTGTTAATTCATTTTTGTAACTAACACCTACCTTGTTGATGATCCCTTCGTAATTATTTGTTATTTTACTATTAACCTGGTTGTCTGTTATTTCGTCACATTCACCCATAAATGTGTCATTTTCTACCTCCTCCTTCAGCGTTCTACTTTCGTTTACTTCGTCTTGTATTTTATTTATATTTATAATTATCCCACCTTTCATGCCCGCAATAGTTCTATTTCTTTCCTCTAATTTAATATCTATTTCTCTTAATTTTTTGTCTTGTTTGGTTATTTCCGTTTTCAGTTCTATGTTACTAGTATTTATTTCTTACTTAATTTCAATCTTAAATTCATTCAAACTCGTTTTTAAATTATCATTTTCTGATTTCATTTCAGTTTTAAATTCATTTAAACACGCGTTTAAATTATTATTTTCTGTTTTAATTTTCTTGCCTTGTTTGTCAAGTTTATTATTTACTATGTTTATTTCTGATTTGATCTCAGTTTTCATTCCTGACATCATTTCCATCATCAACGCTAATTGGTTAAATATATTTATATTACGGTTCTTATTGCTACATTCAACTTCGACCGTTTCGTTTACATTCGGTATTTCTAATTGTACACTCTCATCGATATTTTCGTTTGTTGAAATTAAATTGTCTTGCATAACGTTTAAAATAGATTCCTCTACACTTTCACATAAATTTGCACCTTTGCCTTTCTCTACCATTTTGACCAGGTTGTAAATTAATTCAATTTATATTAAATTAAAAATTAATTTACAACGTCCCTGTTCGGGCACCAACTGAAGCTGTACGATTTTATTAAGTTATTAAAATCTGTAAATTCGTCCCTGTTTAGGGCGTCAACTGAAGCAGTTCAGGTTAATTAAAGATTGAAATATTTAAATCGTCCCTGGTGCGGACGTGATCTGAAATATTACACGTTAATTAATTCTTAAATTATTGAAATTTGAAATGTTACCTACCTACCAAGGTCTCGTCTGGTGTACTGGCAGAGAAAAAACAGGTGAATGCAATGACAAATACATGTTTATATTGTTAATTAACACCTCTTTATTTTATCTGATTTTATCGTCAAATGATATCAAAACTCCCACCTCAACCATTTCTTTTATGTTACATCGATAATAACTGCTGGATAATAACTTTAATTTATGTATTACTCATTGTCTTCAAAAAACTACTATTTATCTAAATATTTGATTTTACGTTACTTCTTTGTTATTTTTCCTTTTTCTCAGAAAACATTGTTATTTATCTATTATACATGAAATAAAACTTTCTGAATTACTTATTGCTAACAATCATAAATTATAATCATACTCCTAATTGTAATCAGACGACCCAGTTTGCTCACACACTCATTCACAACTTTTCCCCATTTGAGTTTAATTTAGCACTTTTTGAAGCATTAATTTGTATTTAAATTGAAAATATAAATTTACTTTCCTGCCAGCGGCGCCTCAAATCCGTGTTGCTGTCATTACCGGTTTTTTGTTCTGATTGTAGTTTAAAGTTGCACTGATTTCTTTTTTTAAAACACTATATTACATTTTACTTGTAATTTACACACAAAATTTGGTGGTTGGCCGACCTTAATTAAACTCGAGTAAAGATTTAGATGACCGCATGCGGTCTAGAGGCGAAGTCGACTGGCGGTAACTACGCACACCGTTTCCTACTCCAACGCTATGTAGCAGACGGGAATGCACAGCCCTCATGTGATAGATTGTTAGTCACCGTACCTGTAGCATGGATTTTTCAATGTTCACAAGGTGTTGACGATATCAAGCGACTACGACATAGAGGCCGTGATAGGCGGAGCCTCAAATTGATATCCGGCATCTCAAAAGCACATTGCTGAAATAATTTTACATCTTAGCCATTTTACTTGGCGTGGGTTGAGGCTGTAAGCGTCGCCTCTGTGCGCGTGTTCATGTTGCGCGTATGATTGCATACCACAACACTTGATTTCTCAGAATAATATTGCGTTGTTTGCCACACCCGCTCACAAGTTATGTCACTGCGTTCGTTGTTTGCATAAAACCGTATTTCGTATTGAACTAGCCCCGTTGGTCACGTACACATTTAAATACATTTATTACAAAAATAAAATCCCCTTTTTGCCCCATTACAATACCCCCCCCCAATGAGAGGTCTTCTGCCGAAACAGAAGAACTCTCATTGCTACCCCTAAGAGGATCGGCGAGGATATGGTGCCAACAACCCTCCTTTAATTCTTAACACCTCATGGGTACACTACCCCCCTAGCTAGGTGACTATGGCTGCACCTGAACGAGATTACTGGACTTCTCTGTTCGAGATCCCAACACCATAAAATCAGACAGATACTCACCATAGTACCACCCAACCTTCTATCATTCTATCAATCAAAACTGGCCTTATACCATACCAGATCCTCAACCGATATGCTCCCCCTTACATGCATACTGGGCTGCCTTTAGCAAGTAGGCCTACTGGGTGCGTACACATACTCATTATTGTATTAAAAACAAACTCCTTATTTAAAATTCATAAAAGGTATCGTTCACATTTCATTTCTTTTCTCAATTTGCTTAAATCCAATCAAGTTCAAATCCAAAATAAACTAAACAAATCAAATTGAAATCATTTAAATTTTTGTTTGCCTAGAGGAATTTAGCTAAGTTCATTATCAAAGATCCATTAATTTGATCATTTCATTACATTTACTTTCAAAAATTTAAAAATCTTCTAATTGGATCCACTCTTCTTAATTACCTAATAACAACCATAATGAACCAATAAAAATACACAACTTACTTCTACTATAAAGTCAAAATTCAAAATAAATGCACTTGTATACAAAAAAGAACATAAAAGGCATATCATAAATCAGCTAACACCTTCCCTACTTATAATGAATATTATCATTTACGGTAACGTTCTTTGATACAACGAATAGAACAAAATTTTTTTTCCACAAAAAAATTTAAATTTCCCAAAATATTTGTTTTATTAATTTCAAGAAACAATAAAATTATTTAATTTAATTGAAGTAACAAAATTCATGAGTTAATCACTATAAACCTATCCTGATTCTAACATCAGTTATCAGATGATCTCTCTGGGTCAGGTGACTGACCTTGCCCTATATACACCATACAAAACTATACCATGAAAATTACACAACATCTGTTCATACTCCTTACACTCTAACATAGTAAAACTAATGACACAATAAAACATAATAAACAAAATCTGATATACATCTTCTGTACTTGACATGGTCTTTTCAGAATCAGTTAGAGTCCTTTATGAAATCATTACACAGAGCACAACACATTGAAATCACTTACTTCTAAACAGCCCATCTATTACAATGGTATTTCTTGAATCAAAATAAAATCATTTAGTTAGCTTATCAGCTAGTCAGCATCATTAAGTTTCAAATTTTAGTTCGTTACTCCCCTGAGTAACCCCCCTTACCAAACACACTATGGCCCCCCCCTGAACTGTTGCGTTCAGTTGATTCCACAAGGACTGAATTTGAGGAGGAATTTTGGCAACTCCTGTCCTTGCTTCGGCCTTACATATTAAAATTATCAGATATCATAATATCTGGAAGTTACATATTTAAAACCTTAAAACGGGTCTGTCACCTTTTTTACTGTTCCTACGCGAACAGAGTGATAGCCGCTGTTCCATAATTTGGTGATTCCCTTGAATTACCCCCCTGTCAATTTCTAAATTCACCTTTACAACGATAACAGCTATGGTCAGTTAAGGCAGAACGTGACGCAATGAGCCCCAACCATAGCTGTCAAAGCTAAACCAATTCCACGGTCAGGGTTCGGTGAGGCCGTGACCGCCCGAAAAGTAAAAGATATGTTTGTTTATAACATAGTTACATTTAAAATTCACAATTTACATTGCATGAAATTCTTAATATTGATTACGTGTTCGAGCACTACTCATTTGCTTTCTTATCTTTCCTACTTGTGGCCTTCATTAACATAAAATAGTGATTACAACAAAATATTTACTTATTCATCGGAACTAGTTTATACCTACTTACATAGGCCATCATCAACTAATGATTGCATCTTTAATTACAACTTAATTGACCATTTAAATAAAAAGGATTCACTCTCTCTCACTACATTAAAATAAACATTTAATCTGCATCTGAATAAAATTACAAACATTTCAATTTTAGGTTTAGTTTCAAACTCCTAAAATCATTTAATTTCATTATCAAAATTTATCTATACATTAACTAATTAATTAACCTCAAATTCTTTTAATTCAATCAGTTATTGGAAATACCAGTTATTTTAATTGCATTACTCCAAAACAATTACAATTCAGTTGTTTTATAAACTTCCTAATTACTTTTGTTATTCGTTTAGTTTGATTAAATATTATTATTAAAATCAAATTACTACTGCATACATACATTGTTTACGTAAAATACATCTTACAACACAACCAAAATTAATTTCACTATAAATTTATTTACAATTTTTTCGTCATTATTTTATTGTTTACCATACCTCATTTTGGAAAGGAGTCCGATCCAAAACCATTAATTACATAATTAAACGTTCATAAACATTTATTGTTTTTACCCCCATCATCGTACAAAAACCTGGTCTTACATCGACACCATTCATTTTTTATTAAACTCATTATATCATTTTTATTAATATAAAGATTATCCAAATGTTTATATTCTTCCACAATACCAACAGGATTATTCCATGTTATTAAATCATATAATTTATTATCATCGAGTATAGTCCAGTCACCCTTAGTATGATCTGTCATAGTCATGTCAATTACAGTTTCATTATCATTATTATCTACTGCTGTATTAGCTTTGTCATAAAGTAAGTAATCAATATCATCAATTGCTGTACTAACTATTTCACAACGTAAGTACTTACTATCACTAACTCTTTCCATATCTAATCTCTTTACTAATTCGTCATAACCTCTACTAACCTTAAATAACTCTATTTTCTCATCAACATACCTTTCATCATAACACCAATTCATACTTTTGCTATCATTCCGTACAGAGGGTATTAAATCCTAAAAACTCCTACTAAAAATTTAAAAAACTACTTAAAAACACATTGTTTTCCTGTAAGGGACTCTTGCCCTTCAAAATCATTTGTAACCAGCTTGGTTTACCATAAAACTGGGGAAAATCTACCCTCTGCCCTATATTCACAAAATCATTCTCTTCATACTCTCTCTCTAACTTACAAATACTGATCTCTCTCTCTCTCTCTCTCTCTCTCTCTCTCTCTCTCTCTCTCTCTCTCTCTCTCTCTCTCTCTCTCTCTCTCTCTCTCTCTCTCACTGTTTCTATATTATTATGATCGCTAATTATTTTCACGGTATTATTTTTATATATCTCGTTTTCAACTATCTTACTACTATTAGCTGTTAATTCATTTTTGTAACTAACACCTACCTTGTTGATGATCCCTTCGTAATTATTTGTTATTTTACTATTAACCTGGTCGTCTGTTATTTCGTCACATTCACCCGTAAATGTGTCATTTTCTACCTCCTCCTTCAGCATTCTACTTTCGTTTACTTCGTCTTGTATTTTATTTATATTTATAATTATCCCACCTTTCATGCCCGCAATAGTTCTATTTCTTTCCTCTAATTTAATATCTATTTCTCTTAATTTTTTGTCTTGTTTGGTTATTTCAGTTTTCAGTTCTATGTTACTAGTATTTATTTCTTACTTAATTTCAATCTTAAATTCATTCAAACTCGTTTTTAAATTATCATTTTCTGATTTCATTTCAGTTTTAAATTCATTTAAACACGCGTTTAAATTATTATTTTCTGTTTTCATTTTCTTGTCTTGTTTGTCAAGTTTATTATTTACTATGTTTATTTCTGATTTGATCTCAGTTTTCATTCCTGACATCATTTCCATCATCAACGCTAATTGGTTAAATATATTTATATTACGGCTCTTATTGCTACATTCAACTTCAACCGTTACGTTTACATTCGGTATTTCTAATTGTACACTCTCATCGATATTTTCGTTTGTTGAAATTAAATTGTCTTGCATAACGTTTAAAATAGATTCCTCTACACTTTCACATAAATTTGCACCTTTGCCTTTCTCTACCATTTTGACCAGGTTGTAAATTAATTCAATTTATATTAAATTAAAAATTAATTTACAACGTCCCTGTTCGGGCACCAACTGAAGCTGTACGATTTTATTAAGTTATTAAAATCTGTAAATTCGTCCCTGTTTAGGGCGTCAACTGAAGCAGTTCAGGTTAATTAAAGATTGAAATATTTAAATCGTCCCTGGTGCGGACGTGATCTGAAATATTACACGTTAATTAATTCTTAAATTATTGAAATTTGAAATGTTACCTACCTACCAAGGTCTCGTCTGGTGTACTGGCAGAGAAAAAACAGGTGAATGCAATGACAAATACATGTTTATATTGTTAATTAACACCTCTTTATTTTATCTGATTTTATCGTCAAATGATATCAAAACTCCCACCTCAACCATTTCTTTTATGTTACATCGATAATAACTGCTGGATAATAACTTTAATTTATGTATTACTCATTGTCTTCAAAAAACTACTATTTATCTAAATATTTGATTTTACGTTACTTCTTTGTTATTTTTCCTTTTTCTCAGAAAACATTGTTATTTATCTATTATACATGAAATAAAACTTTCTGAATTACTTATTGCTAACAATCATAAATTATAATCATACTCCTAATTGTAATCAGACGACCCAGTTTGCTCACACACTCATTCACAACTTTTCCCCATTTGAGTTTAATTTAGCACTTTTTGAAGCATTAATTTGTATTTAAATTGAAAATATAAATTTACTTTCCTGCCAGCGGCGCCTCAAATCCGTGTTGCTGTCATTACCGGTTTTTTGTTCTGATTGTAGTTTAAAGTTGCACTGATTTCTTTTTTTAAAACACTATATTACATTTTACTTGTAATTTACACACAAAATTTGGTGGTTGGCCGACCTTAATTAAACTCGAGTAAAGATTTAGATGACCGCATGCGGTCTAGAGGCGAAGTCGACTGGCGGTAACTACGCACACCGTTTCCTACTCCAACGCTATGTAGCAGACGGGAATGCACAGCCCTCATGTGATAGATTGTTAGTCACCGTACCTGTAGCATGGATTTTTCAATGTTCACAAGGTGTTGACGATATCAAGCGACTACAACATAGAGGCCGTGATAGGCGGAGCCTCAAATTGATATCCGGCATCTCAAAAGCACATTGCTGAAATAATTTTACATCTTAGCCATTTTACTTGGCGTGGGTTGAGGCTGTAAGCATCGCCTCTGTGCGCGTGTTCATGTTGCGCGTATGATTGCATACCACAACACTTGATTTCTCAGAATAATATTGCGTTGTTTGCCACACCCGCTCACAAGTTATGTCACTGCGTTCGTTGTTTGCATAAAACCGTATTTCGTATTGAACTAGCCCCGTTGGTCACGTACACATTTAAATACATTTATTACAAAAATAAAATGCCCTATTTGCCCCATTACAATACCCCCCCAATGAGAGGTCTTCTGCCAAAACAGAAGAACTCTCATTGCTACCCCTAAGAGGATCGGCGAGGATATGGTGCCAACAACCCTCCTTTAATTCTTAACACCTCATGGGTACACTACCCCCCTAGCTAGGTGACTATGGCTGCACCTGAACGAGATTACTGGACTTCTCTGTTCGAGATCCCAACACCATAAAATCAGACAGATACTCACCATAGTACCACCCAACCTTCTATCATTCTATCAATCAAAACTGGCCTTATACCATACCAGATCCTCAACCGATATGCTCCCCCTTACATGCATACTGGGTTGCCTTTAGCAAGTAGGCCTACTGGGTGCGTACACATACTCATTATTGTATTAAAAACAAACTCCTTATTTAAAATTCATAAAAGGTATCGTTCACATTTCATTTCTTTTCTCAATTTGCTTAAATCCAATCAAGTTCAAATCCAAAATAAACTAAACAAATCAAATTGAAATCATTTAAATTTTTGTTTGCCTAGAGGAATTTAGCTAAGTTCATTATCAAAGATCCATTAATTTGATCATTTCATTACATTTACTTTCAAAAATTTAAAAATCTTCTAATTGGATCCACTCTTCTTAATTACCTAATAACAACCATAATGAACCAATAAAAATACACAACTTACTTCTACTATAAAGTCAAAATTCAAAATAAATGCACTTGTATACAAAAAAGAACATAAAAGGCATATCATAAATCAGCTAACACCTTCCCTACTTATAATGAATATTATCATTTACGGTAACGTTCTTTGATACAACGAATAGAACAAAATTTTTTTTCCACAAAAAAATTTAAATTTCCCAAAATATTTGTTTTATTAATTTCAAGAAACAATAAAATTATTTAATTTAATTGAAGTAACAAAATTCATGAGTTAATCACTATAAACCTATCCTGATTCTAACATCAGTTATCAGATGATCTCTCTGGGTCAGGTGACTGACCTTGCCCTATATACACCATACAAAACTATACCATGAAAATTACACAACATCTGTTCATACTCCTTACACTCTAACATAGTAAAACTAATGACACAATAAAACATAATAAACAAAATCTGATATACATCTTCTGTACTTGACATGGTCTTTTCAGAATCAGTTAGAGTCCTTTATGAAATCATTACACAGAGCACAACACATTGAAATCACTTACTTCTAAACAGCCCATCTATTACAATGGTATTTCTTGAATCAAAATAAAATCATTTAGTTAGCTTATCAGCTAGTCAGCATCATTAAGTTTCAAATTTTAGTTCGTTACTCCCCTGAGTAACCCCCCTTACCAAACACACTATGGCCCCCCCCTGAACTGTTGCGTTCAGTTGATTCCACAAGGACTGAATTTGAGGAGGAATTTTGGCAACTCCTGTCCTTGCTTCGGCCTTACATATTAAAATTATCAGATATCATAATATCTGGAAGTTACATATTTAAAACCTTAAAACGGGTCTATCACCTTTTTTACTGTTCCTACGCGAACAGAGTGATAGCCGCTGTTCCATAATTTGGTGATTCCCTTGAATTACCCCCTGTCAATTTCTAAACTCACCTTTACAACGATAACAGCTATGGTCAGTTAAGGCAGAACGTGACGCAATGAGCCCCAACCATAGCTGTCAAAGCTAAACCAATTCCACGGTCAGGGTTCGGTGAGGCCGTGACCGCCCGAAAAGTAAAAGATATGTTTGTTTATAACATAGTTACATTTAAAATTCACAATTTACATTGCATGAAATTCTTAATATTGATTACGTGTTCGAGCACTACTCATTTGCTTTCTTATCTTTCCTACTTGTGGCCTTCATTAACATAAAATAGTGATTACAACAAAATATTTACTTATTCATCGGAACTAGTTTATACCTACTTACATAGGCCATCATCAACTAATGATTGTATCTTTAATTACAACTTAATTGACCATTTAAATAAAAAGGATTCACTCTCTCTCACTACATTAAAATAAACATTTAATCTGCATCTGAATAAAATTACAAACATTTCAATTTTAGGTTTAGTTTCAAACTCCTAAAATCATTTAATTTCATTATCAAAATTTATCTATACATTAATTAATTAATTAACCTCAAATTCTTTTAATTCAATCAGTTATTGGAAATACCAGTTATTTTAATTGCATTACTCCAAAACAATTACAATTCAGTTGTTTTATAAACTTCCTAATTACTTTTGTTATTCGTTTAGTTTGATTAAATATTATTATTAAAATCAAATTACTACTGCATACATACATTGTTTACGTAAAATACATCTTACAACACAACCAAAATTAATTTCACTATAAATTTATTTACAATTTTTTCGTCATTATTTTATTGTTTACCATACCTCATTTTGGAAAGGAGTCCGATCCAAAACCATTAATTACATAATTAAACGTTCATAAACATTTATTGTTTTTACCCCCATCATCGTACAAAAACCTGGTCTTACATCGACACCATTCATTTTTTATTAAACTCATTATATCATTTTTATTAATATAAAGATAATCCAAATGTTTATATTCTTCCACAATTCCAACAGGATTATTCCATGTTATTATATCATATAATTTATTATCATCGAGTATAGTCCAGTCACCCTTAGTATGATCTGTCATAGTCATGTCAATTACAGTTTCATTATCATTATTATCTACTGCTGTATTAGCTTTGTCATAAAGTAAGTAATCAATATCATCAATTGCTGTACTAACTATTTCACAAGGTAAGTACTTACTATCACTAACTCTTTCCATATCTAATCTCTTTACTAATTCGTCATAACCTCTACTAACCTTAAATAACTCTATTTTCTCATCAACATACCTTTCACCATAACACCAATTCATACTTTTGCTATCATTCCGTACAGAGGGTATTAAATCCTAAAAACTCCTACTAAAAATTAAAAAAACTACTTAAAAACACATTGTTTTCCTGTAAGGGACTCTTGCCCTTCAAAATCATTTGTAACCAGCTTGGTTTACCATAAAACTGGGGAAAATCTACCCTCTGCCCTATATTCACAAAATCATTCTCTTCATACTCTCTCTCTAACTTACAAATATTGATCTCTCTCTCTCTCTCTCTCTCTCTCTCTCTCTCTCTCTCTCTCTCTCTCTCTCTCTCTCTCTCTCTCACTGTTTCTATATTATTATGATCGCTAATTATTTTCACGGTATTATTTTTATATATCTCGTTTTCAACTATCTTACTACTATTAGCTGTTAATTCATTTTTGTAACTAACACCTACCTTGTTGATGATCCCTTCGTAATTATTTGTTATTTTACTATTAACCTGGTCGTCTGTTATTTCGTCACATTCACCCGTAAATGTGTCATTTTCTACCTCCTCCTTCAGCGTTCTAATTTCGTTTACTTCGTCTTGTATTTTATTTATATTTATAATTATCCCACCTTTCATGCCCGCAATAGTTCTATTTCTTTCCTCTAATTTAATATCTATTTCTCTTAATTTTTTGTCTTGTTTGGTTATTTCCGTTTTCAGTTCTATGTTACTAGTATTTATTTCTTACTTAATTTCAATCTTAAATTCATTCAAACTCGTTTTTAAATTATCATTTTCTGATTTCATTTCAGTTTTAAATTCATTTAAACACGCGTTTAAATTATTATTTTCTGTTTTCATTTTCTTGTCTTGTTTGTCAAGTTTATTATTTACTATGTTTATTTCTGATTTGATCTCAGTTTTCATTCCTGACATCATTTCCATCATCAACGCTAATTGGTTAAATATATTTATATTACGGCTCTTATTGCTTCATTCAACTTCGACCGTTTCGTTTACATTCGGTATTTCTAATTGTACACTCTCATCGATATTTTCGTTTGTTGAAATTAAATTGTCTTGCATAACGTTTAAAATAGATTCCTCTACACTTTCACATAAATTTGCACCTTTGCCTTTCTCTACCATTTTGACCAGGTTGTAAATTAATTCAATTTATATTAAATTAAAAATTAATTTACAACGTCCCTGTTCGGGCACCAACTGAAGCTGTACGAGTTTATTAGGTTATTAAAATCTGTAAATTCGTCCCTGTTTAGGGCATCAACTGAAGCAGTTCAGGTTAATTAAAGATTGAAATATTTAAATCGTCCCTGTTGCGGACGTGATCTGAAATATTACACGTTAATTAATTCTTAAATTATTGAAATTTGAAATGTTACCTACCTACCAAGGTCTCGTCTGGTGTACTGGCAGAGAAAAAACAGGTGAATGCAATGACAAATACATGTTTATATTGTTAATTAACACCTCTTTATTTTATCTGAATTTATCGTCAAATGATATCAAAACTCCCACCTCAACCATTTCTTTTATGTTACATCGATAATAACTGCTGGATAATAACTTTAATTTATGTATTACTCATTGTCTTCAAAAAACTACTATTTATCTAAATATTTGATTTTACGTTACTTCTTTGTTATTTTTCCTTTTTCTCAGAAAACATTGTTATTTATCTATTATACATGAAATAAAACTTTCTGAATTACTTATTGCTAACAATCATAAATTATAATCATACTCCTAATTGTAATCAGACGACCCAGTTTGCTCACACACTCATTCACAACTTTTCCTCATTTGAGTTTAATTTAGCACTTTTTGAAGCATTAATTTGTTTTTAAATTGAAAATATAAATTTACTTTCCTGCCAGCGCCTCAAATCCGTGTTGCTGTCATTACCGGTTTTTTGTTCTGATTGTAGTTTAAAGTTGCACTGATTTCTTTTTTTAAAACACTATATTACATTTTACTTGTAATTTACACACAAAATTTGGTGGTTGGCCGACCTTAATTAAACTCGAGTAAAGATTTAGATGACCGCATGCGGTCTAGAGGCGAAGTCGACTGGCGGTAACTACGCACACCGTTTCCTACTCCAACGCTATGTAGCAGACGGGAATGCACAGCCCTCATGTGATAGATTGTTAGTCACCGTACCTGTAGCATGGATTTTTCAATGTTCACAAGGTGTTGACGATATCAAGCGACTACGACATAGAGGCCGTGATAGGCGGAGCCTCAAATTGATATCCGGCATCTCAAAAGCACATTGCTGAAATAATTTTACATCTTAGCCATTTTACTTGGCGTGGGTTGAGGCTGTAAGCGTCGCCTCTGTGCGCGTGTTCATGTTGCGCGTATGAGTGCATACCACAACACTTGATTTCTCAGAATAATATTGCGTTGTTTGCCACACCCGCTCACAAGTTATGTCACTGCGTTCGTTGTTTGCATAAAACCGTATTTCGTATTGAACTAGCCCCGTTGGTCACGTACACATTTAAATACATTTATTACAAAAATAATCCCCTTTTTGCCCCAGTACAATACCCCCCCAATGAGAGGTCTTCTGCCGAAACAGAAGAACTCTCATTGCTACCCCTAAGAGGATCGGCGAGGATATGGTGCCAACAACCCTCCTTTAATTCTTAACACCTCATGGGTACACTACCCCCCTAGCTAGGTGACTATGGCTGCACCTGAACGAGATTACTGGACTTCTCTGTTCGAGATCCCAACACCATAAAATCAGACAGATACTCACCATAGTACCACCCAACCTTCTATCATTCCATCATTCTATCAATCAAAACTGGCCTTATACCATACCAGATCCTCAACCGATATGCTCCCCCTTACATGCATACTGGGCTGCCTTTAGCAAGTAGGCCTACTGGGTGCGTACACATACTCATTATTGTATTAAAAACAAACTCCTTATTTAAAATTCATAAAAGGTATCGTTCACATTTCATTTCTTTTCTCAATTTGCTTAAATCCAATCAAGTTCAAATCCAAAATAAACTAAACAAATCAAATTGAAATCATTTAAATTTTTGTTTGCCTAGAGGAATTTAGCTAAGTTCATTATCAAAGATCCATTAATTTGATCATTTCATTACATTTACTTTCAAAAATTTAAAAATCTTCTAATTGGATCCACTCTTCTTAATTACCTACTAACAACCATAATGAACCAATAAAAATACACAACTTACTTCTACTATAAAGTCAAAATTCAAAATAAATGCACTTGTATACAAAAAAGAACAAAAAAGGCATATCATAAATCAGCTAACACCTTCCCTACTTATAATGAACATTATCATTTACGGTAACGTTCTTTGATACAACGAATAGAACAAAATTTTTTTTTCCACAAAAAAATTTAAATTTCCCAAAATATTTGTTTTATTAATTTCAAGAAACAATAAAATTATTTAATTTAATTGAAGTAACAAAATTCATGAGTTAATCACTATAAACCTATCCTGATTCTAACATCAGTTATCAGATGATCTCTCTGGGTCAGGTGACCGACCTTGCCCTATATACACCATACAAAACTATACCATGAAAATTACACAACATCTGTTCATACTCCTTACACTCTAACATAGTAAAACTAATGACACAATAAAACATAATAAACAAAATCTGATATACATCTTCTATACTTGACATGGTCTTTTCAGAATCAGTTAGAGTCCTTTATGAAATCATTACACAGAGCACAACACATTGAAATCACTTACTTCTAAACAGCCCATCTATTACAATGGTATTTCTTGAATCAAAATAAAATCATTTAGTTAGCTTATCAGCTAGTCAGCATCATTAAGTTTCAAATTTTAGTTCGTTACTCCCCTGAGTAACCCCCCTTACCAATCACACTATGGCCCCCCCCTGAACTGTTGCGTTCAGTTGCTTCCACAAGGACTGAATTAGAGGAGGAATTTTGGCATCTCCTGTCCTTGCTTCGGCCTTACATATTAAAATTATCAGATATCATAATATCTGGAAGTTACATATTTAAAACCTTAAAACGGGTCTATCACCTTTTTTACTATTCCTACGCGAACAGAGTGATAGCCGCTGTTCCATAATTTGGTGATTCCCTTGAATTACTCCCCTGTCAATTTCTAAATTCACCTTTACAACGATAACAGCTATGGTCAGTTAAGGCAGAACGTGACGCAATGAGCCCCAACCAAAGCCCTGTCAAAGCTAAACCAATTCCACGGTCAGGGTTCAGTGAGGCCGTGACCGCCCAAAAAGTAAAAGATATGTTTGTTTATAACATAGTTACATTTAAAATTCACAATTTACATTGTATGAAATTCTTAATATTGATTACGTGTTCGAGCACTACTCATTTGCTTTCTTATCTTTCCTACTTGTGGCCTTCATTAACATAAAATAGTGATTACAACAAAATATTTACTTATTCATCGGAACTAGTTTATACCTACTTACATAGGCCATCATCAACTAATGATTGCATCTTTAATTACAACTTAATTGACCATTTAAATAAAAAGGATTCACTCTCTCTCACTACATTAAAATAAACATTTAATCTGCATCTGAATAAAATTACAAACATTTCAATTTTAGGTTTAGTTTCAAACTCCTAAAATCATTTAATTTCATTATCAAAATTTATCTATACATTAATTAATTAATTAACCTCAAATTCTTTTAATTCAATCAGTTATTGGAAATACCAGTTATTTTAATTGCATTACTCCAAAACAATTACAATTCAGTTGTTTTATAAACTTCCTAATTACTTTTGTTATTCGTTTAGTTTGATTAAATATTATTATTAAAATCAAATTACTACTGCATACATACATTGTTTACGTAAAATACATCTTACAACACAACCAAAATTAATTTCACTATAAATTTATTTACAATTTTTTCGTCATTATTTTATTGTTTACCATACCTCATTTTGGAAAGGAGTCCGATCCAAAACCATTAATTACATAATTAAACGTTCATAAACATTTATTGTTTTTACCCCCATCATCGTACAAAAACCTGGTCTTACATCGACACCATTCATTTTTTATTAAACTCATTATATCATTTTTATTAATATAAAGATAATCCAAATGTTTATATTCTTCCACAATTCCAACAGGATTATTCCATGTTATTATATCATATAATTTATTATCATCGAGTATAGTCCAGTCACCCTTAGTATGATCTGTCATAGTCATGTCAATTACAGTTTCATTATCATTATTATCTACTGCTGTATTAGCTTTGTCATAAAGTAAGTAATCAATATCATCAATTGCTGTACTAACTATTTCACAAGGTAAGTACTTACTATCACTAACTCTTTCCATATCTAATCTCTTTACTAATTCGTCATAACCTCTACTAACCTTAAATAACTCTATTTTCTCATCAACATACCTTTCACCATAACACCAATTCATACTTTTGCTATCATTCCGTACAGAGGGTATTAAATCCTAAAAACTCCTACTAAAAATTAAAAAAACTACTTAAAAACACATTGTTTTCCTGTAAGGGACTCTTGCCCTTCAAAATCATTTGTAACCAGCTTGGTTTACCATAAAACTGGGGAAAATCTACCCTCTGCCCTATATTCACAAAATCATTCTCTTCATACTCTCTCTCTAACTTACAAATATTGATCTCTCTCTCTCTCTCTCTCTCTCTCTCTCTCTCTCTCTCTCTCTCTCTCTCTCTCTCTCTCTCTCTCTCTCACTGTTTCTATATTATTATGATCGCTAATTATTTTCACGGTATTATTTTTATATATCTCGTTTTCAACTATCTTACTACTATTAGCTGTTAATTCATTTTTGTAACTAACACCTACCTTGTTGATGATCCCTTCGTAATTATTTGTTATTTTACTATTAACCTGGTCGTCTGTTATTTCGTCACATTCACCCGTAAATGTGTCATTTTCTACCTCCTCCTTCAGCGTTCTAATTTCGTTTACTTCGTCTTGTATTTTATTTATATTTATAATTATCCCACCTTTCATGCCCGCAATAGTTCTATTTCTTTCCTCTAATTTAATATCTATTTCTCTTAATTTTTTGTCTTGTTTGGTTATTTCCGTTTTCAGTTCTATGTTACTAGTATTTATTTCTTACTTAATTTCAATCTTAAATTCATTCAAACTCGTTTTTAAATTATCATTTTCTGATTTCATTTCAGTTTTAAATTCATTTAAACACGCGTTTAAATTATTATTTTCTGTTTTCATTTTCTTGTCTTGTTTGTCAAGTTTATTATTTACTATGTTTATTTCTGATTTGATCTCAGTTTTCATTCCTGACATCATTTCCATCATCAACGCTAATTGGTTAAATATATTTATATTACGGCTCTTATTGCTTCATTCAACTTCGACCGTTTCGTTTACATTCGGTATTTCTAATTGTACACTCTCATCGATATTTTCGTTTGTTGAAATTAAATTGTCTTGCATAACGTTTAAAATAGATTCCTCTACACTTTCACATAAATTTGCACCTTTGCCTTTCTCTACCATTTTGACCAGGTTGTAAATTAATTCAATTTATATTAAATTAAAAATTAATTTACAACGTCCCTGTTCGGGCACCAACTGAAGCTGTACGAGTTTATTAGGTTATTAAAATCTGTAAATTCGTCCCTGTTTAGGGCATCAACTGAAGCAGTTCAGGTTAATTAAAGATTGAAATATTTAAATCGTCCCTGTTGCGGACGTGATCTGAAATATTACACGTTAATTAATTCTTAAATTATTGAAATTTGAAATGTTACCTACCTACCAAGGTCTCGTCTGGTGTACTGGCAGAGAAAAAACAGGTGAATGCAATGACAAATACATGTTTATATTGTTAATTAACACCTCTTTATTTTATCTGAATTTATCGTCAAATGATATCAAAACTCCCACCTCAACCATTTCTTTTATGTTACATCGATAATAACTGCTGGATAATAACTTTAATTTATGTATTACTCATTGTCTTCAAAAAACTACTATTTATCTAAATATTTGATTTTACGTTACTTCTTTGTTATTTTTCCTTTTTCTCAGAAAACATTGTTATTTATCTATTATACATGAAATAAAACTTTCTGAATTACTTATTGCTAACAATCATAAATTATAATCATACTCCTAATTGTAATCAGACGACCCAGTTTGCTCACACACTCATTCACAACTTTTCCTCATTTGAGTTTAATTTAGCACTTTTTGAAGCATTAATTTGTTTTTAAATTGAAAATATAAATTTACTTTCCTGCCAGCGCCTCAAATCCGTGTTGCTGTCATTACCGGTTTTTTGTTCTGATTGTAGTTTAAAGTTGCACTGATTTCTTTTTTTAAAACACTATATTACATTTTACTTGTAATTTACACACAAAATTTGGTGGTTGGCCGACCTTAATTAAACTCGAGTAAAGATTTAGATGACCGCATGCGGTCTAGAGGCGAAGTCGACTGGCGGTAACTACGCACACCGTTTCCTACTCCAACGCTATGTAGCAGACGGGAATGCACAGCCCTCATGTGATAGATTGTTAGTCACCGTACCTGTAGCATGGATTTTTCAATGTTCACAAGGTGTTGACGATATCAAGCGACTACGACATAGAGGCCGTGATAGGCGGAGCCTCAAATTGATATCCGGCATCTCAAAAGCACATTGCTGAAATAATTTTACATCTTAGCCATTTTACTTGGCGTGGGTTGAGGCTGTAAGCGTCGCCTCTGTGCGCGTGTTCATGTTGCGCGTATGAGTGCATACCACAACACTTGATTTCTCAGAATAATATTGCGTTGTTTGCCACACCCGCTCACAAGTTATGTCACTGCGTTCGTTGTTTGCATAAAACCGTATTTCGTATTGAACTAGCCCCGTTGGTCACGTACACATTTAAATACATTTATTACAAAAATAAAATCCCCTTTTTGCCCCAGTACAATACCCCCCCAATGAGAGGTCTTCTGCCGAAACAGAAGAACTCTCATTGCTACCCCTAAGAGGATCGGCGAGGATATGGTGCCAACAACCCTCCTTTAATTCTTAACACCTCATGGGTACACTACCCCCCTAGCTAGGTGACTATGGCTGCACCTGAACGAGATTACTGGACTTCTCTGTTCGAGATCCCAACACCATAAAATCAGACAGATACTCACCATAGTACCACCCAACCTTCTATCATTCCATCATTCTATCAATCAAAACTGGCCTTATACCATACCAGATCCTCAACCGATATGCTCCCCCTTACATGCATACTGGGCTGCCTTTAGCAAGTAGGCCTACTGGGTGCGTACACATACTCATTATTGTATTAAAAACAAACTCCTTATTTAAAATTCATAAAAGGTATCGTTCACATTTCATTTCTTTTCTCAATTTGCTTAAATCCAATCAAGTTCAAATCCAAAATAAACTAAACAAATCAAATTGAAATCATTTAAATTTTTGTTTGCCTAGAGGAATTTAGCTAAGTTCATTATCAAAGATCCATTAATTTGATCATTTCATTACATTTACTTTCAAAAATTTAAAAATCTTCTAATTGGATCCACTCTTCTTAATTACCTACTAACAACCATAATGAACCAATAAAAATACACAACTTACTTCTACTATAAAGTCAAAATTCAAAATAAATGCACTTGTATACAAAAAAGAACAAAAAAGGCATATCATAAATCAGCTAACACCTTCCCTACTTATAATGAACATTATCATTTACGGTAACGTTCTTTGATACAACGAATAGAACAAAATTTTTTTTTCCACAAAAAAATTTAAATTTCCCAAAATATTTGTTTTATTAATTTCAAGAAACAATAAAATTATTTAATTTAATTGAAGTAACAAAATTCATGAGTTAATCACTATAAACCTATCCTGATTCTAACATCAGTTATCAGATGATCTCTCTGGGTCAGGTGACCGACCTTGCCCTATATACACCATACAAAACTATACCATGAAAATTACACAACATCTGTTCATACTCCTTACACTCTAACATAGTAAAACTAATGACACAATAAAACATAATAAACAAAATCTGATATACATCTTCTATACTTGACATGGTCTTTTCAGAATCAGTTAGAGTCCTTTATGAAATCATTACACAGAGCACAACACATTGAAATCACTTACTTCTAAACAGCCCATCTATTACAATGGTATTTCTTGAATCAAAATAAAATCATTTAGTTAGCTTATCAGCTAGTCAGCATCATTAAGTTTCAAATTTTAGTTCGTTACTCCCCTGAGTAACCCCCCTTACCAATCACACTATGGCCCCCCCCTGAACTGTTGCGTTCAGTTGCTTCCACAAGGACTGAATTAGAGGAGGAATTTTGGCATCTCCTGTCCTTGCTTCGGCCTTACATATTAAAATTATCAGATATCATAATATCTGGAAGTTACATATTTAAAACCTTAAAACGGGTCTATCACCTTTTTTACTATTCCTACGCGAACAGAGTGATAGCCGCTGTTCCATAATTTGGTGATTCCCTTGAATTACCCCCCTGTCAATTTCTAAATTCACCTTTACAACGATAACAGCTATGGTCAGTTAAGGCAGAACGTGACGCAATGAGCCCCAACCAAAGCCCTGTCAAAGCTAAACCAATTCCACGGTCAGGGTTCAGTGAGGCCGTGACCGCCCAAAAAGTAAAAGATATGTTTGTTTATAACATAGTTACATTTAAAATTCACAATTTACATTGTATGAAATTCTTAATATTGATTACGTGTTCGAGCACTACTCATTTGCTTTCTTATCTTTCCTACTTGTGGCCTTCATTAACATAAAATAGTGATTACAACAAAATATTTACTTATTCATCGGAACTAGTTTATACCTACTTACATAGGCCATCATCAACTAATGATTGCATCTTTAATTACAACTTAATTGACCATTTAAATAAAAAGGATTCACTCTCTCTCACTACATTAAAATAAACATTTAATCTGCATCTGAATAAAATTACAAACATTTCAATTTTAGGTTTAGTTTCAAACTCCTAAAATCATTTAATTTCATTATCAAAATTTATCTATACATTAATTAATTAATTAACCTCAAATTCTTTTAATTCAATCAGTTATTGGAAATACCAGTTATTTTAATTGCATTACTCCAAAACAATTACAATTCAGTTGTTTTATAAACTTCCTAATTACTTTTGTTATTCGTTTAGTTTGATTAAATATTATTATTAAAATCAAATTACTACTGCATACATACATTGTTTACGTAAAATACATCTTACAACACAACCAAAATTAATTTCACTATAAATTTATTTACAATTTTTTCGTCATTATTTTATTGTTTACCATACCTCATTTTGGAAAGGAGTCCGATCCAAAACCATTAATTACATAATTAAACGTTCATAAACATTTATTGTTTTTACCCCCATCATCGTACAAAAACCTGGTCTTACATCGACACCATTCATTTTTTATTAAACTCATTATATCATTTTTATTAATATAAAGATTATCCAAATGTTTATATTCTTCCACAATACCAACAGGATTATTCCATGTTATTAAATCATATAATTTATTATCATCGAGTATAGTCCAGTCACCCTTAGTATGATCTGTCATAGTCATGTCAATTACAGTTTCATTATCATTATTATCCACTGCTGTATTAGCTTTGTCATAAAGTAAGTAATCAATATCATCAATTGCTGTACTAACTATTTCACAAGGTACTTACTATCACTAACTCTTTCCATATCTAATCTCTTTACTAATTCGTCATAACCTCTACTAACCTTAAATAACTCTATTTTCTCATCAACATACCTTTCACCATAACACCAATTCATACTTTTGCTATCATTCCGTACAGAGGGTATTAAATCCTAAAAACTCCTACTAAAAATTAAAAAAACTACTTAAAAACACATTGTTTTCCTGTAAGGGACTCTTGCCCTTCAAAATCATTTGTAACCAGCTTGGTTTACCATAAAACTGGGGAAAATCTACTCTCTGCCCTATATTCACAAAATCATTCTCTTCATACTCTGTCACTAACTTACAAATACTGATCTCTCTCTCTCTCTCTCTCTCTCTCTCTCTCTCTCTCTCTCTCTCTCTCTCTCTCTCTCTCTCTCTCTCTCTCTCTCTCACTGTTTCTATATTATTATGATCGCTAATTATTTTCACGGTATTATTTTTATATATCTCGTTTTCAACTATCTTACTACTATTAGCTGTTAATTCATTTTTGTAACTAACACCTACCTTGTTGATGATCCCTTCGTAATTATTTGTTATTTTACTATTAACCTGGTCGTCTGTTATTTCGTCACATTCACCCGTAAATGTGTCATTTTCTACCTCCTCCTTCAGCGTTCTACTTTCGTTTACTTCGTCTTGTATTTTATTTATATTTATAATTATCCCACCTTTCATGCCCGCAATAGTTCTATTTCTTTCCTCTAATTTAATATCTATTTCTCTTAATTTTTTGTCTTGTTTGGTTATTTCCGTTTTCAGTTCTATGTTACTAGTATTTATTTCTTACTTAATTTCAATCTTAAATTCATTCAAACTCGTTTTTAAATTATCATTTTCTGATTTCATTTCAGTTTTAAATTCATTTAAACACGCGTTTAAATTATTATTTTCTGTTTTAATTTTCTTGTCTTGTTTGTCAAGTTTATTATTTACTATGTTTATTTCTGATTTGATCTCAGTTTTCATTCCTGACATCATTTCCATCATCAACGCTAATTGGTTAAATATATTTATATTACGGCTCTTATTGCTACATTCAACTTCGACCGTTTCGTTTACATTCGGTATTTCTAATTGTACACTCTCATCGAAATTTTCGTTTGTTGAAATTAAATTGTCTTGCATAACGTTTAAAATAGATTCCTCTACACTTTCACATAAATTTGCACCTTTGCCTTTCTCTACCATTTTGACCAGGTTGTAAATTAATTCAATTTATATTAAATTAAAAATTAATTTACAACGTCCCTGTTCGGGCACCAACTGAAGCTGTACGAGTTTATTAAGTTATTAAAATCTGTAAATTCGTCCCTGTTTAGGGCGTCAACTGAAGCAGTTCAGGTTAATTAAAGATTGAAATATTTAAATCGTCCCTGGTGCGGACGTGATCTGAAATATTACACGTTAATTAATTCTTAAATTATTGAAATTTGAAATGTTACCTACCTACCAAGGTCTCGTCTGGTGTACTGGCAGAGAAAAAACAGGTGAATGCAATGACAAATACATGTTTATATTGTTAATTAACACCTCTTTATTTTATCTGATTTTCTCGTCAAATGATATCAAAACTCCCACCTCAACCATTTCTTTTATGTTACATCGATAATAACTGCTGGATAATAACTTTAATTTATGTATTACTCATTGTCTTCAAAAAACTACTATTTATCTAAATATTTGATTTTACGTTACTTCTTTGTTATTTTTCCTTTTTCTCAGAAAACATTGTTATTTATCTATTATACATGAAATAAAACTTTCTGAATTACTTATTGCTAACAATCATAAATTATAATCATACTCCTAATTGTAATCAGACGACCCAGTTTGCTCACACACTCATTCACAACTTTTCCCCATTTGAGTTTAATTTAGCACTTTTTGAAGCATTAATTTGTATTTAAATTGAAAATATAAATTTACTTTCCTGCCAGCGCCTCAAATCCGTGTTGCTGTCATTACCGGTTTTTTGTTCTGATTGTAGTTTAAAGTTGCACTGATTTCTTTTTTTAAAACACTATATTACATTTTACTTGTAATTTACACACAAAATTTGGTGGTTGGCCGACCTTAATTAAACTCGAGTAAAGATTTAGATGACCGCATGCGGTCTAGAGGCGAAGTCGACTGGCGGTAACTACGCACACCGTTTCCTACTCCAACGCTATGTAGCAGACGGGAATGCACAGCCCTCATGTGATAGATTGTTAGTCACCGTACCTGTAGCATGGATTTTTCAATGTTCACAAGGTGTTGACGATATCAAGCGACTACGACATAGAGGCCGTGATAGGCGGAGCCTCAAATTGATATCCGGCATCTCAAAAGCACATTGCTGAAATAATTTTACATCTTAGCCATTTTACTTGGCGTGGGTTGAGGCTGTAAGCGTCGCCTCTGTGCGCGTGTTCATGTTGCGCATATGAGTGCATACCACAACACTTGATTTCTCAGAATAATATTGCGTTGTTTTCCACACCCGCTCACAAGTTATGTCACTGCGTTCGTTTTTTGCATAAAACCGTATTTCGTATTGAACTAGCCCCGTTGGTCACGTACACATTTAAATACATTTATTAAAAAAATAAAATCCCCTTTTTGCCCCATTACAATACCCCCCCCCAATGAGAGGTCTTCTGCCGAAACAGAAGAACTCTCAATGCTACCCCTAAGAGGATAGGCGAGGATATGGTGCCAACAACCCTCCTTTAATTCTTAACACCTCATGGGTACACTACCCCCCTAGCTAGGTGACTATGGCTGCACCTGAACGAGATTACTGGACTTCTCTGTTCGAGATCCCAACACCATAAAATCAGACAGATACTCACCATAGTACCACCCAACCTTCTATCATTCCATCATTCTATCAATCAAAACTGGCCTTATACCATACCAGATCCTCAACCGATATGCTCCCCCTTACATGCATACTGGGCTGCCTTTAGCAAGTAGGCCTACTGGGTGCGTACACATACTCATTATTGTATTAAAAACAAACTCCTTATTTAAAATTCATAAAAGGTATCGTTCACATTTCATTTCTTTTCTCAATTTGCTTAAATCCAATCAAGTTCAAATCCAAAATAAACTAAACAAATCAAATTGAAATCATTTAAATTTTTGTTTGCCTAGAGGAATTTAGCTAAGTTCATTATCAAAGATCCATTAATTTGATCATTTCATTACATTTACTTTCAAAAATTTAAAAATCTTCTAATTGGATCCACTCTTCTTAATTACCTAATAACAACCATAATGAACCAATAAAAATACACAACTTACTTCTACTATAAAGTCAAAATTCAAAATAAATGCACTTGTATACAAAAAAGAACATAAAAGGCATATCATAAATCAGCTAACACCTTCCCTACTTATAATGAACATTATCATTTACGGTAACGTTCTTTGATACAACGAATAGAACAAAATTTTTTTTTCCACAAACAAATTTAAAATTCCCAAAATATTTGTTTTATTAATTTCAAGAAACAATAAAATTATTTAATTTAATTGAAGTAACAAAATTCATGAGTTAATCACTATAAAACTATCCTGATTCTAACATCAGTTATCAGATGATCTCTCTGGGTCAGGTGACTGACCTTGCCCTATATACACCATACAAAACTATACCATGAAAATTACACAACATCTGTTCATACTCCTTACACTCTAACATAGTAAAACTAATGACACAATAAAACATAATAAACAAAATCTGATATACATCTTCTATACTTGACATGGTCTTTTCAGAATCAGTTAGAGTCCTTTATGAAATCATTACACAGAGCACAACACATTGAAATCACTTACTTCTAAACAGCCCATCTATTACAATGGTATTTCTTGAATCAAAATAAAATCATTTAGTTAGCTTATCAGCTAGTCAGCATCATTAAGTTTCAAATTTTAGTTTGTTACTCCCCTGAGTAACCCCCCTTACCAAACACACTATGGCCCCCCCTGAACTGTTGCGTTCAGTTGCTTCCACAAGGACTGAATTTGAGGAGGAATTTTGGCATCTCCTGTCCTTGCTTCGGCCTTACATATTAAAATTATCAGATATCATAATATCTGGAAGTTACATATTTAAAACCTTAAAACGGGTCTATCACCTTTTTTACTGTTCCTACGCGAACAGAGTGATAGCCGCTGTTCCATAATTTGGTGATTCCCTTGAATTACCCCCCTGTCAATTTCTAAATTCACCTTTACAACGATAACAGCTATGGTCAGTTAAGGCAGAACGTGACGCAATGAGCCCCAACCATAGCTGTCAAAGCTAAACCAATTCCACGGTCAGGGTTCGGTGAGGCCGTGACCGCCCAAAAAGTAAAAGATATGTTTGTTTATAACATAGTTACATTTAAAATTCACAATTTACATTGCATGAAATTCTTAATATTGATTACGTGTTCGAGCACTACTCATTTGCTTTCTTATCTTTCCTACTTGTGGCCTTCATTAACATAAAATAGTGATTACAACAAAATATTTACTTATTCATCGGAACTAGTTTATACCTACTTACATAGGCCATCATCAACTAATGATTGCATCTTTAATTACAACTTAATTGACCATTTAAATAAAAAGGATTCACTCTCTCTCACTACATTAAAATAAACATTTAATCTGCATCTGAATAAAATTACAAACATTTCAATTTTAGGTTTAGTTTCAAACTCCTAAAATCATTTAATTTCATTATCAAAATTTATCTATACATTAATTAATTAATTAACCTCAAATTCTTTTAATTCAATCAGTTATTGGAAATACCAGTTATTTTAATTGCATTACTCCAAAACAATTACAATTCAGTTGTTTTATAAACTTCCTAATTACTTTTGTTATTCGTTTAGTTTGATTAAATATTATTATTAAAATCAAATTACTACTGCATACATACATTGTTTACGTAAAATACATCTTACAACACAACCAAAATTAATTTCACTATAAATTTATTTACAATTTTTTCGTCATTATTTTATTGTTTACCATACCTCATTTTGGAAAGGAGTCCGATCCAAAACCATTAATTACATAATTAAACGTTCATAAACATTTATTGTTTTTACCCCCATCATCGTACAAAAACCTGGTCTTACATCGACACCATTCATTTTTTATTAAACTCATTATATCATTTTTATTAATATAAAGATTATCCAAATGTTTATATTCTTCCACAATACCAACAGGATTATTCCATGTTATTAAATCATATAATTTATTATCATCGAGTATAGTCCAGTCACCCTTAGTATGATCTGTCATAGTCATGTCAATTACAGTTTCATTATCATTATTATCTACTGCTGTATTAGCTTTGTCATAAAGTAAGTAATCAATATCATCAATTGCTGTACTAACTATTTCACAAGGTACTTACTATCACTAACTCTTTCCATATCTAATCTCTTTACTAATTCGTCATAACCTCTACTAACCTTAAATAACTCTATTTTCTCATCAACATACCTTTCACCATAACACCAATTCATACTTTTGCTATCATTCCGTACAGAGGGTATTAAATCCTAAAAACTCCTACTAAAAATTAAAAAAACTACTTAAAAACACATTGTTTTCCTGTAAGGGACTCTTGCCCTTCAAAATCATTTGTAACCAGCTTGGTTTACCATAAAACTGGGGAAAATCTACCCTCTGCCCTATATTCACAAAATCATTCTCTTCATACTCTCTCTCTAACTTACAAATACTGATCTCTCTCTCTCTCTCTCTCTCTCTCACTGTTTCTATATTATTATGATCGCTAATTATTTTCACGGTATTATTTTTATATATCTCGTTTTCAACTATCTTACTACTATTAGCTGTTAATTCATTTTTGTAACTAACACCTACCTTGTTGATGATCCCTTCGTAATTATTTGTTATTTTACTATTAACCTGGTCGTCTGTTATTTTGTCACATTCACCCGTAAATGTGTCATTTTCTACCTCCTCCTTCAGCGTTCTACTTTCGTTTACTTCGTCTTGTATTTTATTTATATTTATAATTATCCCACCTTTCATGCCCGCAATAGTTCTATTTCTTTCCTCTAATTTAATATCTATTTCTCTTAATTTTTTGTCTTGTTTGGTTATTTCCGTTTTCAGTTCTATGTTACTAGTATTTATTTCTTACTTAATTTCAATCTTAAATTCATTCAAACTCGTTTTTAAATTATCATTTTCTGATTTCATTTCAGTTTTAAATTCATTTAAACACGCGTTTAAATTATTATTTTCTGTTTCATTTTCTTGTCTTGTTTGTCAAGTTTATTATTTACTATGTTTATTTCTGATTTGATCTCAGTTTTCATTCCTGACATCATTTCCATCATCAACGCTAATTGGTTAAATATATTTACATTATGGCTCATACTGCTACATTCAACTTCGACCGTTTCGTTTACATTTGGTATTTCTAATTGTACAGTCTCATCGATATTTTCGTTTGTTGAAATTAAATTGTCTTGCGTAACGTTTAAAATAGATTCCTCTACACTTTCACATAAATTTGCACCTTTGCCTTTCTCTGCCATTTTGACCAGGTTGTAAATTAATTCAATTTATATTAAATTAAAAATTAATTTACAACGTCCCTGTTCGGGCGCCAACTGAAGCTGTACGAGTTTATAAAGTTATTAAAATCTGTAAATTCATCCCTGTTTAGGGCGTCAACTGAAGCAGTTCAGGTTAATTAAAGATTGAAATATTTAAATCGTCCCTGGTGCGGACGTGATCTGAAATATTACACGTTAATTAATTCTTAAATTATTGAAATTTGAAATGTTACCTACCTACCAAGGTCTCGTCTGGTGTACTGGCAGAGAAAAAACAGGTGAATGCAATGACAAATACATGTTTATATTGTTAATTAACACCTCTTTATTTTATCTGATTTTATCGTCAAATGATATCAAAACTCCCACCTCAACCATTTCTTTTATGTTACATCGTTAATAACTGCTGGATAATAACTTTAATTTATGTATTACTCATTGTCTTCAAAAAACTACTATTTGATTTTACGTTACTTCTTTGTTATTTTTCCTTTTTCTCAGAAAACATTGTTATTTATCTATTATACATGAAATAAAACTTGCTTAATTACTTATTGCTAACAATCTTAAATTATAATCATACTCCTAATTGTAATCAGACGACCCAGTTTGCTCACACACTCATTCACAACTTTTCCCCATTTGAGTTTAATTTAGCGCTTTTTGAAGCATTAATTTGTATTTAAATTGAAAATATAAATTTACTTTCCTGCCAGCGCCTCAAATCCGTGTTGCTGTCATTACCGGTTTTTTGTTCTGATTGTAGTTTAAAGTTGCACTGATTTCTTTTTTTAAAACACTATATTACATTTTACTTGTAATTTACACACAAAATTTGGTGGTCGGCCGACCTTAATTAAACTCGAGTAAAGATTTAGATGACCGCATCCGGTCTAGAGGTGAAGTCGACTGGCGGTAACTACGCACACCGTTTCCTACTCCAACACTATGTAGCAGACGGGAATGCACAGCCCTCATGTGATAGATTGTTAGTCACCGTACCTGTAGCGTGGATTTTTAAATGTTCACAAGGTGTTGACGATATCAAGCGACTATGACATAGAGGCTGTGATAGGCGGAGACTCAAATTGATATCCGGCATCCCAAAAGCACATTGCTGAAATAATTTTACAGCTTAGCCATTTTACTTGGCGTGGGTCGAGGCTGTAAGCGTCGCCTCTGTGCGCGTGTTCATGTTGCGCGTATGAGTGCATACCACAACACTTGATTTCTCAGAATAATATTGCGTTGTTTGCCACACCCGCTCACAAGTTATGTCACTGCGTTCGTTGTTTGCATAAAACCGTATTTCGCATTGAACTAGCCCCGTTGGTCACGTACACATTTAAATACATTTATTAAAAAAATAAAATCCCCCTTTTCGCCCCATTACAATGACACTCTGAAATTTATTGTTTATATACATATATAAACAACGTAACAAATAGAAGGCATAGGAGATTAGAACAAAATAATATTAGTCTTTTATCTGGAGTTATGTATTTATTTAAAAACAAATTTAATATGGTCTGTGATTTGAACAAAAATATTTAATCTTAAATTTAAATAGTGTCTGTAAAATGGTTTGAATGTTTTTCTTTCTTATAGTCTATTTTACTTGTTCGACGAGTTCCGTTGACGAACCGTTGAACTACTCCGCTGCTGCACTGGTCACCTGCTGGATCAGCTGCAATGATGACACCTAGAACTCTCGTGACTCAATAAAAACATCAATAACTGGCCTTTAACTATACCATACACTCAGCTGATTTGGTTACCCTTAGTCGTACTGGTTTGTCTTTAGCAAAGTACTGGTTTGTTATTTAACTTGTTGATATACGAATACATTTGTTCTACATTTATACACAATTACCTAATACTCAATTCAGCACTTTATGTGTCACCAATAAACATGATACAACATAATAAACATTACCATTATTACATTGAAATAAATCTTTCACCTTTGAATTTGCATAAAATTACAAACAAAACATTACCACCTTAATATTCAATGGTTACACTGACTTCAACTCTGAATTTCTATTAAACATTTCAATCATTTAATTTTACTTGTCTACCATTTATTATCCACTTTAAATCAACAAATAAATTATTTAAATTTATTACACATTTTTCTGTCTTTTAAATGAATTTAATTTTCAACACTTATCTAAAAGTGTTACATTGAAATAAATCTTTCACCTTTGAATTTGCATAAAATTACAAACAAAACATTACCACCTTAATATTCAATGGTTACACTGACTTCAACTCTGAATTTCTATTAAACATTTCAATCATTTAATTTTACTTGTCTACCATTTATTATCCACTTTAAATCAACAAATAAATTATTTAAATTTATTACACATTTTTCTGTCTTTTAAATGAATTTAATTTTCAACACTTATCTAAAAGTGTTACATTGAAATAAATCTTTCACCTTTGAATTTGCATAAAATTACAAACAAAACATTACCACCTTAATATTCAATGGTTACACTGACTTCAACTCTGAATTTCTATTAAACATTTCAATAATTTAATTTTACTTGTCTACCATTTATTATCCACTTTAAATCAACAAATAAATTATTTAAATTTATTACACATTTTTCTGTCTTTTAAAAGAATTTAATTTTCAATATAAACATTCATAATTACATTCTGACAATTATTCAAATAAAATTTATTACTATTACAAAATCAATTACAACTATAAATTGGTTACACAAAATATAATATACACATAACACAGTGTATCAGCTGATATCATAACAGCATAACCTTGTACAGAGAACATGAAAACATAATACAACTTTAATTTCAATTTTTAATTAAATTTTCGAACTGTTACTTATAATTTCTGCTCAGAATTTTATATTTTATTTCATATTCTCATTAATCAATAAACTCCCTCTCAAGAATAATAATCTGTTTTATCTACGGGCATTTAAACCTAACCCCACTCTCACCTCCTTCTTTATATCAACAACTAGCGGATTTGAAATAGGGTGACACCGTTCTCTCAATAATATTTCCCTCCAGCATTTTCTCTAATTCTACTTAAATCATTCTTCTCTTATAACAAAGCACCTGATACCCTTTTTGTACATAGGATGTGTGTTCCCGCACCACCAGCTCATTCCCTTATCAGTTCCTGGCCCTTACAGGTAACTCCACAGCCCTCATTAAAACTTTTCACCTCCCGCCACAATGCCTTGCATTGAGGACTCCTTACACCTCCACCCTCACTACAAAATTTATGTACCCTGCTCTCACCTATTTACTCTCCACTTTCATCACTCCCTTTCTCTCTACACACATTCACTCTCCCTTCTGTGTCCCCCCCTACTGACCCGTGTTTATCTCACTTTACCTCCAGAAATTCTTATGTTGTCTAATACCCGTGCAAAACTAACTCTGACTGGTTTAATTTCATTGTCTAACTCTAACACCCGTTTACTGAAATCAATTACTGTTTTATTAAAAAATCGTTACCCAAAATCCAGCTTTTACAACATTTTAAATTCATTTAAATACATCTTTTCCATTAATTTAAATTAATTACCTCAAATTAATTTAATTACATTATTTGCAATAATTTAAATTACTTCAATTACAGTACATTATAAAATCTCAATAATGTCAATTACTTCATCAAAATAGAATATTATTGTTGTTATCACTCACTCAAAACTGTATTATCATGCACTCAATAAGAATTATCAATGTTAAGTACCCAAAATACAATGTACATACACATAATATAACCTATTATACAATCCATACTGCCTGTAATCTCAATGCATAAACACCTTTTACGTTTAATTATTTATCATTAATAAATTCAATTCAATTCAATTAAAAATAAATTTCTCAAATTTATTACCAAAGTTTCACATCTTTTAAATTAATTTACTCATCTCAAATTAATTTAATTCCATCATTTTTTAAACATTGTAAGTTACTTTAAGTACATTATTCAAAACAATTTCAATTCATCTAATTTCCTTATAAAATTCACAATTACATCCTCCTGTTAATTATTTAGTCAAATGAAATATTATTATTATTATCAAATCAATCCCTACCTTTGTTACATAAAATACTGTGTACAACATAACCTATTACACAAATACATTTAATACCAATACACATTTATATACAATCTGTTTTACATTAATAGTCATTGTTTACCAAAAAAATCATTCCTTTCATCAAAATTTAGTCTGATATTATTCCAACACTTTTCATTTTTGTTTACATTTATTATATTATCTTTTTTAATATAATACCCATTTACCCACTTACCCAGGTAAGTGCTTATTCTCAAAATACTCATCATTTGCTACTGTGCAGTTTACTTTATAAGGTAAATCTTTATTTTATTAACTCTCTCTCTCTATTTATACTTTGTCCTAACTCTTCATGATCTCTATTCATCTTAAATATTCCTGCCCCTCTCTCTCTCTCTCTCTCTCTCTCTCTCTCTCTCTCTCTCTCTCTCTCTCTCTCTCTCTCTCTCTCTCTCTTTCTCTCTCTCTCTCTCTCTCTCTCTCTCTCTCTCTCTCTCGCTCATAATACCTCTTCCAACCCAATTTCACATTTTCATTCCCTGCAGAGGGCAATACAACAACATTAAAACACCATCTGGCCCTACCAGATACACCAAAAGCAACTTAACTTATTGTAGTATTTGCTGACACCTTCTCACCCCAAATATCCTTACTAAAACACCATCTGGCCTTACCAGATACACAAAAACAACTTATTGAACTATTTGCTGACACATTGTCACCCCAAATATCCTACAACAACATTTGTGAAGCTTTTCTTCACATATAACCCAGGAAAATCTGCCCCCTGACCCCGATATCCACTAAAACACTTTTCGTACTCCCTCACTAATACTCCTCTAACCTCAACTAACACTCTACTCTCATCATCACCACCACTATTTACCGTTATTACTTGTTATTTCGCTATTAATCTCGTTACCATAATTACTACTTACCTCGTTATTATTTCTTCGTTACACGTTTTCATTTGCACTTAACCTGTCAACCTTATATGTTACCTGATCGTCTTTATTCTCGTTCACTCGTTCTTTCATATTATTAGATATTTTTCCCTATTATTAATTATTTGTTTTTGAATATTAATTAACTTATTAAAACCCTTATCCCATGCTGGAGCTACTTCGTTTTCCCAAAATACCCCACACACAAAATCGTTATCAATATGTAAAAGTAAACACACAAATTTCACAGGCACATTACACTACCCAAACATAACCATAGAATATATGTTTAACATGTACAATACTTTCACAAATTACGCATTACCCACAACCTATGTTCTGCATCTCAAATAGATCTACCTCGTATAATATTTATATACCAGGATCCTGGCAGGGTCGCCACTTGTAAAGAAACAAACTTTTATACCTTTTTATATGTCCCATATTTTACTTACCCTGATTCCGTTAAACCTACCTTTTATATAAAAACTCCCCAGAAGATTCCAAAATCACTAAAAAGGGTCGCCACGATGTTTTAAGGATATACATCGAAACCATGATACTTACCCTTAATTAATTTTGATCATGTAATGCCCTTAGATCAGAAGATTCACAGGTTTCGTTTAGACGAATTCTCAATGCAGAACTTCTTATGGGGTGTAATGTAATAATTAGTTAACACATTTTTTATGTTACTGAACAAATCTTATTTATTTTGATCAAAATTTAAAACTCTTTCTTTCTTTTATTTTAACTTTTTATATGTGCTTTATTACATTGTTGTATTCTCTTATTCTAGGAAACCTTACTATACTAACCCCTACTTACAAACCAGTGCTTAGCTTTAATTTCCCCTTTTCACACACACACACACACACACACACACACACACACACACACACACACACACACACACACACACACACACACACACACACACACACACACACACACACACACACTCTCTCTCTCTCTCTCTCTCTCTCTCTCTCTCTCTCTCTCTCTCTCTCTCTTCTCTCTCTCTCTCTCTCTCTCTCTCTCTCTCTCTCTCTCTCTCTCTCTCTTTCTCTCTCTCTCTCTCTCTCTCTTTCACACATGCTAGTTACAGATTTTCTTCTACCCCCATTTATTTAATGAGCTCTTTTGTATTTGTTAAAATTATTGGCCAATATAGTTATTTATTTATTGTACCAGCACGCGCCATCCACCATCTTTCTTAGTTCACTTTCACTTCATCATAACGAACACTGCTTTAACCGTTCTACTTTACGAATTCATTTTTTATTAATTCACTCTCTCACTTACCTATTCTTCTTTACATAATGTTTTGGGCAGGCCGCGCGTACTTACATGCGCGGCCTCCCGTAACTAATTTACTGAGACTGTTGTACTACCGACTATGCTGTTTGATGAGTGGTGACCAACTGCGCGAACCTCGTGCGCGCTTGGTTGCATGCCTGCCAAGCGTTAGGCGTTGGCCTCAACCCGTACTGTGATTGGTTGTTTCAATTGCATATTTGACTATGGAATTCCTTTTACTTTCCCACGTGTCATTTCTACGTCGCAAAAGGCGGAACACACGTGCGCTCGTACGCACAAATATGCACCCTTCTGGCAATTAACATTCTTGTGCTTTGTCGTACCTGTCACGGAGCTATAGTCAGTGACCAAAAGTACACTCTGGGCAAATAACAGAGTTAATTCAAAAGTCGTCTACAAATGGTTAAAATGTATTTCTTTATATTATAAAATCCCCTTTATTTTGCCCCGTTACATTTGCTGTAAACAAGGATTTTAATTTCACATTTCTCTGTTTTATTTTAATTTTGGATTGTTCGCATTTCCTTTTGTTGTTATTTGTAAGTCTTCATGCAGTTAGCCTTAAAAATACTTTTTGTTTTTTGTACATTAAAATTGATGAGCAAGTATTTGTTTTATTTCTCACATATACATTCCTGTGCAAATTGAATTAGTGTGTATGGCCAAAAGAGATGAGAGTATAAGCATTTTCTTTGACATACAAAAAGGCATAAAAGAAGTTTTCCATTAACTAAGGAAAGGAATAAAAATTATTTCCTTTAGAGCATATAAGTATATACAAATTTGTTGTGATTGTAATATTTGTAAACACAATATAAATTTATAAATGTGTATAAATTTTTAAATTATAAACATAGTAAAAATTTATAAATATAGCGTTTGATTTGTTATATTAGTACAGTAACTTTAGGAGTGTTTATTTTCAAGTAATAGTTTAAAAAAACAGATTCAGAGAAAGCTTCCATTACTATTCTTTTATCTTTGATGATTTTTTTATAGTGTTTTTCCTTTCTCTTCATTTCACATTCCCATATCTTCCTTGTTAATTATTTCTATATTGATATTATATGAATATGAATTTTTCTGTACATGAAACGTCAAAATTAGTTAACTTCATGGAAGTAGTATCGTCAAGGTCACACCGCTTACTTACTTACTTACGCCACTAAGCAACAGTTTCCCTTACTTCCGAAAAATGCTACACTAGTAAGTAGGTCTACTTAATATAAAGAATATAACAAAGTGATTTTTAAATTAAATATTTACTTTGTTGTCATCAATAAAGCTTCCATTAAAATCATTTTTTGTGCTTTAAACTGTTGAACATTCTAAAATCAATGACAATAGAAGACTGAAAAAACAACGATACATTTTGAAGGTCATAGATGCCTACTGCAGAAATTTTATAGATAAAATTTAATGCTATTTAAAGTAAAAAACATTTTAAAATCTTACGAGTATCACACAGTTGTTCTGGTTTTGTAAGATAGCATAATGTAAGGTTAACTTGCGTATTACTATATTTTTTTAAGTAAAATTCTACAGGGAGAAAGTTTCTAATACATACATAAGAATACATTGTCAATAATTCTTAATAATAATTACATCACAATTAATACATTGTTAATAATTAATTAACAATGAATTTCCGTAGCTTATATATGACATTCAATGCGATGTGTCAGCTATAGTTTATTTGAACGAATTTTCATACGCATTCTGTGTCTTAAGCTTGCCCCATTTAATTATTGAAGAGACACCGCACTATTCGTGACTCTGAAAAATATTCTATTTTTATTTCCTGCACTGTTTATTAATAATTAAGTAAACAAATAGAACTATACTATAAGACTTACATGCACAAGTAGCATAAAAATAATCGTATGTATAAACGTGAAATGAGTTGGATGTCTTAAGAAAATGAGGATAATTTTATAAACAACAAATACAAATGCCTCATGAAATAAATTTAAAATTCCTTATTCATATATTAATATATTATAAATCTATAAATATAGAAATTAAATTTATAATTCTATATTTTATGAATTGTCCTTACAAATTTTATAATTAAAATTTTCCTTATTTTATAAACTATAGAATTCCTTATGAGTATTATAAATAATAGTCAGTACTTTAACTGAAATGGGATTGGCTTTTGCCACAACAGCGACAAAATTGTTTACAGAAATTGCTCAGTCCTATTTATCTTTGTGCAACGGAAGAAAGGTAGTAGCGCAGCCAGTAAACATACACATTTTTGAGGGGAGTGTAAAATGACAAAGGCATTCATAAAAGTGTCAGACAGCAATATTTACCGAAAAGACATACTGACAGAGTATACACAATTTGCATACCAAATGTGTACATATACCTAACAGAACTTCCGAACCATATGGCTTAGGAACGACCGTGCAGAGAACAAAAACAGATTCATTTACAAAAGGGAAAAGACCGTGAGTATGAAAAAATTAAAGCGACAACAGCAGGCAAGGTCAGTGTTCTCAGACAACTGTCAGTCTGTAGGATAACCACCCATGAAGAAAACAGTAAAACTTTAAATAAGTAAGTTTACTGTACGGAAAACACAAAATAACTGACCTAATGGTACTTCGTAAAGTTAGGGTGTGTACTGCTAAAAGCTTTAGATTCCAAAATAAGAAAAACCAGCACAGTATAAATCGTAGATTCAGAGAACTGCAAATCGTAAAAAAGAAGCCAAAGAAAGAGAAGAAACGCAAAGATAGAAATTCTGTAGATATTTACGTGACAACAAAAAATTATGTTCCTGACTCACACAAATTTTTATAGCTCAAATACTGGCGCCCAGAATTTAACAGAGTAATGTTTCCCACAACTAATTATTCCTGATAAAAAAAATTCATTTACGCGATACGCATAAATAAATTTGAAACGAGCAATATAAGGTGGATGTATGAAATTTGCTTTCGTAACACTGCTAAAACGCTACACACTATACTAGCCGGCAACAACGCTGGGCGAGGGGCGTGGAGGTGACAGGGAGAAGCAGTGAAAGTGAGTGACCTTGACGGTACTACTTCCATGCAGTTAACTCTAATAGGATCTTAAACTATCAGACAGTACTATCTCTCTGGTGGTTGTGATATAAACAGTATACTATAACTGGCAAAACCCTTACTATCACCAAAACATCTGTCTCCTGTTTACCACCAATCATTGCTGAAACACAGATAGTGGTATACCAAAGCATGTGTGGTATTGTCATCCATCTGTAACCTGTATTATGGTATCATCCAGATCCCACTGAGTAGCAGTAATGGCAAGTATGGGATGATAAAGAACTGAGCATAGTAACCAATATAGTACGAAGGAGAATGGGCAATTTTTGTGACCATCTGACTATTGAGAATGTGCAAAAATCTTTTATATGATGTGCACACAATGAGCGCAAGAATGTAGATGAAAATATACAAATTTGGAAAGATATAGAAGGTGCTATAGAAAGTCAATAAATACTTTATTTACTTTAGACAAGTTCTTTTTACCTTTTAACAGTCTACAAAATTGTTCAGAGTTTTAACATGTGAAAATAATTACAGGAATGTTCTTCTTGAGACTTGAGTTTCCAACAGAACCCCATATGTGAACACCTATTAATTTCATAAACCCAACTGTTTTATTTTCTTCTGTTTTCTTGCCAATATGAAAAGTAAAAGTAAGCTTTCTTCACTAAAAGAATAATACAACATTTTACTAGAGAAGCCTGTACAAAACTATACACCCTATGAGAAGTGTATTGTCAAACTGCTTACTGCTTACTGCTATTGTGCTTTGTTTGATACCGAGAAGGCCATGTAATGCCATAGCATCATTTGGCACTATATACTGCTACCACAATGGTTACTACAATACAGTGCAATCTGTCATATGGTTTATTGAGAATGCACATAGTTTGTCAAAGATTTTAAGTTACAACCCTTCAATGGCAAGATACTAGAGTAGGACTCTCAATAGTGAAATATACATATATTTTTCTAAAATTATTATACAACTGAAAAATTGGTGCTATCATTTTATTCTAAAGTACAATTAGCAAAAAGTGTTTATCATTCTTTATGATTTTTTAACAATATGTGTGCAGATTTCACACACATTTGTACCATTGATGAAAATGTGTAATTTACTTTGTAATCTCTAGGATTCTGTTATATTACATGTTCTCAAGACTGTGATGCAAAGTGTTAAAAAGGGAAACCTGTTTTGTCAGACCTAACTTTTTTACTTTTATTTAATTATTTCCAGCCATATTATTTCTGTTACTTTTCTAATTTTTAAAATATTTGTGCAAAATTAATCTAATTATTATTTTAATTTGATATTTACAGTTCACAAATTTTAGAAACAAAAACATTCTAGAAATGTTAAACATGTTAGTTTAAAATTTTATCTTCGAAATGTTTATACCTACAGCATAATTTCCATTGTCATATTCCTGTTTCAATTTAATTCAGGCTGTATAGTACAAATCTAATGTTTCATGAATTCTAGGTTACATTATCGATTTTTAAAGCTGAGACTAGAAGAAGAAAATTTCATACTACTGTATGGCAGTAACAAACAGGATCAAGAATATGTGAAAATGCTATAGTGGAAATTTTAGCTCATCATCTGAGCTTAATACAAAGCAAGAACAGTAACGTATTTCAAGATCAACAGTCAACAGCAGAATCCAAGGTTGCTAAAGATGTAACTTGGGATTCACCAGTACAGAATTCAGTAAGAAAAGTAGGCATTCATATGGCATACTGTGTTATCTATATGGCATGAAGTTTTGAGTAGTTGCTAGTACAAGTTGTCACATATACCAGGTCTTTTTTTATCCTGCAAGTTTTGAAGAAAGTTAGACAACCATTTACATTGATGAAATCACTTTGTTGGAATGTATTATGAACTTCTTTAGTCTGTTACTTGGACTGTCACTGCTCCATGTTTTCTTCACAGTGCACTGTCAGTTTCTGTATAAATAAATTGCTGTAATCCTTGCCCATGGGCGCCCATATATGGGGCAAGGGGGGGCTCTCGCCGTCCCCTGGCTCAGAAGAATATCTGCCGCAAATGCTACAGATGTGTCCGAAGTCGTTCTTGAAATATAATTTCAAGAACTTTACTAGCGACCGAGTAAATATGCTGGAAGACTCCTCGTCAATTTCGCTATTTCTTATATTTCTGTGAATTGCAGAGTCCTGTAAGTATACTCTTATACCCATCTTATAACTATTTTCACTACACATGTTCACTGGACTTTTCGACATTGTAACTTAACCCTTTCGATTTGTACACAGTTATTTCTCCACTACACTCGTACAGTGTGTCCCTTTCACGTGGTTTTCGTACACAGTATGTAGTTAATTTTATTACATTTTATTGTGTCTTTGGATTTTACTCCTTATTTATAGTTTATGAATAATTACGGAAAAACAGTAATTACGCAATTATTCATACTGGGGTGGCAAACTTGCCTGCATAGACCTGCGTCACACACACATGCAAAATACTGTTGTACACATTTTCAGTTACATCTGTGTGTGTGTACAAGTCGATTCAGGTCGAAACACCTGTCCATATTTTTGTCTGAGCCAAGCTTGCAATCCCTGACATGCTTACTTCTAATACATTATTAATTATTTTACAATTTATTATGTATATTTAAATTTTTATATTCAATGCTCAGTACAGCACTTATCTGTACTGTCGCAATATATATGTATATATATAATTTTCACCCCCCCCTGAAAAATTTTACATGGGCGCCCATGTGTCCTTGCCCATCTTTTTTTTGACCAAAATTGATGTGCCTAAAAATTACAATGGACTAAAGGTATAGGCATGTTGAATTCATTCTTACGTTTTACTAAACTTGAACATTTTACATGTAAACAGTGACATGCAGTAATGTAACCAACCTTCACTGAAGTTTGCTCTCTTCATTCTTTATTGTAGGCAATTCAATGTTTATTGTAAGCACCTCCTCAGACCCTTTATTATTCTATGAGAATGTAATAAATGATACAGAGTACAGATAGAACTTGCTATTTATATTTAAAAAAAAAGTAACCATTAATGCTTTACTTTAGAAAACAAAACTTTGTGCGCGCGCGCACACACACACAGTGCATACAGTATATTAATAATTACATAAATTCACCAACTTAGAAGTGTATTAGAGGCACTGACACAATAATTCTTTTCTGATATTACACAAATAGACTTAATATGTATCATCTGTACTTTTTAAACAGTATTTTTACTTTACAGGTACCTATCTGTATCTGTACTTTTACCTTTTATAAAGTTACAGCTTAAATTTTTTGTTAAGAATTTTACTCTTTTTTTAAAGGTAATGTTATATAAGGTGTAGAGTAAATTACCTATTCACACAACATTTACTTGCTTTTAAAGATACCTTCGCCTTACTGTTTATGACACTCTGAAATTTATTGTTTATATATATAAACAACGTAACAAATAGAAGGCATAGTAAATTAGAACAAAATAAGATCAGAGTCTTTTATCTGGAGTTAGGTATTTATTTAAAAAGAAATTTAATATGGTCTGTGATTTGAACATAAATTATTTATTCTTAAATTTAAATAGTGTCTGTAAAATGGTCTGAATGTTTCTCTTTCTTATAGTCTATTTTACTTGTTCGACGAATTCCGTTGATGGTTGAACTACTCCGCTGCTGCACTTGTCACCTGCTGGATCAGCTGCAATGATGACACCTAGAACTCTCGCGACTCATGCATGCACGCTGTTTATCACCAATATAGTTTATCTCATTTTTCTCAGGGTTCGATAATGGGTTTAACTATTACTAATTCAATTTCGGTATGTTTTACGTACACCTTCCGGTATCTTTACGTGTCCTCGTGTTCACTCAGATGTATTTCGGCAAATACACTGATTCCTAAGCAGAAAATCTTGACTATCGCGAGATAGCACTATTTAATTTATAATTAAATTATTTTGAGTTCTAATACCCAATCGATCTAGCACACGGGCAACTCGTTGCTATGACCAAGTACTCTCGTAACCCTTATGAAGAACATATACTGATATGACAAACTCGCACAGAGACAACGTCTGTTAAGACCGAGCTGTTAGGTAGAACTGAGCGAAACTTCTTCCGCAGAAGACAAAACTGAATGATAATTGGAGCTTCTGATTGGTTAAAACCCATAACACGTGATAGATGGGTTAGATAGATAGGCATATGTCCTGCTCAATTTTGCTGAAGACTGCAAAAGCATGTATAGATTTTATCTAAAAGTTTTATGACTTTCAGAAGATAAGGATTCTTTAGAAAAGTGAATTCTGTTAAAAAATACATATTAAAATAATATGTTTTGAGTATTTGACATATGAAAAATGTAGCGCTAATTCAGAAGTATGAGCTGCCTAAGTTTCAATTCGATACGTTAATTTACTCAAGAGTTATTCATGTAAATATGAATACCACACGCACTAAATTCGCACTTGACATGACAGAAAATAAATTTATGGGCATTTTGACATTCAACAGTTAATTACCCATTTCTTATTTCAAAACCTACAGCTATTTTACAAAATGTTAACAAAATCACTTTTCAACATGTCTATAACGTCATAAATTGTATAAAAGCATGTAGTCATTGCTACAAAGACCCTTTTCTGTGATGTTCCATTGCAGGAATATCCCCTCCACGTATAAAAAAAAAAATTTGTTTACATGTCCACAATTTTTTTCTTTTCATAACATAAAAATAATATCACCTCCATTTTATAACAAAATAATAAAACTCAAAATAAATAAATAATAATTTTCAAACTAAAAAAAAACCTCTTCTCCGATAAGTTTGACATGTGTCACTTTGAATGTAAACAAATACATACACGTGGTTGATATCTCAGTTATCATTTGACCCACAAAGATAAGCTAATATAAACAGTTCATGACGTCATACTATCTACTCACAGATACCAACGCTCATCACATCTTTTACTCACATTTTTCCAATCATACATGAATTTACAGATTTTCATTTAATTTAACAATTAGTTTGTTACATTCATTCTTTATATACCCAGATATACATGAACACATTAAATTTTGACATAATATTTTTGTAACGACGACGCATGGAACTTCCCAACAGTTTTGTTTGTAACATGATTCGTAACAATATAAGTATGTTTTCCCACCTGTTCGAGCCTCCAGGTGGTCTAGTGGCCAACACGGGTGATTGATGCGCTCGTGGTCCCGGGTTCAATTCCCGGCGGAGGCTCCATACGGCGTGCACTCAGCGTCATGAGGCAGAACTGAGATAACAGCGCCGCCTCCTGGCTGTTAATACCGCAACTAGGGGCTGGTGGCGCATAGTACTAGCCATACACTGTCACACTAACACAAAAGCCATGCGGTATGCCTTGGTCCTTAATGGACTGTTGAGCGGAGATTTTTTTTCCCCCACCTGTTCAGATAAAATGAATGGACCATTATATAGTCTATGGAACTTTGCTATTGTATTTTCAATACTACGACCGACATTTAAAGCTTTAAGCAATACTAATTCACCGACTCTAAATGTTTGCAGCTTATGCTCGGAATTCAATTTTTCTTTACGCTGTTCTGCAAGCTTCTTTTCCACTCTTTCGCACCCAAATGCTTAATCTCATCCAGAACAGGCAAATTCTGAGTGGCTATACGTTTTACACACTTACTCCATACACGCTTTGGTTGAACATCCGATTGCAGCTCTGGTGTATATACAGTGTAACGTGAAGACTTGGTCGTCTCTTTTAACGACGAGTATAGTGTATGTGTGTAGTGCGTTCGTCTCGCACTGGGGTCGTTACATCTATTTTGCGCTAACGATGTCCGTAGCGATGCTGCAATTACCAGTACAACACAGCAGTAACCTTACCTGTTCTTAAATAGGGGTGTGTTAATCCCGGGTGGCGCCAAATTGGTTATTAAAACAATTAAACTTATTAATTAATATCTTAATAGGGTGTTCTCAGCTATGACAGTCGGGGCGTTCAAATAATTCCCGGTCATTCAGCCTCCTGAATTGAGTAGGTAGTTGTTCGAATTGCAACTTGAGCGCTGGTCGTCAAATCTAGCTTTCGTAAACAAACACAAGTAATACAATACACTCCCTATGAAATAATAACAACGGTTACTCCCTGTACTAGTTGTTTTAATGGTTGATAAGTAAAATTTTCAATTTGACAATTAAGTTATATTGGTTGATTAACAAATTTGCACTGACGTTTTACATGAAACAATATTTCTCAGGATGACGAATCAATTATGGTAACGATGTGTTCACATCAGCATGGCTGCTGAACAGTTTAGTTATTATAATTAATTTCGTTCCAAAATCGGGGATTCTTTTGATTACAAGGCAAAGAATTCCTATGATTACAATACAAGTACTTTACCTTACTCTGTGTGTACATCAGTGGCGAATATAGAATATATTTTTGGGGGGGGCCAAGATTAATGTAAGGTTAGGTTAAGTAATTTTAAGTAGACACCCCATGATACTTTATATCAGTTTTGCTGCTCATATTCAGAGGGTAATTTGCACTGAATGCCCCTTTTACTTTACCGAGATCACGCTTCTTTATTGTTGACATTAAATCATAAAAAATATATCTATATATCTTATTTTTTCTTTATATTCATTATTTCGGGGAGGGCCCGGCCCCCCTGGGCCCCCCCTTATATACGCCCCTGGTGTACATAAATAATAAGGTGTGTGGTTACAATCTGTTTTGTAGTGTCGTTAAATGTGTTTCTAATGTTCGTATTCATACAATAGGTTATATTTTATGTTAACAAATTTTCAGTGTGTTTATTTTTCTTAATTAATCTTTGAAAGAGAATATTCGGATTATAGTGAGAGATCAAATTACTTTTAGTAATATTTAAAGTGAGTTTATTTTTGGAAATAAGGTAATTCAAGGGTACTTAACACATCAGATGACTTGGTGTTATAATTCATTAATTCGGAAGAGGATTGGGCTGCAATATTTTCTATTTTCATTGATCTTTGGACTTAAGTAGGTCTGGCGTCCTTTTGATATTGGATGTGGTCATATTTTTCTTTTATTTTCCTGGTAATATGGTCCTTGGTCTTTAGTTAACTGCTCCAGTGGTTCGTCTGCTTCTTATTCAATCAATGTTTTGAATTTTGTTCACTGTTTTTACATTTTTTGATTAAAAATTAGTCTCCCAAAATTCGGCTTCTGTTCTGTTAGAGTGACGCTTTACGAGTAACGATATTCAACGGTAATTTTCGCCACCAACGTTCGTTTCTATGGTTACCAATTAAATCTGATTGGCTTAGATTGACATAAATCCATTGTTATCAAAATTTGAATTCTTTTCAAAATTTTTGGATATCTTCTGATTGCTGTTATTCCTCTATCTTCCTTCCTAATTATTAAATATTGTCACTATAGTATGTATTTCCTTTCAAAGATTATTTTGATATCCCTCAAGGTGGGATTATTTTATGTTTTATGATTTTACAAATATTTTCATATTTGCTAATTACATTTCTCTTCTAATTTAAATCCTTATTCTAATATTTTGCTTTTATTATGATTTACAAATTATCCTTGGTTTTTTGTTCACCTTGGATTAGCTAGTTTCTTTGCTAATTTGTTACAATTTGTAGTTGTTTGTTTTTGACAGTTAGGCATTTTCATAGGCCTAAGTAGCCATTATGGTATTTTACTTATTTCATTCAAATTACATCTCATTTTAGCCTAATGGGCTTTATTTTGTTATTATTTAAGTCATACATTTCTTAACTTTCTTACTTATTTAATTTGCCAATAATAACAATGTGGCTATTATTTACTATTTTTTGATCACATTAAATACAACATCTAGGCCTATGGTCTGTATAATTCTTCCAGCCATATCCTATTCATAAACTTGCTTAAATAATTATTTAACTATTATTTGATAATATTTGTTTACAGTTCATCTCATTTTATATCATTTTTGGGTGATAAACAACATCACTTTTTATGAACTTACTTTAATAATGATCCCTTATAACATGGGTGTGTATTGATTTGTTTTAACTCCTTAATTTTTAAACAATCTTTACTTCCACTCCATGGTAACACTATCTATTTTCTCTTTCATGGTATACTCCCTTTTAATTATAACTGCATTCAATTAAACTTAACAATAATATTCTTTCTTAACTAATACTGTCTTCATCACTTTTCAGCGTTCATTATACCTTAATTAACTGTTTACACTTACTACTATTCTTAATTTACTAATATTCTTCACTGTTAATCATTTAGTGTTTCCTTTTGATTTATTAAGTGTTTATTCTTTTATCCTTCACTATTTTTCACTATATTAACATTCTGTATATTACATTATTCTCATTTAATCATCACCTTCACTTTTAAATTATTTATTGTTTATTATAATTTATTTAGTGTTTTTTCTTTATCACTATACTTTGGGGTTTTCACTTCCATTTTGCACTTCACAAATGTTTTTGTTTTTAAGTGTTTCTAAATGGGTAATCCCTCTAATTACTATCTTACTACCGTACTATCTCTTTCATTACAAATATCATTAATAATATTAACAATTTTAGGTCTCTATATTTTATCATTACATCTAACTCTAATTTGTGGGTTAGTTTGCTTTTTTATATTTAACATTGTTTCATTGGGTTTCTTTCAATTGTCATTTACTTTTTTATCCATTAATTGATAATAATATTTACTTTTTTACATAGGTTAATTATTGGTCTCTTTTTCAATATTACATTTGAGTGTATCATTTCTCCTGCTCATATTCTTTATTACTTGATTGTGTCTTATAATTTGTTTTCATTTTTATTTATTTCCCTTTATCTTGGGTTTGTTTCTTTTTCATTTCCCTCCTTCTTCATTTTCATTGTTTTGGTTAATACCTTGGTTTTCCACCTTCTCCTTTGGATTCATTTTAATATGTTGCATTGAGTCATTCAATTCCTTTAATTTGTTTCATTTTTGTTTGGTTTCGGTTTTTTCCCTTCTTCATTTGGTTTGATTGATCACTTTCTTATTTGGTTTTATTCTCGTTTGTTTTTTGTGGTTCCCTTCTTCTTTTGTTTCCTTTTGTTGGGTCAATCACTTGGGTTAGGTCATGTCGTCGTTTGTCGTGTCATTGTCTTTTTATTTTCTTTATATTAAACATTTTATTTTATATTAAGTATTATTTTATATTCAGAATCATCTTTTTTATCCCTGGTATTGGGGTGGCTTATTTGTGTTGTAACAACAGTAGTGGTATTGTAACTACCATTTATGGTGTTCTCGAAAAACTCAAGATACTCTGGCCATTTACTTTGGTTTGTGTTACAATACGTTCTGAATAGTCTACCGAGCTCCTTATTGACTCTCTCGGCAAGATTTCCTTGTGGTCTCCTAATGGATGTCAATACCACTTGTATGTTCCTCTTCTCCAACTGAGCCTTCCATTTCTTATTTTGGAATTGTTTTTCTTGGTCGGATAGGATCTTCTTGACATGCCCATACTTAGGGATGTATTTTTCCAGAATTATTTTAAGTACAGCATCCGTCGTGGGCCTACCTATGGCATACAGACTTACATTTTTGGTGAAAGCATCAGTGCACACAACCAGATTTCTCATACCCCTAGACGCACGTGGTAATGGACCAAGGAAATCGATACACAATAATCCATTCTTACCATGCATCACTATGTTTCCCATTTTGACATATGTGTGTTGGTTTGGGTATTTGGCTGTCTGGCAGGTACATAGAATTGACTTGACTTTCCTGGCCATGTTCATCCATATGGAGTCCTCACGCAGCGTCAAGTAACACTTGTATGCTCCTGCATGCACAAGACTTTCATGGCACGCCCAGGTCAGGTCCTCTATGAGATGGTCTGGAATCGTTACCTTCCATTGTCCGTCTGTGAGTTTGTATAAAATGTTAACATTTTAAATTTGCGATTTTCTTTATTTTGAATTTCATTTATAATTTTTTTTATTTTATCGTCTCGTTGTTGCTCATTATTAATGTTTTTAAGTAAAGATTTGAGCTCGTTAGGTAACGCATACGGTACTTAACAGCTAAGATTTGAATTTCATTTTTATCAGACGTAGAAGTTTCCTGCTGCACAGGTGGATAACGACTCAGAGTATCCGCCATTTTGTTGTCACTGGCTTTACAATATTTATTACTGAAATCATACTCTTGCAGAGCCATTATCCAGCGTGACATACGAGCATTAGCAAGTTTACATTTTAATAAAAACAACAAAGCTTTGTTAGCAGGCAGAATTTCAAAATGTTTACCTACTAAATAATATTTTACTAACGCAATACACAATCGCTAAAATTTCTTTCTCTGACGTAAAACAATTTCATTCAGCGCCTTTTAATGAATGATTGACATGCGGGATAACTTTATGCTCACCGTTATCATTCCGCTGATATAGAATTCCACTAATGGCATAATCAGATGAATCGCAGTTTAGTACATATGTCCCCTCCTTTTCGGGGTGAAATACGTGTAGGTTTTCCTTAAATAACTCTTTTACTGCGTTAAATGCCTCTTCGTGTCTTACCTCCCATCGCCATTTGGTATTTTTTTTTAAGCAGTTCCAGCAGTGGTTCATTCGTTTTAGCATATGCAGGTGCAAACCGATGGTAATATCTGGTAAGTCCTAGAAAAGCTCTGATATCCTTTGCCTTTTTAGATGTCGGAAATCCTGTGATGGATTGTATCACACTTTTGGTAGTTTATCACCAAGTTGGCCTGGCTAGCTCAGTCGGTAGAGCATGAGACTCTCAATCGCAGGGTTGTGGGTTTGAGCCCCACGTAGGGCACCAATTTTACTATGCAACGTAAAAAATAGAAGGCATAGTAAATTAGAACAAAATAATATCAGTCTTTTATCTGGAGTTAGGTATTTATTTAAAAACAAATTTAATATGGTCTGGGATTTGAAAATAAATTATTTATTCTTAAATTTAAATAGTGTCTGTAAAATAGTTTGAATGTTTCTCTTTCTTATAGTCTATTTTACTTGTACGACGAATTCCATTGACAAACAAACCGTTGAACTACTCCGCTGCTGCACTTGTCGCCTGCTGGATCAGCTGCAATGATAACACCTAGAACTCTCGCGACTCATGCACGCACGCCGTTTATCACCAATATAATTTATCTCAGGGTTCGATAATGGGTTTAACTATTATTAATTCAATTTCGGTGTGTTTTACGTACACCTTCTGGTATCTTGACGTGTCCTCGCATTCACCCAGATGTATTTCGGCAAATACACTGATTCCTATGCGGAAAATCTTGACTATTGCGAGGTAGCACTATTTAATTTATAATTAAATTATTTTGAGTTCTAATACCCAATCGATCTAGCAAACGGACAACTCGTTGCTAAGACCAAGTACTCTTGTAACCCTTATGAAGAACGTATACTGATACGACAAACTCGCACAGAAACTGAACGACTGTTAAGGCCAAGCTGTTAGGTAGAACTGAGCGAAACTTCTTCCGCAAAAGACAAAACTGAATGAAAATTGGAGCTTCTGATTGGTTAAAACCCATAGCACGTGATAGATGTGTTAGATAGATAGGCATATATCTTGCTCAATTTTGCTGAAGACTACAAAAGCTGTGTAGATTTTATCTAAACGTTTTATGACTTTCATTAGGTAAGGATTCTTTAGAAAAGTGAATTCTGTTAAAAAATACATATTAAAATAATATGTTTTGAGTATTTGACATATGAAAAATGTAGCGCTAATTCAGGAGTATGAGCTGCCTAAGTTTCAATTCGATATGTTAATTTACTCAAGAGTTATTCATGTAAATATGAATACCACATGCACTAAATTCGCACTTGACATGACAGAAAATAAATTTATGGGCATTTTGACATTCAACAGTTAATTACCCATTTCTTATTTCAAAACTTAGTCATTTTACAAAATTTTAACAAAATTAGTTTTCAACATGTCTATAATGTCATAAATTGTATAAAAGCATGTAGTCATTGCTACAAAGACCCTTTCCTGCGATGTTCTATTGCAATATATATATATATATATATATATATATATATATATATATATATATACTATAATACTTATAACTATTTTACTTCAAGATGTATATATATATATATATATAACATTTGATATTTGTAATGAATTTACCTCACGATATTTTTTCCTTATTAAGGTGGCTGAGGATGGGTACAAGATGGTACCCGAAACATGTTCCTAACAAGGAAAAAAAAATATCTTGAGGTAAATCCATTATAAATATAAATGTATTATATACATCTTAATAACTAAAGATACAAAAGCCTCCCTATACAAGACCTTGATTAGACCAGTCCTGATGTATGGCTCGGAATGCTGGGTGTTAAAAAAACTAGATGAGCAGAGACTATCCGTTTTTGAGAGGAGGGTACTGAGGAGAATCTATGGCCCTGTGAGGGAAAACAACATTTGGAGGCGACTGCATAATCGAGAGTTGTACGAAAGGTTTAAAGATCTTCCGATCGTGCAACTCATACAAATTAACAGATTGCGTTGGGCTGGTCATGTGCAGAGAATGGCAGAGGATAGAATCCCAAAAAGAGTGATGAATTATTTGCCGATGGGAAGGAGAAGGAGGGGAAGACCGCGTACAAGATGGCTGGACCAGGTTGGTAAGGAGGCAGTGAGGCTGGGTGCAGCAAACTGGTGGACATTGGCCGGGAGTAGAGACCAGTGGGGAAGATTTCTTTTGGAGGCCAGGGCCCGGACTGGGCTGTAGCGCCGAGGATGTATGTATGTATGTATGTATTATATACATCAAGAAACGGACTGTAGCACAAAGTGATTTTATATATATATATATATATATATATATATATATATATATTGTAACGAAATAGACCTGTGCGTACCTGTAAAATGTACACCAGTTTTGTATGTGTAATAATGATTAGTGCGTTCGTCTCGCACCGGGGTCGTTACATTAATGTTCGTGGCTAACGATGTCCGTAGTGCTGCGGTAATCACCTGTATAACACAGCAGTAACCTTACCTGATGCTTATAGGGGTGTGTTAATCCCGGGTGGCGCCAAGTCATTATATAAAACAACTAAAATTATTGTCTGACGAGTTAGCAGCGGCGATGGTCGGGTCATTCAAATAATTCCCGCTCACACAGCCGTCTAAATTGTCGCTGCTGCTGCGCAAATGACAACTTGTTCACTTCTCGTTAAATCTATTCTTAACTAAACACTAGTAATATATAAAGCACTCCCTATGAAATAATAACGACGGTTACTCCCTGTAATAGTTATTTTTAATAGGTGATAATTAAAATACTCACATTGACAATTATATAATGATAAATTTGCACCGACTGATTACATTAGACTCTTGCCTCTGGGCTTGACGAAGCGATCAAGGAAACATTCAGCTTTTGCATTGCTGTGTACGTTAAAGTATTACAATTATTTTCTGTTTCCCAAATCATGGATTCTTGTGACTATGAGCTAAAGAATTCCTATGGTTACAATAAAAATATATTACCTTATTCTACGTGTACATAAGTAATAAGGTGTGATGTTACAATCTGTTCTGTGGTGTTGTAAATGTGTTTTGTAAGTTCGTGTTTAACTCATAGGTTATATTTAACGTTAACAAGTTTTTATCAAGTGTTATTTTACTTAAATAATCTATGAAAGAGAAATATTTGTTTGTAGTGAGCTTAATTTACCTTTAGTAAAATTTAGAGTGATCAGGGTTTTGGAAAATAAGTAATTTAATTGTACTTAACACCTCAGCATGACATGGTGTCTTCGTTCATTTGGTCGGGTAGGATTTGGCTGCAATAAGTTCGGTTTTCATCAATAAGTTCGGGGCTTCAATGGGTTGGGCGTCTTTTTGATAACGTGTCTGGATGTTCTTTTCAGGTAATTTTCCGTTTAATTGCCTAGGATCTCGAGTTGACTGCTATAAATGGTCGTCTGCTTCTTATGCTGTCATGGTTAGGAACTTTAATTACTTTTTTGCATTATTTTAACAGAAAAACGTTCTTCCCAACATTGGCTTCTGTATTCTCTTAATGACGCTTCGCTTCTAACGGTATTCAACGGTAATTCCGTCTTCAACTGCCGTTTCCATGGCAACTGCATGATTTTGAGATGATGTATTGTTATCAAAATTCGAATTCTTCGTATATCTTCTGATCGCTGTTATTCCTCTATCTTCCTTTTGGGGTATTAAATATTGTCACTATAGTATTGATTTCCTTTCATAGATTATTTTGATACCCCACAGGTTTGGGTAATGTTAGATTTTATGTTTTTACAATTATGTTAATGCTTGTTAATTACATTTCTTTTTGTATACAAATGCTTATTATAATATTTCGTTTTACAAATGATTTACAATTTTTTCTTGGTGAATCCTTCACCTCAGATTTGCTAATTTCTTAGTTAATTTGTTATAATTTTTGGTTGTTTGGTTCTGACAGTTATGCACCTTCATAGGCCTGAGTAGCCATTATGGTATTTGACTTATTTCATTTAAATCACAGTTCGTTTCAGCCTAATGGGCTTTACTTTGCTATTATTATTGGTTGTGTTGTATTTTGAGTCTGTTGGTGTTTTGATTATATGTCAATATTGCTTTCTCTATCTTAATATTTAAAATATAACAATTAGGCTTATGGGCTGCAAGTTTCTTTCAGCCATGTCCTATTCATAACATTAACATGAACAATTCTTTATAAGTTATTAGAGTTATTATTTTGAGTGAGAAATATCATCACTTCCTTCCAACTTATTATTTGCTAATTTTTTGTTTACAATACATATTATTTTTATTGTGATAAACAACATCACTTTTATGAAATTTATAACTATCCCTTATAACATGGGTGTCTTTGATTTGTCTCTAATTTCTTAATTTTTAAACAATCTTTACATTCTTTCCTTGTCAACACCTTCAATTTATTCTTTCCTGGGATCCTCCCTTTTAATTACTATCGGTTATAATTAAACTTAAATCTATTAAACATCTTTTCTTAAATAATAATGTCATCATCACTTTCCAGTGTTCAGCATATCTTATTCTATAATTCATACTTAATACTATTTTTCACCATATATTTATTCACTGTTATTTTTCCACTTTTAAACCTTTAGTGTTTTTCACAGATTTATTAAGTGTCTATTTTCTTTATTATTCACTATTTCTTATAATAGTTATATTCTATATCTTACACTATTCCCATTTATACCTCACCTTCACTTTTAAATTATCTATAGTTAATTATAATTTAGCTAGCGTACCTTATCACTTCATTTTGGGGTTTTTACACATACACTATTGCACTGTATCACTGTTTATACTATGTGTTTTTTAGTGGGTAATCCCTATACTTATTTCTCTTTCATTACCATATATCCTTAATACTATTAACAATTTTATGTTCTTACAATACTATTTTTACATCTAATTCTCAATTGGGTTTTAGGTTGCTTTTTTATCATCTTAATCCTTAACCTTGTTTAATAGGGTTTCTTCCCTAGATCATTTTGTCCATTAATGGGTAATAACAGTTACTTTTTCCTTTCTCATAGGATAATTATTGGTTTGGTTCCAATATTATTCTTGAGTGCTTTATTTCTCCTTCTCCTATGCTTTATTACTTGTTTGTGTGTCATTATTGGTTTTCATTTCTATCTATTTCCCTCCTTTTTCCTTTCTCATAGGATAATTATTGGTTTGGTTCCGATATTATTCTTGAGTGCTTTATTTCTCCTTCTCCTATGCTTTATTACTTGTTTGTGTGTCATTATTGGTTTTCATTTCTATCTATTTCCCTCCTTTTTCCTTTCTCATAGGATAATTATTGGTTTGGTTCCGATATTATTCTTGAGTGCTTTATTTCTCCTTCTCCTATGCTTTATTACTTGTTTGTGTGTCATTATTGGTTTTCATTTCTATCTATTTCCCTCCTTCTTCATTTTCATCATATTTGGTTAACACTTTGGTTCTTCCATCCTCTTCTTTGGGTACATTTTGACGTGTTACTGTGGGTCGTTTAATTCCATGAACTTGTTTCATTTTTGGGTGGGTTTTTGGATTTTTTCCTCTCTTCCTTTGGTTTGGGTTACATTCTTGTTTATTCTTCGTGGATCCCTTCTTCATTTGTTTCCTTTTGTTGGGTCAATCACTTGGGTTAGGTCAAAGTCGTCATTTGTCGAGTCATATTCTTTATATTTTATTTAAATTAATCATTTTTATTTAACATGAAGTATTATTTTGGATTCAATATTGTTTTGTTCATCCCTGGTATTGGGTTGGCTTATTTGTGTTGTAACATAATGCCTCTCCTTCAAAATTGATCATTTTGATAAAACACTAGCATAGTTTTTTATGAAATTATCAGTTATGTATAATCTTTTTCCTTTTCTCCCTTGTTTGTTTCTCCATTCTTATTTCTCTTCTTACTTGATTCATTCCATTTTATTTGGATCTGTTTTTATTTATTTCCATTGGTGTGTTCTCCCTTATACACAATTTTTTCCCTAACTTTTTAGTAGCTGGTTTCTCCCATTACTACTCATTTTTTCTGAGACCAGAGGAACATCATCTCTGCTCAGTTTATTTGGATTGCTGGACTTTTCAACAGTCAATCTTAAATACCTTTTTTGTCAACTTGTGACTTAAATTAATAATAATAATATATTTTGGGATTGTCCACCTTGTGGTGTGTTTTAGATCACTTTGGCCTTATACTCATTCTTCCTTCTGCTGTACCTTTGCTATATACTGTCATTTGCTCATACAGTTGATTGTTTTTTATTTATTCATATGTTAATTTCATCACATCTAACTTTTCATTATTATGTTTTTCTATTCTTCTAGTGATCATTTTAATTATCTTAGACATTTGTATTCTTTTCTTAATCATTTAGCAATATTCTGCTTTAGCCATAGCTTGTATATTTGATTCATACATAACTTCTGTTTTTCTTTGTACCAGTTCAGATTTTTTTTTTTTTTCTTTGAATACATTTGATTCATTATAATTTCAGGTATTTATCTTAACAGTTTTTAGTTTGATTTTATTTTTGTTTATTTTATTCTGTATTAAATATCATTTTTGATAATTCTTTGTAAGTTAATTCTCTTACTTTATAGGAATTTTTGTAGCGTATTCCTTTTTTGGTACATTTTGTTTAATTATTTTATATACTTCATATATCATCTTTTTAATAGACTGTAAGTTGATTTCACTTAGTAGGAATTTGTGTAACTTATTCCTTTGTTTTTATATTTTTTTATTTTAGGCCTCATAAGTCATCGAAATATTGTTGCAAGTTGTGCTCACATAATTTTTGAATTTTGGCATTTGTTTATTCTATTTATAGTAATTTAGTTTTCTTCATAGAATTTCTTTATTGAAGCTTGGTTGTAAACTCCTTTTACTTTCTTGGTGGTTATATTACTTATCTCGTAAGTATTGTTTCCATTGTCCTTTGTGATGACATATGGCCATACATTGGGTTATACATATTTTATACGCTATTACTATATATAGGACCATGTTTTTTATACTTTTTTGGTAAGTTGATCTTTTCCTTTTCTTTCCTTGTTTTTACCTTCTCTTGTATATTTCACTCTTTGTTGGCTTTCTCCTCTACTCCTTCAAATGTTAGATGGTTAACATTTATTCTGTATAATATACAATTTCGTTTGTTGAAATTAATATAGGAGTATTAGAGTTTGAGAGTATATTGGGTTTATTCATAGTAAATTTTATTAATTCCATTCCTTATTCAAGCCTTCTCCTTTATTATTCTACACTTTGATGTTCTGCTTCTCTACTCCTTCAAAGGTTAGTTGGTTAAACCTTTATTCTGGATGATATATAATTCCATTTGTTGAAATTAATATAGGAGTATTAGAGTTTGAGAGTATATTGGGTTTATACATACTTATTACATAGTCAATTTTATTAATTCCATTCCTTATTCAAGCCTTCTCCTTTATTATTCTACACTTTGATGTTCTGCTTCTCTACTCCTTCAAAGGTTAGTTGGTTAAACCTTTATTCTGGATGATTTATTAAATTTATTTATTATGGTTTAATTTTTTAGTGGTCTAATTTAATTTTAATACTTCTTTCTTTCCATTGGGTTGCTTGGTCAGTAATTCGAAGATCAGTCCCTTTTCTTGGTTTGTGGTATCTTCGCTTAGTTTACCCATGGTCCATCATTTCCTCTGCACTTGTGGTTCGGATAATCTGGGTGTGTATAACTATTTCCTTACTGGTGAAATATGTATCTTCTATCTTGTACCACAATTCTTCTAATATCATATGTTCATTTGTATCCATGGTTCCATCGTTCACTTTATGATGTGGTTTATTAATCAAAGGAGTTAATGGTACCTCCCTCATTAATGTTATTGATCTTCCATTCTGTATTTCCATTTCTGGTGTGCTCCAGTGTTTTATTGACCTTCTTGATTTGTTATACTCTGTTTTGTTGTCAGTCATTTCTATTTCTGGCATCTTCCATCTGAGCATAGATTTGCTGAATTTTTCATCCACTGGTTGGTTGTGAATTCCTTTTATAATTTCCCTCAGAGTCCTCCTACAATCTTTATACTTCATTAATTTGCTTTGGTAGGTAAGGGGTAAATTAAACATATCAATGAGTCCGCTCCTTATCATTTCTAATTCTTCTCTGGTTTTTATTGGTTTCTTTTTATACACTCTTCCCAATTCCTCTGTTTTCTTAATTTTCTTAATTATTCGGTTCTTCTTTCTTCCTCTTCTGTTGTTGGTTTTTATATGCTTGATTTTCTCAGTGTTATTGTTACCTTGATTTTCAGAAAACAATACACTCGATTCTTCTACAATTTCCATCACCTTACTACCTTCAGAAGTGGTGTCTGGTGTTTCATTCACTGGTTTGAAATCACTATCTACTGTTTCTTTCAGTTGATCTACCGGGTAACTTGTTTCTTCCCATCTCTTGTTCATCCCCATTCTCGTCTGCTTGATTTCTTCCCGAAATCCTATTAGTATGAACCTTAATTCTTCTCTGTTCTTCTCACCATCTTCCTTCAACTGTCTTTGGAGTGTTTCACTATTATTTTCAATCGTGTTATTGACTCTTTCAAAATCCTTTTTTATCTGCCTCTTCAGCTCCTCACTCTTCTTTTCTAATATTTCTTGGCCTCTCATCAGGGCTTCATGGTTGCTCTCCATTTTATTATTTAGGAGTTCCATGGTCTCCTTGAAAAACTCCCTGTCTTCTTTCCTTCCCTCTTGCAATGATTCTAATTTTTTATTCAATTCTTCCTTGTTTGACTCTAACTTTTTATTCACTTCCTTGAAATTATTATCCATTTGTTCCATCATCATCCTCATCATGTTCTCCATCCTTGCCCCTTCGGTTGTTTTGTCTGGTTGGTCGCCGACCATTACTTCCACTTCCGGTTCTGGTTGAGTTGGATTTTCTGGTTGGTTTTCTTGATTATCCTCTTCGAATAGCTCCCCGATCATTTCTTCGATTTCTTCCATCTCTTCTGGTTGACCTTCACCTCCAATTCCTTTCTGAGTGTCCTTTCTGGTAACCATGGAATGTCTCTTAATAGTCGCCGTTGGCCTTCTTTTAAAGCCTCACCGGTTGGTCGCCAATCTGTAACGAAATAGACCTGTGCGTACCTGTAAAATGTATACCAGTTTTGTATGTGTAATAATGATTAGTGCGTTCGTCTCGCACCGGGGTCGTTACATTAATGTTCGTGGCTAACGATGTCCGTAGCGCTGCGGTAATCACCTGTATAACACAGCAGTAACCTTACCTGATGCTTATAGGGGTGTGTTAATCCCGGGTGGCGCCAAGTCGTTATATAAAACAACTAAAATTATTGTCTGACGAGTTAGCAGCGGCAATGGTCGGGGCATTCAAATAATTCCCGCTCGCACAGCCGTCTAAATTGTCGCTGCTGCTGCGCAAATGACAACTTGTTCGATTCTCATCAAATCTATTCTTAACTAAACACTAGTAATATATAAAGCACTCCCTATGAAATAATAACGACGGTTACTCCCTGTAATAGTTATTTTTAATAGGTGATAATTAAAATACTCACATTGACAATTATATAATGATAAATTTGCACTGACTGATTACATTAGACTCTTGCCTCTAGGCTTGATGAAGCGATTAAGGAAACATTCAGCTTTTGCATTGCTGTGTACGTTAAAGTATTACAATTATTTTCTGTTTCCCAAATCGTGGATTCTTGTGACTATGAGCTAAAGAATTCCTATGGTTACAATAAAAATATATTACCTTATTCTACGTGTACATAAGTAATAATGTGTGATGTTACAATCTGTTCTGTGGTGTCGTAAATGTGTTTTGTAAGTTCGTGTTTAACTCATAGGTTATATTTAACGTTAACACGTTTTTAGCAAGTGTTATTTTACTTAAATAATCTATGAAAGAGAAATATTTGTTTGTAGTGTGCTTAATTTACCTTTAGTAAAATTTAGAGTGATCAGGGTTTTGGAAAATAAGTAATTTAATTGTACTTAACACCTCAGCATGACATGGTGTCTTCGTTCATTTGGTCGGGTAGGATTTGGCTGCAATAAGTTCGGTTTTCATCAATAAGTTCGGGGCTTCAATGGGTTGGGCGTCTTTTTGATAATGTGTCTGGATGTTCTTTTCGGGTAATTTTCCGTTTAATTGCCTAGGATCTCGAGTTGACTGCTATAAATGGTCGTCTGCTTCTTATGGTGTCATGGTTAGGAACTTTAATTACTTTTTTGCATTATTTTAACAGAAAAACGTTCTTCCCAACATTGGCTTCTGTATTCTCTTAATGACGCTTCGCTTCTAACGGTATTCAACGGTAATTCCGTCTTCAACTGCCGTTTCCATGGCAACTGCATGATTTTGAGATGATGTATTGTTATCAAAATTCGAATTCTTCGTATATCTTCTGATCGCTGTTATTCCTCTATCTTCCTTTTGGGGTATTAAATATTGTCACTATAGTATTGATTTCCTTTCATAGATTATTTTGATACCCCACAGGTTTGGGTAATGTTAGATTTTATGTTTTTACAATTATGTTAATGCTTGTTAATTACATTTCTTTTTGTATACAAATGCTTATTATAATATTTCGTTTTACAAATGATTTACAATTTTTTCTTGGTGAATCCTTCACCTCAGATTTGCTAATTTCTTAGTTAATTTGTTATAATTTTTGGTTGTTTGGTTCTGACAGTTATGCACCTTCATAGGCCTGAGTAGCCATTATGGTATTTGACTTATTTCATTTAAATCACAGTTCGTTTCAGCCTAATGGGCTTTACTTTGCTATTATTATTGGTTGTGTTGTATTTTGAGTCTGTTGGTGTTTTGATTATATGTCAATATTGCTTTCTCTATCTTAATATTTAAAATATAACAATTAGGCTTATGGGCTGCAAGTTTCTTTCAGCCATGTCCTATTCATAACATTAACATGAACAATTCTTTATAAGTTATTAGAGTTATTATTTTGAGTGAGAAATATCATCACTTCCTTCCAACTTATTATTTGCTAATTTTTTGTTTACAATACATATTATTTTTATTGTGATAAACAACATCACTTTTATGAAATTTATAACTATCCCTTATAACATGGGTGTCTTTGATTTGTCTCTAATTTCTTAATTTTTAAACAATCTTTACATTCTTTCCTTGTCAACACCTTCAATTTATTCTTTCCTGGGATTCTCCCTTTTAATTACTATCGGTTATAATTAAACTTAAATCTATTAAACATCTTTTCTTAAATAATAATGTCATCATCACTTTCCAGTGTTCAGCATATCTTATTCTATAATTCATACTTAATACTATTTTTCACCATATATTTATTCACTGTTATTTTTCCACTTTTAAACCTTTAGTGTTTTTCACAGATTTATTAAGTGTCTATTTTCTTTATTATTCACTATTTCTTATAATAGTTATATTCTATATCTTACACTATTCCCATTTATACCTCACCTTCACTTTTAAATTATCTATAGTTAATTATAATTTAGCTAGCGTACCTTATCACTTCATTTTGGGGTTTTTACACATACACTATTGCACTGTATCACTGTTTATACTATGTGTTTTTTAGTGGGTAATCCCTATACTTATTTCTCTTTCATTACAATATATCCTTAATACTATTAACAATTTTATGTTCTTACAATACTATTTTTACATCTAATTCTCAATTGGGTTTTAGGTTGCTTTTTTATCATCTTAATCCTTAACCTTGTTTAATAGGGTTTCTTCCCTAGATCATTTTGTCCATTAATGGGTAATAACAGTTACTTTTTCCTTTCTCATAGGATAATTATTGGTTTGGTTCCAATATTATTCTTGAGTGCTTTATTTCTCCTTCTCCTATGCTTTATTACTTGTTTGTGTGTCATTATTGGTTTTCATTTCTATCTATTTCCCTCCTTCTTCATTTTCATCATATTTGGTTAACACTTTGGTTCTTCCATCCTCTTCTTTGGGTACATTTCGACGTGTTACTTTGGGTCGTTTAATTCCATGAACTTGTTTCATTTTTGTGTGGGTTTTTGGATTTTTTCCTCTCTTCCTTTGGTTTGGGTTACATTCTTGTTTATTCTTCGTGGATCCCTTCTTCATTTGTTTCCTTTTGTTGGGTCAATCACTTGGGTTAGGTCAAAGTCGTTGTTTGTCAAGTCATATTCTTTATATTTTATTTAAATTAATCATTTTTATTTAACATGAAGTATTATTTTGGATTCAATATTGTTTTGTTCATCCGTGGTATTGGGTTGGCTTATTTGTGTTGTAACATTATATATATATATATATATATATATATATATATATATATATATATATATATTTCAATCACTTTCTGCTACAGTCCGTTTCTTGATGTATATAATACTATAATACTTATAACTATTTTACCTCAAGATGTATTTTTTCTCTTTAGGGACATGTTTCGGGAGATCCTGTTCTCCCATCTTCAACCTTCGCCATCTTGCTTCTGGTGCAGTATTTGTGTGTTGGCTTCTGGATGTTATTATGGTGGTTTGCTGGTCTTCCTTCGACCAAAGACCAGCAAACCACCATAATAACATCCAGAAGCCAACACACAAATACTGCACCAGAAGCAAGATGGCGAAGGTTGAAGATGGGAGAACAGGATCTCCCGAAACATGTCCCTAAAGAGAAAAAATACATCTTGAGGTAAAATAGTTATAAGTATTATAGTAATATATATATATGTAACATCACAAGATGTCACCTAACCTAAGTGTATGTTATCAGATATTATAAAACCAGAACAACCATGTAAATAGGTATATAATAGTAGAAATAACCAAGAAAGAAGAAACCAAGAAAGAAGAATGAAGCAGAAGTGCCACATGAAACAGTAACCCAACGGGCTGTTTGACACTACAACTAGACTGAGACTAAAACGAACTGATGGACAGAATAAATTTACATTCAGCTGTCAATTCAGTAAATAGTTGATGTAAACCGAATGTAATATGTAAACAAAAAATGAACTAATGAGCAGTTAAATACTGTGAAAGCAGAATTAGCATTTTGCTGATAATAGATGTGACAATGACCAGTAGATTATGAATGCCAAAACTAATGTTAACAATGGCTACATAGTGAGAACTAAGATGTATTTCAGCATCAAATATACTTGTTAGAAAAGAGAACTATTTATAAGAGAGAATCTTATACAAATAAGATGTCTCCACAATTTACCGAATTGAGAACCAATAGGCATTATTAAGGCCAAATTTCAATGTAGGCGATATGTCTTAGCAAGCTTAGACCAAACATTAGTCAGTAAAATGGCTATTGAGGATTAGCACAAGTGTAGACTAAAATGCACAGAACTATGGTTATGCCTTGACATAACAAAAAATATTATTAAAACAATAGGTTTAATCATAATTTTCATTGTTAAGTAGTAGTTTAAAATGAATTAGCATAAAACGAAATGTCATAGTCAGTAGGATCATTTATTACAATGTATAGAGTTTAGGTGTACAAGTAATATTCAGCAAAAAACGTCAGTACAGCATTAATGGTGTTCGCACATAAACATTTGATTAATAAAATGTTATGTGAATACAAGCAATGTTAACCAAAAGTGTAAAATCGGCGACTCATAAATAGCAGACGACAGTAAAAGTAATGTACCCGAACGTTGGTTTTATAACAATGTCGGTCAAAGTGAAAGTAATTCGAGAACGAGTGATATCAAATTAAAGGAAAAAGAACAATCTTTAATTTGATAGTAATATTAACCCAATCGCAACTGTATTTAGTGCGGGAGAGGTGTTAGCATCATTCTAAAAATGTACATCGGGAAACTGTTTAAGAATAATAACAAAAACGGCAACGAGCTGTCACCGCAACATTCGACGGTTAGAAAAAGCCGTTATCAACTGTCAAAAGGTGACACGTCACACCGACACACCTACCAAAGTCAATCAGAAAATTAGTTAGTAATCAACATTTTTACCTAAAGCCGATCAAAGACGGGGGTATATAAAGACGAAACAGCGAATTTTGAGACAGACCTTTACTGACTAGCGTGCAGCACAGACGTGTGGTGTGCCCGTCATCTCTACATTTTTTAATAACACTTAGCGTCATTTACATAGTACATTGGAACCAATAGTTCAACAACAAGAAACGACTACTTCGAGTTCATCCACAACAAGCAACAGTGATTAAGTGTAGTTTCATTTTAATTTTGTGCGGGAATAACGAACAGAAAATAATTTATTGTTATTATTCACGATCCATTTTAATCAGAAGAGGATCGCATTATTCTGTTCTTGTGCGAATTTAGTGCCGAAACCCAGTAATCATTATAATCCGATTACTGAAGTGATTAATAAGTTTTAATTAAATAATTAAAACTCAGAAGGTAAAAGTGCAATCATTACTAATCTTGATCTGAGCGCCATAACCTGTACTTTTTTCAACAATAACCTGTACTGACGCAAAACACAAAAACATTATTTAAGATTACACCACGTCTCGATTTATTATACAAATTTGTTATTAGTAATTAAGCTATATGTTAGTTGTAAGGGTTCTCACTTGATAAATATTGTCACTAAAAAAGCAAGCGTTGATGAAACGCGCGATCTTTCAACAGATCGTTTTTTTTAATTACTTGCGAAAGTAACCTAAAACTTGTTGATCAATTTTATATCAAAAGGTTTATTGGATATTGTGTAGGCATAATTGTTTTCTTCCGTGTCTCAAAGAATTCACAACTGAGATTATAATAACTGTAATATAAAAAATAAATAGCATCTGGACTTAACCAGATTTATAACTCATGTTCTGAGCAAGCCGTATAAGGCATATAATAACCGACTTTTACTTGTACAACTTTGTATGTTTGCATTATATTTGTTTTTTTTTAATTCTCTATAAGGGTGTAAATAAACCCATTATTAACAGCATCACCTGATTTTGATTTATTTCTCTAGGATAATTGAATATTTTCTTTTAACAAGCTTAAACAACCTTCTGTTGTGTTTAACATATTGGAATAGCATTGCCAAAAGGTGGTACTCAACTATTTTAAAATTTTCTAATCATCCAGTAATTTTTATGTGTGGGTTTTACACGGGATTTTCCCTGAATAAATCCGTGTGGCGCCCACTAATTAATAAACAAGGTAACCTAACCTTGCAACCAAAGGGAGTTGGTGATTGTAAGCTGAGTTGACAGTTTAGTGAACTTCTAGTAAACACAATCAGGTACATAAAAGCATATGTTTGTTTATGATATTGTCCAGACTTTACGAGACGTGACATACTCAGACTACCTGCAATCTGGAGAAGAAGTTTTTACTACCAGTTTCAACCAGACGAGAACTATTATCAAGCAACCAACTGCTATACTTCATGTTTTAACTTAAGTTAATCTAGCACTTAAGTATAATCAACCTCACTATTTTATTTATTTAATACAAGGGGATTTTTTTTTTTAAACAAGTATAATTAAACCATTGTAAACACTGTGAGTAACTTTGAATGTTTTATTTTAAATTACTTTACTACATTAGTAACCTTCAATTAGAAACAACCATTCTCAACATTGAGTTATCCCAAAAGAATACTTCACACATAGTTGAACTTTGCTTTAACGAGACTTTTAATATTTTAACCACGAATATAAGTTTAAATAACAACTCTTTTATTTTACTTCAAGTTAATTGTAAACACACACGTTTTCATTTTATGACAAATAGGTTAGACCAACCGTGTGGCCTTTAAACGGAATTTAAACATTATTTTAATATAATTACTATAAACAAATAAACATAATAATTTTAAAGTAACCCCAAATAACGTTACGTTATAAATTGACACATACAACGCGGGGCATTAACTTTAGATACGACCCCTAATATTGGGTGTACTTATAAATTGGCGCATACAACGTGGGGCTTTACGAAAGGAGGACATACCAAACCTAATAAACATAACCCCGTTTTTCGTTTACTTATAAATTGGCGCACCAACTAGTGTGGCTTAAAAAATATTAAATAAATATATTTTTTATATTTTATATTAGCCCGGTAGACACGAAAAAATTAACATGCTGCACACCCACCAATACGATACAAGATATAAGGACAGTAGGGTAGGAGAGATGCAACGGGATGTAGATACATATGAAGAGCAACCCACAGACGAGATGGAAGTTATTACAATCAATAATATCGAAACTAGTGCCGACAAAATACCTCATGTAGAACCAGAGATGGAAATAATAGTCAGCGACCAACCGAACAAAACAACAGAAGGGACGAGGATGGAGAGTATGATGATGAGAATGATGGAACAGATGACGAAAAATAATGACTCGATGAATAAAAATATGGAAACATTGAAAGAAGATGGTAGGAAATCCCGGGAAGAAAATCAAAGGAATGTCGAGGTGTTAAGTAGAAATATAGAGTCGATAAAGGAGGACCTAAATAAAAGGATTGACAATACTCATAAGTCTATAGACGCGCTGAACAGTAAAATCGACGATAACCGTCAAGCCATTAGAGAAGAATTGAACACCACCTTAATTGAAATTAGCAGGAGGATGGAAGAAGGCAATGATAAGATAAACACCAGAATAGACGTGGAGATTGCCGTTGTGAGGGAGGAAATCATCGAAACAAATAAAAGGTGCGAACAACATGACCAGGACCTGCAGCGAACCAGAGATGAGGTCGACGGGAGACTCAATACCATGGAGGAGGTGACCGAAGCAAGGATAGAGCCTTTAAAAAGGACAAATCAAGATGAAATTAAACGAGTAAGGTTAGACGTAGGTGAGCGCTGCGAAGAAGTGAGTACCTCTGTAGATGCAGTGAGGAATTTAACTGTCGCAAATCGAGAGAGGATTGAAGAACTAAGACAGCAGGAAATAGTGCAAATGCGGGAGGAGATTGAGATTATCCGCAACTGTCCGATACCAGGTCAGTACTTATTACCGAATGATAACCGCGACGCTATCAATTTTAGAAATTATCGACGTAATCCCATCGAATTTTTAGCGCGTGTGGAAGAACACTTGGCGCGGATTAGAGAAACTAGGTGGAATAATATAAAAAGTTTGATCGACGAATACTTCAAAGAAATCTACGACAATTGGTGGACCGCAATACGCCACGAGGTTCACAGCTACGATGAATTCAAAACTCAATTCCGCGCAAAATACTGGTCCGAGGCGACGCAGAACATCGTACGAGACCATATATGTCACGGAAGATACGATGCGAACCGAGGAGGGACCATGACTTCATACTTCTTAGGTCAGGTATGTCTCGCAAGAAACCTAGAAACAAAGATACCGGAGGAATGTCTTGTCACCAAATTATCTTATCACTTTGAGGAGGGTGTAGCAAAAGCACGTCAGTGGGGACAGATTAAGACAATAGCAGCTATGTCAGCGCTGCTCGAAGATCAGGAGCACGAGGGATATTACCGTAGGAGTCGTCGACGAAATGACCAGTTTAATACCATGGGCGGCAATACGAACAATAATAATAATAATAACTACCCTCGAAATTCTCGAAGTAACTTTAATAATAATGGCCAGACAAACCAAAATTATAATAATGCTAATCACAATAACAATAATAATAGGCCGAATAACCCGAATAATAATAATAACAGTAATAATAATGGCAACCCGAATGACAATAATAATAACAATAACCGGCGACCCAATTTTAATAACAACACTAATCGACCACCAAACCAAGGCGGGAATAACCAATCGTCGCAATATCGACGAGCAAATTATGTACAAGCCAATTACGACTCCGATAGAAGGCGACGATACCAACGTAGGGACAGCTACAGTGGAGACAGAGGAAGCATGAGAGGAGGACGATGGAGGAGTAGTAGCATTGAGGGCGACAACCGCAATAGCGACTACAGGCCACAAGTGAATTTTGTACAAGCCCATGACCAGTCCGACCCAGGGAGACCTGATACCCGACCACAGCCAAACACCGCGAATAATGATGACGAAGGAGATTGGGTACCAGTCTGTGAGAGGCCTGGCTTTACAATAATGCACAACCGAGCAGGCAACTCTAGAGAGTTCAGACCCGGAGATGGCAGCCGACCCAGCACATCCCAAGATGCCAGAATACAATACCAATAAATAGAGTGGAAGAGCACAAATAACCCCATGAATATCGACGAGTAAGAAATGATTAATATTAAGGATGGATAATATGTAATAGTAAGCAACATTCCTCACCCAAATGTTTAGGGTATAAAAGATAAAATATATATATTTAAAAAAAAAAAAACCATTGCTATAAACAAACTCATTTGTTGTTAAGCTACAAAAGGTTGAAGGTAACTAATTAACTATAACTAGTCAATTTGCCTTATCAAGTTACAAAAGTGTGTAGATTTAAGATGTAAGCCCAAACCATTTGTTACTGGTGAAAATTTACCAGATCTATCACACCAAGGGATAGAAAATTATAATGTCAATCAAATGATTTAATAAGAAAAAGACATCTATTAAGTCACAAAGAGCCAGTAGTGACTTGTAAATACAACTACTGTACTATACCTAGAGAAAAAATATGTATCTAGATGGATGTATCTATAAGTTTATAGATGTATTATAAACTTAATGTTTATAAAATGATTATTGTATACCTCTCATAAAACTCAAATGTTAAATTAAATCGTCCAGAATAAAGGTTCACCCAACTAACCTTTGAAGGAGTAGAGAGGCAGTATAACAAAGTGTGTAAAATAAAAGAAGGACATTATCATGGAATGTAAGGAAAGAAAAAAATAATATTTGTGAAACAAACCATGTAAACCCCAAGAATGTCTATGAAATTAGATATTAGTATGTTATTATATTGTCAAATGAAATTGTAATTACAGCATAGTATATAGTATATAAAATCATCCAGAATAAGTGAAAACCACCATCACTTGAAGGAGTAGAGAAGAAAAATAACAAAGAGTGTTAATTGTAAAGATAACTATTGTTATAATGGAATGAAGGGAAAGAAAAATGTTTGTCAATTATCAAATATTATACATCATCAGAATATGTCAGAGAACATCAAACAAAAAAAAAAACTATTTAGTATACGAACAATGTAAGCCCTGATAATTCAGGATGAATATAACTCGTTAAGAAGGATTTATTGGACTATTGTGAAAACAAAAATATTGTAGACTCTAGATAGAACAAACCAAATGCATAAGTACTGTAAGCATCAAAACAAGTGTATAATCTTAAGAATATTTAAACGAACCAAAACAAATTGTTAACTAGTACATAAGTAACTATATAGCTGATAAAAGCATAGCTGAAAAACATCAAGTCTAAAAGAAGTAATTACCTGTAAGAAAGAAAGTATGTTAGCAAGTATAAAGATGGAAATGTGATCTAAATGAAAACCTCTGATACCTTGAATATTATAGTGAATATATTATATTATTGAATATGAATGATATGTGATATTTTTTTTGAGTTGTGATAGTGCAACTATTGCCAGGTGCAATGTTTATTTTTTTTCTCAGACAGAGAAGAGTAATGCCTCTGAATCTGAGAATGTGTAGTGAGGAACGGCAGAGGATGTTAGCCATAGTGAGCTGATTCCGAAACCTCTACAACAGTTAGGGAATTATATTGTTTTATTGTATCAAGGAATATTATGAAAGAATCTGTGAGGTATGAATTATAATAACCATTAAGATAATCACGAATGCAAAGATATGTGATGAGAAAGTAGAATGTGAATAAGACAGGGAATAGTTAACTTGAGAAACAAGATCAATTGTAGTTAAATGACTTAGAGAGTAAGCAACTTGAAAATACTAGTAAATTAAGAATTGTACCATTGGATAAAAAGCCAACCTAGAGTAATACACCAATAGTATGTTTAAAAAATCAAAGAGTACAAGAGAAAATTTTTTTATTGAAGTATACTAAGAAACTGACATGAATTGATAATTTTACAAAAAAATAAATTTTTTCAAATGATCAATTTTAAAGAGGGTGTATATGTAACATCACAAGATGTCACCTAACCTAAGTGTATGTTATCAGATATTATAAAACCAGAACAACCATGTAAATAGGTATATAATAGTAGAAATAACCAAGAAAGAAGAAACCAAGAAAGAAGAATGAAGCAGAAGTGCCACATGAAACAGTAACCCAACGGGCTGTTTGACACTACAACTAGACTGAGACTAAAACGAACTGATGGACAGAATAAATTTACATTCAGCTGTCAATTCAGTAAATAGTTGATGTAAACCGAATGTAATATGTAAACAAAAAATGAACTAATGAGCAGTTAAATACTGTGAAAGCAGAATTAGCATTTTGCTGATAATAGATGTGACAATGACCAGTAGATTATGAATGCCAAAACTAATGTTAACAATGGCTACATAGTGAGAACTAAGATGTATTTCAGCATCAAATATACTTGTTAGAAAAGAGAACTATTTATAAGAGAGAATCTTATACAAATAAGATGTCTCCACAATTTACCGAATTGAGAACCAATAGGCATTATTAAGGCCAAATTTCAATGTAGGCGATATGTCTTAGCAAGCTTAGACCAAACATTAGTCAGTGAAATGGCTATTGAGGATTAGCACAAGTGTAGACTAAAATGCACAGAACTATGGTTATGCCTTGACATAACAAAAAATATTATTAAAACAATAGGTTTAATCATAATTTTCATTGTTAAGTAGTAGTTTAAAATGAATTAGCATAAAACGAAATGTCATAGTCAGTAGGATCATTTATTACAATGTATAGAGTTTAGGTGTACAAGTAATATTCAGCAAAAAACGTCAGTACAGCATTAATGGTGTTCGCACATAAACATTTGATTAATAAAATGTTATGTGAATACAAGCAATGTTAACTAAAAGTGTAAAATCGGCGACTCATAAATAGCAGACGACAGTAAAAGTAATGTACCCGAACGTTGGTTTTATAACAATGTCGGTCAAAGTGAAAGTAATTCGAGAACGAGTGATATCAAATTAAAGGAAAAAGAACAATCTTTAATTTGATAGTAATATTAACCTAATCGCAACTGTATTTAGTGCGGGAGAGGTGTTAGCATCATTCTAAAAATGTACATCGGGAAACTGTTTAAGAATAATAACAAAAACGGCAACGAGCTGTCACCGCAACATTCGACGGTTAGAAAAAGCCGTTATCAACTGTCAAAAGGTGACACGTCACACCGACACACCTACCAAAGCCAATCAGAAAATTAGTTAGTAATCAACATTTTTACCTAAAGCCGATCAAAGACGGGGGTATATAAAGACGAAACAGCGAATTTTGAGACAGACCTTTACTGACTAGCGTGCAGCACAGACGTGTGCCCGTCATCTCTACATTTTTTAATAACACTTAGCGTCATTTACATAGTACATTGGAACCAATAGTTCAACAACAAGAAACGACTACTTCGAGTTCATCCACAACAAGCAACAGTGATTAAGTGCAGTTTCATTTTAATTTTGTGCGGGAATAACGAACAGAAAATAATTTATTGTTATTATTCACGATCCATTTTAATCAGAAGAGGATCGCATTATTCTGTTCTTGTGCGAATTTAGTGCCAAACCCCAGTAATCATTATAATCCGATTACTGAAGTGATTAATAAGTTTTAATTAAATAATTAAAACTCAGAAGGTAAAAGTGCAATCATTACTAATCTTGATCTGAGCGCCATAACCTGTACTTTTTTCAACAATAACCTGTACTGACGCAAAACACAAAAACATTATTTAAGATTACACCACGTCTTGATTTATTATACAAATTTGTTATTAGTAATTAAGCTATATGTTAGTTGTAAGGGTTCTCACTTGATAAATATTGTCACTAAAAAAGCAAGCGTTGATGAAACGCGCGATCTTTCAACAGATGGTTTTTTTTAATTACTTGCGAAAGTAACCTAAAACTTGTTGATCAATTTTATATCAAAAGGTTTATTGGATATTGTGTAGGCATAATTGTTTTCTTCCGTGTCTCAAAGAATTCACAACTGAGATTATAATAACTGTAATATAAAAAATAAATAGCATCTGGACTTAACCAGATTTATAACTCATGTTCTGAGCAAGCCGTATAAGGCATATAATAACCGACTTTTACTTGTACAACTTTGTATGTTTGCATTATATTTGTTTTTTTTTTTAATTCTCTATAAGGGTGTAAATAAACCCATTATTAACAGCATCACCTGATTTTGATTTATTTCTCTAGGATAATTGAATATTTTCTTTTAACAAGCTTAAACAACCTTCTGTTGTGTTTAACATATTGGAATAGCATTGCCAAAAGGTGGTACTCAACTATTTTAAAATTTTCTAATCATCCAGTAATTTTTATGTGTGGGTTTTACACGGGATTTTCCCTGAATAAATCCGTGTGGCGCCCACTAATTAATAAACAAGGTAACCTAACCTTGCAACCAAAGGGAGTTGGTGATTGTAAGCTGAGTTGACAGTTTAGTGAACTTCTAGTAAACACAATCAGGTACGTAAAAGCATATGTTTGTTTATGATATTGTCCAGACTTTACGAGACGTGACATACTCAGACTACCTGCAATCTGGAGAAGAAGTTTTTACTACCAGTTTCAACCAGACGAGAACTATTATCAAGCAACCAACTGCTATACTTCATGTTTTAACTTAAGTTAATCTAGCACTTAAGTATAATCAACCTCACTATTTTATTTATTTAATACAAGGGGATTTTTTTTTTTAAACAAGTATAATTAAACCATTGTAAACACTGTGAGTAACTTTGAATGTTTTATTTTAAATTACTTTACTACATTAGTAACCTTCAATTAGAAACAACCATTCTCAACATTGAGTTATCCCAAAAGAATACTTCACACATAGTTGAACTTTGCTTTAACGAGACTTTTAATATTTTAACCACGAATATAAGTTTAAATAACAACTCTTTTATTTTACTTCAAGTTAATTGTAAACACACACGTTTTCATTTTATGACAAATAGGTTAGACCAACCGTGTGGCCTTTAAACGGAATTTAAACATTATTTTAATATAATTACTATAAACAAATAAACATAATAATTTTAAAGTAACCCCAAATAACGTTACGTTATAAATTGACACATACAACGCGGGGCATTAACTTTAGATACGACCCCTAATATTGGGTGTACTTATAAATTGGCGCATACAACGTGGGGCTTTACGAAAGGAGGACATACCAAACCTAATAAACATAACCCCGTTTTTCGTTTACTTATAAATTGGCGCACCAACTAGTGTGGCTTAAAAAATATTAAATAAATATATTTTTTATATTTTATATTAGCCCGGTAGACACGAAAAAATTAACATGCCGCACACCCACCAATACGATACAAGATATAAGGACAGTAGGGTAGGAGAGATGCAACGGGATGTAGATACATACGAAGAGCAACCCACAGACGAGATGGGAGTTATTACAATCAATAATATCGAAACTAGTGCCGACAAAATACCTCATGTAGAACCAGAGATGGAAATAATAGTCAGCGACCAACCGAACAAAACAACAGAAGGGACGAGGATGGAGAGTATGATGATGAGAATGATGGAACAGATGACGAAAAATAATGACTCGATGAATAAAAATATGGAAACATTGAAAGAAGATGGTAGGAAATCCCGGGAAGAAAATCAAAGGAATGTCGAGGTGTTAAGTAGAAATATAGAGTCGATAAAGGAGGACCTAAATAAAAGGATTGACAATACTCATAAGTCTATAGACGCGCTGAACAGTAAAATCGACGATAACCGTCAAGCCATTAGAGAAGAATTGAACACCACCTTAATTGAAATTAGCAGGAGGATGGAAGAAGGCAATGATAAGATAAACACCAGAATAGACGTGGAGATTGCCGTTGTGAGGGAGGAAATCATCGAAACAAATAAAAGGTGCGAACAACACGACCAGGACCTGCAGCGAACCAGAGATGAGGTCGACGGGAGACTCAATACCATGGAGGAGGTGACCGAAGCAAGGATAGAGCCTTTAAAAAGGACAAATCAAGATGAAATTAAACGAGTAAGGTTAGACGTAGGTGAGCGCTGCGAAGAAGTGAGTACCTCTGTAGATGCAGTGAGGAATTTAACTGTCGCAAATCGAGAGAGGATTGAAGAACTAAGACAGCAGGAAATAGTGCAAATGCGGGAGGAGATTGAGATTAACCGCAACCGTCCGATACCAGGTCAGTACTTATTACCGAATGATAACCGCGACGCTATCAATTTTAGAAATTATCGACGTAATCCCATCGAATTTTTAGCGCGTGTGGAAGAACACTTGGCGCGGATTAGAGAAACTAGGTGGAATAATATAAAAAGTTTGATCGACGAATACTTCAAAGAAATCTACGACAATTGGTGGACCGCAACACGCCACGAGGTTCACAGCTACGATGAATTCAAAACTCAATTCCGCGCAAAATACTGGTCCGAGGCGACGCAGAACATCGTACGAGACCATATATGTCACGGAAGATACGATGCGAACCGAGGAGGGACCATGACTTCATACTTCTTAGGTCAGGTATGTCTCGCAAGAAACCTAGAAACAAAGATACCGGAGGAATGTCTTGTCACCAAATTATCTTATCACTTTGAGGAGGGTGTAGCAAAAGCACGTCAGTGGGGACAGATTAAGACAATAGCAGCTATGTCAGCGCTGCTCGAAGATCAGGAGCACGAGGGATATTACCGTAGGAGTCGTCGACGAAATGACCAGTTTAATACCATGGGCGGCAATACGAACAATAATAATAATAATAACTACCCTCGAAATTCTCGAAGTAACTTTAATAATAATGGCCAGACAAACCAAAATTATAATAATGCTAATCACACTAGTAGGCCGAATAAATAATAATAAATAAATAATAATAATAAATAATAAATGCTACAATAATAATAGGCCGAATAACCCGAATAATAATAATAACAGTAATAATAATGGCAACCCGAATGACAATAATAATAACAATAACCGGCGACCCAATTTTAATAACAACACTAATCGACCACCAAACCAAGGCGGGAATAACCAATCGTCGCAATATCGACGAGCAAATTATGTACAAGCCAATTACGACTCCGATAGAAGGCGACGATACCAACGTAGGGACAGCTACAGTGGAGACAGAGGAAGCATGAGAGGAGGACGATGGAGGAGTAGTAGCATTGAGGGCGACAACCGCAATAGTGACTACAGGCCACAAGTGAATTTTGTACAAGCCCATGACCAGTCCGACCCAGGGAGACCTGATACCCGACCACAGCCAAACACCGCGAATAATGATGACGAAGGAGATTGGGTACCAGTCTGTGAGAGGCCTGGCTTTACAATAATGCACAACCGAGCAGGCAACTCTAGAGAGTTCAGACCCGGAGATGGCAGCCGACCCAGCACATCCCAAGATGCCAGAATACAATACCAATAAATAGAGTGGAAGAGCACAAATAACCCCATGAATATCGACGAGTAAGAAATGATTAATATTAAGGATGGATAATATGTAATAGTAAGCAACATTCCTCACCCAAACGTTTAGGGTATAAAAGATAAAATATATATATTTAAAAAAAAAAAAACCAAATGCTATAAACAAACTCATTATGTTAAGCTACAAAAGGTTGAAGGTAACTAATTAACTATAACTAGTCAATTTGCCTTATCAAGTTACAAAAGTGTGTAGATTTAAGATGTAAGCCCAAACCATTTGTTACTGGTGAAAATTTACCAGATCTATCACACCAAGGGATAGAAAATTATAATGTCAATCAAATGATTTAATAAGAAAAAGACATCTATTAAGTCACAAAGAGCCAGTAGTGACTTGTAAATACAACTACTGTACTATACCTAGAGAAAAAATATGTATCTAGATGGATATTCTATGTAACTTAATGTTTATAAAATGATTATTGTATACCTCTCATAAAACTCAAATGTTAAATTAAATCGTCCAGAATAAAGGTTCACCCAACTAACCTTTGAAGGAGTAGAGAGGCAGTATAACAAAGTGTGTAAAATAAAAGAAGGACATTATCATGGAATGTAAGGAAAGAAAAAAATAATATTTGTGAAACAAACCATGTAAACCCCAAGAATGTCTATGAAATTAGATATTAGTATGTTATTATATTGTCAAATGAAATTGTAATTACAGCATAGTATATAGTATATAAAATCATCCAGAATAAGTGAAAACCACCATCACTTGAAGGAGTAGAGAAGAAAAATAACAAAGAGTGTTAATTGTAAAGATAACTATTGTTATAATGGAATGAAGGGAAAGAAAAATGTTTGTCAATTATCAAATATTATACATCATCAGAATATGTCAGAGAACATCAAACAAAAAAAAAACTATTTAGTATACGAACAATGTAAGCCCTGATAATTCAGGATGAATATAACTCGTTAAGAAGGATTTATTGGACTATTGTGAAAACAAAAATATTGTAGACTCTAGATAGAACAAACCAAATGCATAAGTACTGTAAGCATCAAAACAAGTGTATAATCTTAAGAATATTTAAACGAACCAAAACAAATTGTTAACTAGTACATAAGTAACTATATAGCTGATAAAAGCATAGCTGAAAAACATCAAGTCTAAAAGAAGTAATTACCTGTAAGAAAGAAAGTATGTTAGCAAGTATAAAGATGGAAATGTGATCTAAATGAAAACCTCTGATACCTTGAATATTATAGTGAATATATTATATTATTGAATATGAATGATATGTGATATTTTTTTTGAGTTGTGATAGTGCAACTATTGCCAGGTGCAATGTTTATTTTTTTTCTCAGACAGAGAAGAGTAATGCCTCTGAATCTGAGAATGTGTAGTGAGGAACGGCAGAGGATGTTAGCCATAGTGAGCTGATTCCGAAACCTCTACAACAGTTAGGGAATTATATTGTTTTATTGTATCAAGGAATATTATGAAAGAATCTGTGAGGTATGAATTATAATAACCATTAAGATAATCACGAATGCAAAGATATGTGATGAGAAAGTAGAATGTGAATAAGACAGGGAATAGTTAACTTGAGAAACAAGATCAATTGTAGTTAAATGACTTAGAGAGTAAGCAACTTGAAAATACTAGTAAATTAAGAATTGTACCATTGGATAAAAAGCCAACCTAGAGTAATACACCAATAGTATGTTTAAAAAATCAAAGAGTACAAGAGAAAATTTTTTTATTGAAGTATACTAAGAAACTGACATGAATTGATAATTTTACAAAAAAATAAATTTTTTCAAATGATCAATTTTAAAGAGGGTGTATATGTAACATCACAAGATGTCACCTAACCTAAGTGTATGTTATCAGATATTATAAAACCAGAACAACCATGTAAATAGGTATATAATAGTAGAAATAACCAAGAAAGAAGAAACCAAGAAAGAAGAATGAAGCAGAAGTGCCACATGAAACAGTAACCCAACGGGCTGTTTGACACTACAACTAGACTGAGACTAAAACGAACTGATGGACAGAATAAATTTACATTCAGCTGTCAATTCAGTAAATAGTTGATGTAAACCGAATGTAATATGTAAACAAAAAATGAACTAATGAGCAGTTAAATACTGTGAAAGCAGAATTAGCATTTTGCTGATAATAGATGTGACAATGACCAGTAGATTATGAATGCCAAAACTAATGTTAACAATGGCTACATAGTGAGAACTAAGATGTATTTCAGCATCAAATATACTTGTTAGAAAAGAGAACTATTTATAAGAGAGAATCTTATACAAATAAGATGTCTCCACAATTTACCGAATTGAGAACCAATAGGCATTATTAAGGCCAAATTTCAATGTAAGCGATATGTCTTAGCAAGCTTAGACCAAACATTAGTCAGTAAAATGGCTATTGAGGATTAGCACAAGTGTAGACTAAAATGCACAGAACTATGGTTATGCCTTGACATAACAAAAAATATTATTAAAACAATAGGTTTAATCATAATTTTCATTGTTAAGTAGTAGTTTAAAATGAATTAGCATAAAACGAAATGTCATAGTCAGTAGGATCATTTATTACAATGTATAGAGTTTAGGTGTACAAGTAATATTCAGCAAAAAACGTCAGTACAGCATTAATGGTGTTCGCACATAAACATTTGATTAATAAAATGTTATGTGAATACAAGCAATGTTAACCAAAAGTGTAAAATCGGCGACTCATAAATAGCAGACGACAGTAAAAGTAATGTACCCGAACGTTGGTTTTATAACAATGTCGGTCAAAGTGAAAGTAATTCGAGAACGAGTGATATCAAATTAAAGGAAAAAGAACAATCTTTAATTTGATAGTAATATTAACCTAATCGCAACTGTATTTAGTGCGGGAGAGGTGTTAGCATCATTCTAAAAATGTACATCGGGAAACTGTTTAAGAATAATAACAAAAACGGCAACGAGCTGTCACCGCAACATTCGACGGTTAGAAAAAGCCGTTATCAACTGTCAAAAGGTGACACGTCACACCGACACACCTACCAAAGCCAATCAGAAAATTAGTTAGTAATCAACATTTTTACCTAAAGCCGATCAAAGACGGGGGTATATAAAGACGAAACAGCGAATTTTGAGACAGACCTTTACTGACTAGCGTGCAGCACAGACGTGTGCCCGTCATCTCTACATTTTTTAATAACACTTAGCGTCATTTACATAGTACATTGGAACCAATAGTTCAACAACAAGAAACGACTACTTCGAGTTCATCCACAACAAGCAACAGTGATTAAGTGCAGTTTCATTTTAATTTTGTGCGGGAATAACGAACAGAAAATAATTTATTGTTATTATTCACGATCCATTTTAATCAGAAGAGGATCGCATTATTCTGTTCTTGTGCGAATTTAGTGCCGAAACCCAGTAATCATTATAATCCGATTACTGAAGTGATTAATAAGTTTTAATTAAATAATTAAAACTCAGAAGGTAAAAGTGCAATCATTACTAATCTTGATCTGAGCGCCATAACCTGTACTTTTTTCAACAATAACCTGTACTGACGCAAAACACAAAAACATTATTTAAGATTACACCACGTCTCGATTTATTATGCAAATTTGTTATTAGTAATTAAGCTATATGTTAGTTGTAAGGGTTCTCACTTGATAAATATTGTCACTAAAAAAGCAAGCGTTGATGAAACGCGCGATCTTTCAACAGATCGTTTTCAAATCCACAAATCCACGATTAGTGCTGGTAAGGCAGTAATCGCCCGAAAAGTCGGGGAAATCTAACTTCATTTCACTGCCTGTTCTACATCGTTCTAGTTATGTGCGACACGGTCGTCTATCAGTGTGTAAATTTTAATTTACACGAAAAAGGTGTGTCGCACAATTTTCGCCATTTTGGCCTCCGATGGAGGTAACACTCTCTGTTACCCCCAACCCATTTCGCTATCTACGGGAGCACAGGCCACCCCCGCAATAGCAACTTAATAACTAACTAATTAAAAAATTTTATATACATTATAATATAATATTTTTATCAATAATCGTTTAACCCATTCATAACTTTATACCATTGGACTTTCTTAAAATTTTCCAAAATTTATTATTAATACTTAGTATATATCATTTTTCCGTTATTATTAAATTTTAATAATCATTTTTATTGAACAAAATTATTTCAAATAATCTCACTATTGAATTAAAATCTTAGTTACCTGTAAACATTTTTTTATTATACATGATTCATACTGTAAAAGTTCTATACTTACATTCCATTCAACATGATATATACAAAACATAATCCCCATACCACAATACTTTCACCTCACCTCTGAAACATTTAACACAAAATATTAGTTAGATCAAACAATTTATCCTTTAATCACCAAATTTCCATCTCGTAGAATAATTTATATTCATCAAAAAAAAATTTAATTACACAACATTTAAATAATCAATCAACATATTTAACATGTATCAAATTGTTTTAATTAATTTAATTATTAACAACACAAATTGCATTACCATCATAACAACTATTATTAGTCAATTACTGTTTTTCAAAATTAATTCTGATATTTCTTTAAATTGCAAATATTATTATTTTTATTACCACAGTTACACACACTTGTTTACTTAACATTCCACCATGTACCCAAATAAATTTACTACATTATTATTTACAAACTTTAGTTAATAACTGTTCAGTTTTTCCGCACTTCATTGTCCAAATCTGCCATGTCAAAACCCATAAAACAAAATGTTTATAGCTGTCTTTTATTGTTTTACAGTTTAACCTCCATCGTCCCAGATAAGTCTTGGTGTTATATAACATTGTTCAATTTCACTACCACACAAATGACTGTTTTGTGTGTTATAACCATACAAACTAAACTCAATCAGCTTACCAAAATACTCATTAAACCAGTCGACGTTAGGTGTTTTTGTTAAGTCTCCGTCATTACATTCATTCACTATCGGGTTAATTACTTTTATCAAATCACTATAATCATTATTATTCAAATATATTTCTAAACTTTCTTTCCATTCATCATACTCTCTATTCAAATCATACACTTCTGTTTCTTTATTAACATACAATTCTCTGTTTACATCTCTCTCCTCATAACCCCAAATCACACTCTCAAAAGTATTACAGACAGAGGGTACAAATTCAATTAAACCCTTCCTGACTTCTCCATGAAAAACAAAAAACTTCAAAAAACAATTATTTGTAGCACACTTGTCTACACAATATATACGTGAAGGTCTTCCTTCACCCCCCATTCTACCTCGTAAACAATTTACCCTCTGTTTCATACCTATAATATAACTCTCTATCCACTCTCTCTCTAACTCATTAACACACATTAACATCTCATAATCACATTCTACAAACTCCTCAGTACTCTCAGATATTACATTTTCAATTACATTATTATTCTCATTATTTTCAGCAACATCATTATTATTTATTAATTCTTTATCTAATACAACATTGCCATTACAACTTTCATTTGTATTACTCGTACTCGGTTCTACTTTATTCAAATTATTTCTTATCATTTCATTGGCATTTTCAAGACATTTATTCTTTTCTTGTATATCATTTATCAAACCATCAAATTTTACGCTAATACTCTGCTGCAACTGAGTATTCTGTTGTTTAATTTCATTAAAAATAATATCATTTTTAATATTCTGCTGTTCGCATTTTATTTTCTGTTCATTAAAATCATTAGTTAATTGATCTAATTTACAGTCCATCTTTCGTAAAAAAACTCATTATATTCATTTCATCAGCTTGTTTACTTTTATTGGTTGAGACGGGGGTCAACTGAATCCCCGAATCAACATCTGTTTCGCTTACTTGTGTTTGAGACGCAATCGGAGTTGAATGAACGATTATATTACCGCCGACAGCTGTTTCTGTAACAGCGCCCGGCCCCACTGTCAGCATACCACTTTCATTCAGCGATTGCGACTCAAGGTCACTTTCACTCATAACTGAATCTATTACACTACTTTTCTCTATGTTCTCAGACATTTTTATTTGACCTATTTTTTCTTATGTAACAACTGCCAATGATTAGTCTTTTTTCAAAACTGATGTTTTAACATATACAAAATCAATTTTGCTTTCGCAACCGTACTTCATTATGCACTGTCAAATATAAGCCGGCGTAATACAACCCTTTTTGTGTTACATTACATCCTGGTCACGGCACCAATTGTAACTTTATTTTTCTTTGCGATATTCTTATTTATTAATTATTTTGAAACTCCCACTTACCTTTCATCTTCGATCTGGCCGGATCGTATAGCGGGGACGAACCCATTTCGTTCGACGAACTCTGACAGTACATAAAACGAACTAAGGTTTTGAAAGAATCTAACTCTCAATTTTTTGGAAGAGAAATTATTTTTTTGGTTTATTAATCAGAAATATTGAATTTATAAGTTTTCCATTTATAAAATTTCCAATTTTCCATTTATAGGTTTTACATGTTATAAAGATTGTGTAACTATTACAGCTTACTTACTATGCTTACTTCCTACTACTTACGTACTTTAAAATAGCCCAGCCTGCGCACTCACTACTCACATTCTTAACCCCCCTTACTAATACTAAAACACCCCATTTTTATGTAAAATTAATGACATAAGTCTTTCGTGTGTAACATTACGTGTGTGGCGTCGTATTACCCGACCACGTGTTGCGTTTACCCAAGTCTTTCATTCTCCGGATTTTTACAAACTTGTAGCATTTAATCACGTTCAATAGTTATTCATCGTCACTAGAGGCACTGTTATGTATGTTTTTTGAAACTCACATAGTTATTTTGTCGGCCGACTTAAGAAAAAAATGTGAAATTTTGCCCGGGCACAAAACTGATAGCTACCACGCGTGGCGTAGTTGCTCGTCAACTGGGAAGAGCGTTACCAACATGCCTCCCTCCAAAACACTCAGGCAGAGCGGAAACTTCACTGCCTCATGATCGTATCTTCCGTCACTGTTCATTCAACACAGGTGTTTTTTGTGTGGTGACCGTGGACAATATTTGTGAAGCACGGTTGACGTCACTAAAAGTGGGCAGTCCTTAGCAGCATTTCCTGTAGCTGGCTGGTTGGTGTTACAAACTGTTCGCTCCAGCGCCATTTTTCTCAGCACCGGTTGAGTTTTCGAGGCGTCACTAACAGCGCCCCGTCCTGAGAAGTTACGTGCGGGCGTCGCCACACATATACCGAGTTCTGAGAAAATTAGGGTGGCGCGAATTCCTTGCCGCGTTACTCGACAACAACTGCGTCTTACTGCTTTGTTACACTACACCACTGTTTCTCAACACGTGTTCTGTTGTAATGGAAATAACGTTCGCCGGGAAATAAAACTTTCACAATAAATTTATAAAATCCCACACAAAATGAAATAAATAAAAATACAAATGCCCCCTACTGTAAGAAATAAAATAACCCAATTTTGGACACGTTACAACATAAACCTCTTATGTGTGTCCACACATGCAGAGAGCAGCTGGCTCTACTCCCTGTCTCAACATGCAAGTTCTATTACAGTTTATATTTCAGGCTGAATGATTATTATTACCAAAATGCGTTATTTATGTCTTCTAATCTTATTTAAATTACTTGGTGCAATGCACAGTACTCAACCTATTTGTACTGTTTCATTATTCCCCTGCTTAATAAAAAAAATGTAATAACTGGTTTATTAAAGTTTTTGTCTTTTTCTTTAGACAGCAGTACATTAAAAATTTTTATCAAGCACATTTATTTACATTTAGTTCAAATAATAATGACTAGCTTATTATTTACTTTACCCTTATGCGTGGCGGGCTGAAGCTATTCCCCTCCCAACGACTGTTGAGTTGGTGTGTTCCGTAACCTCCGCTTTAAGTAGTGTTCGCCTTTAATTATCACAGTGACCTAGTTATTTATTCGTAGAATTTTCTTAAAGAGCTGGCGTGGTATGTGCCTACTTCTTTCAGTCTTATGTTATCATATACGATGAAAGTTTGTTGTCCAATTTGTTTCTGTAACGTATAGGGTTCATCGTATAACCTGAAGAATTTCTTCACCGTATTATCACTCCGTTTTCCCACTGGATTGGTCTTCAGCAATATTTTCTCTCCCTCCTTAAATTTCTGTAACTTGTGAGTTCTATTGAATCGTTCAATTCTTTCATTACCTTTCTTCATAATTCTCCATTTTGCATGGGCAATTTTTATGCTTACTGGGACTGGTAAGTCCTAATTAGCAGGTTTCTGAACATACTTTCTCCAGAATCAGTTGGGTTGCCGATCTTCTTCAATCTCTATCAGTGTGTAGCTCGTAGCTTCGCTGTAATTTGCATTCATAGCTTTCTCAAAGAATGGTAAATATTTTGCCCATTGATTATGTTGTTTATGACAGTAGATTCATAAATATTTACCCAACTCCTTGTTCACTCTCTCGGATATATTTCCCTGTGGATGTCTGATGGACATGAATATGGGTTGTATTCCATTTTCTCTTAATATTCTATACCATAACTCACTTTGGAATTGCACTCCTTGATCGCTAAGAATTCTCTTCATTTTGCCATGTGTTGGAATATACTTTTGTAACTGAATTTTTATGACAGCTTTAGTGGTGGGTCGCATAATTGGATACAGACAAACTGCCTTGGAAAACACGTCTATACAGACTAGTATTTGTTTAACCCCCCAACTTGATTGAAGTAAGGGCCCCAAGAAATCCACTGCAATTAATTCTCCCTTCGCTTCCTTCGTATACTCTTCCTTTCCATATAGGTATGAAGATTCAGTTGCTTAGCTGTCTGGCAATCATAACATTTCTTTAACTCATTTTTACTTTTTCTCCACATATTATTAATTTAAGGGATACATAATCATTTTAATGCCGATGCATGAGCTAAGCTTCCACGAGTTGGTTTGATTAGCTTATATAACATTTTATTTGTCAATAATCATATCTTATATTGAGCTGATAGTTAAGATTGATTCATTAGATTTCTTACCGTCATCTTGATTCTTCTTATTATATTTTGTAGCCTTTTTTTAATCCATTGCTAACTTCGAATTTAATAGGTAATCGACGTACTTCATTCTTCATTATTGTAGATCTTCTTCACATTCATCTGAAATATAGTGACTTCTTCTTTATTTGTAGATTTCCTTCCTTACACTCTTTTGGCTAAAATTCCTTGTAGTACACAAGAGTTCATTACATTATATCTCTGTAGAAATGGCAATTTTCTACATATCTACATCTTATTATTAACATATTATTCACAATTTATTAATAGTTCAAATCGTAATACTTAAAAAAAAAATTATTATTTACATTAGAGCGTTGAGTGTCCTATAATTTACCCTAGTTTAGACTACACAGTGCATGGGGTCTGTTGACCAGACATAGGGTATTGTTCCTTTGTAGCCTAGTCGCTGACATATAACAATTTCCATTCCACACCCTCATTGTGTTAACGTCTGTTTTGACTGTGTAACTTGTACATTCATATGGTGAGAATTTTTTTCTCTTAGCCGTCTTACAGCTGCACCCCTCTTGACTAACGCATTCCATATTAGCAGTTTGCGTGAGGCTTACATAAACAGCTGACCGTTTTTTCGTCCGTGGCTTATTATAATCTCGGTTGTTTTTATAATTATAATTATGATTATCGTTATAATTACCATATGGTCGATATTTGTGTCGTTTACTCTCGTCGCGTGTGATGATCTCCGATCGTGTTACACGTATTTCTTTAATTGTTTTAATATTGTGAGTGTAACCAGCATATTGGATATTCTTGCTCACGAGGTACGATTGTTTATATTCTATTTTATACTTTTCTCTAGTGTCAATTATTTCCTTAGAAGCAGTACTATTAATTATTAACATTCGTTCTTCTAGCTTATCTTCGATTACCTTAGCTTGTTCATACAGTGCTGTTTTGACTGTATTTTCACGTGTAGTTATACGCGTATTAGTGTCGATATCCGTAGGTACTAATTGTGTAGTATTATCTACGATATCTTGTTCTAATTTTGCTTTTCTCTCTTTCCTTAATTTTTCTGTTTGTTTTCTAAAAAATTCTTCTAACTCTTCTATTTGATTATCTTCTTTTAATTTTTCTGTTTGTTTGTCACCTACTTTGCCAAACATGGTTTGCATCATATCTACGATTGCTTTCTCCATCCTTAAACTTCCCGATACTGCCATGTTGAATTATTTTTATTTATTCTTTATTATATTATATTATAATTTAAAATAATTATTATTGGTGATACCAGTGGCGGCAGGTGAGATAAAAAGTGGTGGTTGCAAAACGTGGTGATCTATAATAATTAGGCAGAATAACATAAATTGTATGTACTAGAGGCAGATCCAAGAGTGATAGGGGGAATTCCAATCATCTATCTTGAAAAATTATCCTGTGATGAAAATATGAAATTACTGTTTATCAGGCTTTCCGAAAAATTACACACAATTCAGCTTTCAACTTTTCAATATTATTCCCAACAGAACTCCTGTCTGCATTTGCCCCTGGTACTTAGTACCTAGAATAAAATTAAGTCGAAATTATAACCTATTTAGAAAGGAAAAACAATATACTGGTCTAGAAATAACATATTAGACATTTTTGAATAATGTTTTAGCTTACCTTACTTAATCAAAATTCCATCCTCCTTTCTTTCTGCTGAGCAAACCTGTCAATAACCCTTTGGTTGAAGTCCGGAATGCTCATCACTAAATCTTTCTCAATCGACAGCATCACCAAAGCAATTAGTCTTTCTTGGGTCATCGTGTTGCGGAGAAATGTTTTTATTCTTTTCAATGTTGAAAAGCGTCTCTCGGCTTCTGCAGTCGTCATTGGAATTGTGATTTAAATTTCCAGCAGCTTAAAACACTCACTGAATGTCTCTTCTATTTTGTTAGATATAATAAAAACATATAAGCTGACAGCTCCAGCCATATTTCTAAATTCTTCTGCACTATATATAGTTGACAGTTCGAATTTTAATTTCTTTAAATTTAAAATAGGGTATGCAGACAAACTGTTTTTAATTCTTTTTCTGGAAAATTAGTGCTAAATTTATGGAACTTTTCGGCAGAAAATAATGTTCCAGCAGTTAAATGGCTGATGAAAGCAAATCTTTCTTTTGCCTGTGAGATAATAACATCAATAACTTCTTTGGCTTCTTTCTTCCATTCTTGCTTCTCCATTTTCCTTCGTTTTGGTGGCGATACTTCTTCACTTGCTTCCACTCTAAAATCTAAATTGTTTCTAATTTTTTTAATGTTTTCCTCAAAATTTGTCACAACAACGTCAAAATTTTCATTCTGTATCTGGGCAAACAAAACTTCTACAAACGGCATAATCTGATTGAACAAGTTTAACCAAAACAGAAAACTGGAAGATGAAAGTGTTTTTAAATTTCCAGAGGCTTGTGTCAATGTAGCTACATTCTGAATCTATTTGCTTTCGAGAATAGCCTTCATATATTTCATAATATCGGTCCGGTGAAGATGGATTGTCAAAACACTTCTTGACTGGAAATTCCATCTAGTGGGAGCAGATCGAGGTAATCGTTTCGTTACAATCTTATCTAGGATTGCAGCCCTTTGTGGACTTGTTGAGAAAAAAGTACAAAGCCCTTGAATGTTTGCAAGAAATATTTTAACGTGTATATTGATTGATGCTGCTTTCATCATTACGAGATTCAGCTGATGGGCATGGCAATGAACATAGTGAGCATCAAGGTAGTCCTCTTTTCTTAAAGCTTGAACACCTCGCAAAGAACCTGACATTACAGCTGCTCCATCATAGGTCTGAGCAGTTAGTTTTGACGGATTATTATTGACATGCAGAATGTAAGAAGCCAATGATCGAAAGTCATGTTTAGGCGGGATTAAAACTTTCAAAACCTTTTGTCAGGTTTATTTCCAACCACATATCGGTAAATTAAGGCCATTTGAAATGAGATTGATATATCACTTGTTTCATCCGCAATTATTGATAAAAATGTTGCATTTTTTATTTCTTCCGATATTTTACAGTGACACACATCAAGCATAATTTGTAGGATTTCATTCTGTATAGTCTTGGAAGTACCTTTAAATACAGTAGCCGTTTCCAAATGATTTTTTAAAAGAATATCAAGTTCGGCACTAAAACCTATTAAGCCTCGAAAGATACCCGGGTTCAGGGCCGCTTTTAAGGTTTATGACGCCCTGGGCAGACTTTGAAATAGCGCCCCCCCACCCCACTCATTAATGAACGGTAATGTGCCAATTCCAGTTTTGGTTCGGGAGGGATATCTCCCTTAACCCTCAAATGGAGAGCCGTCCCATTATACACCACCTATGGACCCGCCGTGTCCCGGACTGGAAACCGGCAGCTGATAAAACACATTTCAAACCTGTTGAGATAGTACTAATTAAGTATTGCTCACTTATGTTAGAATTGTGTTTTTCAGCATCACGGACCACCCACCCACCACAGTCCTATAATTCATGACTTTCACAAATATTTACATATTTACACTAATGTAAAATTTTTTAAATTTCTTCCTTACTTCTCAAAATGTTATGACACAGACAGATAAATAAAAATTGAAGCATAGTAATGAAAAAAACACTTCAGGTTAGCAAACCTTTTTCTTCATGAGTTAATTAAAGCAATGCCTTTTTTCTTTGTTTGGATCGGGCAAAGTCGTCAATCAAGTTGCTGAAGTCAATCTTCAAGGTTATGTCACTTGCTGTGCACAAAAGCATTAGGTTGTTGAGCTTTTCCTCACCCAAGGTCGATCTTTTTTCGTTTTTTATACGCTTTAAAGCAGAAAACCCCCTCTCTCCGGAGCAGCTTGTGACAGGTATTGTCAAATAAATTCGCAGAGAGATTTCTAAGTTTGGAAATGTGCTTTCCAATCCGTTACTGTTAATGTAAACATAGCACTCTCTAAGCCCTTTAATTTTCTCTAATTTCATGTATGCCTGGAAGTGTAAGCACTCGTTCACAAATGCATCTTGGTCAAGATCTTGGTTATATGACTGAGCTAGTTCTTTAGCCTCAACAGTTATATTTCTGGTCTCTTTATCATGGAGATTTCAAAATACTTCAAACCTCGTACCAAGAGATGAGTAGCTTTCTCTTCGTTGGCTGAAAATATGTTCGAAACATGAAAATATTTCCATACCTTTTTTACTTTTTATATATTTTTTATTGATTTGTTCGATTCTGCGCTTACATTGCAATGCAGAATAGTTAATTTTTTCGTGTAGGATATACGCTGTAGCTAACGAGACATTCGCGCCTTGAAATTTGAATTAAAGGGATAAGCTTCGACTATCTGACCGCAAGGTGGCAGTCGTGGACGCTACTTTTTTTCTGTCCCACGTTTTTACCAAGCATTGCTGATCTCGTCGGTTCATCTCTGGTATTTGATCGACAGATTTAATTAAAAATTTCTCCCTTCTTTGCACCCCCAAACCTCGTGTGCCCCTGGGCATCTGCCCAGTCTGCCCAGTTATAAAAAGTACACTGCCCGGGTTACTTGATTCAAGTGCCTCGTCATGCCCTCTGAGGGCTAGTTCAAAAGAACCGCAAAATTTAATGCATTTAATAATTATGTTCAAAATATATCTATTTTGTTTAACTTTTTCGTTGTGAATAGCAATATTTTGTCTGTAAGCAGAATCTAATTTTTCTATTACATTAACACTCCCGAACAACGTAAGTTTCAATGTGTTTTTTATATGCAGATGATTCATGTTTTTTGGCACGATCAGCTAAATGATTTATATCATTGAAACCTGATTGTCTCCATGTATCCTCACTTCCACCACCAAACAATAAACAAGGAAAACAAAATAAAGCATTTTTATGGTCACCTACACACAGCCAAGTCCATTTTGAGTATACATTCTTATTAAACGACCTATTTCCCAATTTTATAGTTTGAGTGATGTTCAGGTCTGGTGTGGACCTACCCAGGTTTTTAATGGCTAATTTTTCTTCATTAGAGTGAAGATCAAAAGGATTCAATAATAAATTATTAACTGTATTCATAGCTCGAGTTATAGACACTTTTAAAACGAGTCAAGAGTACACAAATAAACTGTCTTTACTTAAACAGTGAACACAAGCACAACAAACTAACACTTATACAAACTGTAAGAAATACTTTTATAATACATAAAACAACAGTACATACTCGAATACAAAGCGAAGACCAACGACGCGACATGTAGTAAGAGTACAATGGTATCGTTGAGTGCTCTACTGCACAGCAGCGCTTGCGGTGGCGGTTTGCAGTACTCCAATGCACCAGCTGAACCTATTCGGAGCCGCCGGGTATTTTATCCCTACTACCGTTTTTGTCACTGCGCTGTGTTCAAGTCGTACCACAACAATTGCATTTACTGGTTTGCAGAGCTCAAACAACCACCCGAGTGCAAACCAACTACTGGCAGCACACTTAATTTAGTCGTCTGTGATGTGCTGCATTAAACGTTATATTTCGACATTTTCCCAGCTGTATAAAAATAGGTTTGTTTGAAAAATAATGATGGAAAAATAAGATTGTTTTAACATAAAATAATGTTGTAGTGTAACTTAGTCTTTGCCCAGACTATACATGTACACTGTTATGTTAGACCTATAAATACTGGTGGTTGTGCAACCTTACAACCTTAACACCAGCCGCCCCTGGGTGATACCCGGTTATCCTATGCTTTATTTATTATGTATTATTATTATTTTATTACTATTACGATTACACCTCATTTACAATTTATTACCTGTTGAGCGCCAGTTGTGTTCTTATAATACACAACAATTTGAAATAACATTACTACAATTAAGTATTTCATTAAATTCGCAGAATGAAATGAGAGTTCTGATCAATAAGAAATTACACAAATCAATTGAAACAAACGAATTTCGTTATCAACAAAACATGAAATACAGGAATGAATATAAAATTGTGAAACAAATTAGAGACAAATTAAATGAAAATAACGCTTTAATATTAAAGGCTGATAAAAGCAATACCACTGTGATCATTAATAATAATGTTTATATCGATAAAGTGTATGAATTTATCAACAATAATAATATAACACAAGTTAGTACCGACCCTACAACGAAGTTTACTCGTATTATAAATAATGCTATTAACAAATGTACACAACTTCTCGGCAATAAGTCGAATCATCACTTAAAACAAATGAAAGCAAGTGCTCCACAATTCACCGGTCTACCTAAGATACATAAGGTTAACACACCAATCAGACCGCTCATCAATTTTACCACAGCACCAAGCTATAAAATTGCAAAGAAATTATCAGAAATAATAAAAAATAATATAAATATACAAAACGACCATAGCCTTAAAAACAGTTTAGAATTGATTAATATAACAAAAAATTTCAATATGGAAGTACAATACAAACTAGCATCGTTCGACATGGTAAACCTATATACGAACATACCAATTCAAGAAACCTTAAACAGACTAAAGAATAACCTATTGAAAACCAAAGTAATGGACCAACAGATGATAAACGAATTAATATATATTTTAGACATCATTTTGAAACAAAATTATTTTGCTTTCAACGGAAATTTCTTCATCCAAAAAGACGGGCTAGCAATGGGGTCACCGTTATCCGCTATTTTATCCGAAATCTACATTAACAACTATGAAAACACATACCTATTATCAACAAATAATAAGTTTCACAAACACATTAAACTATATAAAAGATATGTTGATGACACTATAGTAATATTTAATGGCACAGAAAGACAACTACACCAATTACTCACGTATATGAACAGTATTAATCACAACATAAAATTTACTGTTGAAGTTGAGTACAACAATGAATTAAATTTTCTGGATCTAACTCTAATGAGGCGCATTAACAAACTCAGTTACAAGACATATAGAAAACCAACTTCCACTGATATGCTTATACACGCCAGCTCCTATCACCCGTATATACAAAAAATAGCGGCATTTAATAGTCTTACACACAGACTGGCAACAATACCAATGGAACGAAACGATTATATAGAAGAACTTAACAACATTAAGCATATTGCCATTGCCAATGGATACCAACCAACTTTAATAGATAAATTGTTACACAAACATGCAACCAACCATAAAAAAAGCGGAGATACAAAAATGAAATACATATCAACATTTTATTCAAGAAGAACTGCCTTAGCTCTTGTAAATGAGTTCAAAAAACGAAATATCATAATATCATTCCGTACAAACAATAACATAGGGAACTTACTAAGAACTAAATCACATCAACCTACTGCTGAAAAAACCGGAATATATAAAATAAATTGTAGCGATTGCGATAAATTCTATATCGGTCAGACAGGTCGGGGTTTTTTACAGAGATTTAAAGAACATCTACCCAAAAATAATATTTACACGAACCGCTCTCAATTCGCAAAGCATCTGATATCTGAAGGCCATAATTACAATAGTTTTGAATTGAACTTTAAAGCCATACATATATGTGATAAAGGACTATTCATGAATGCTGTTGAGGAGTTCGAGATTTATCAGGCATTCAAGTTTGAATCAGACAATGTTTTGAATGAGCAACTGGACTTTAGATCGCACTATCTATATGATACAATCTTGAATAAAACTAAGAGACACAGTGTAATTGATACCGGACAGTCTGGCATGTGACAGTGTTGGGTGCACCCGAACTATGTAGTTTTATATATGTGACCATCGTATAAGTGTATACGTGTTTTAATATTATACATATGTTTTCAATGCAAAAAATTTTAATATTAACGTGACGAAGTATAGCAACGGATTTTCTGAGGATGGAGCATTGAAGAGATCCGAAACGCGTCAGTAACAAACAACAAGAAAAATAAGTCACAAGACGGAAATAAGGTAAATTTATTTACTACAATACTAGTTATTCCATACAATATATATATATATATTTTTCTTTAACACACTTTTCTTTAGAGCATTCATTTAATTAAAAAAAAATTTTTAATCGTTAAATGAGATTACGGTCGCGCCCCACGTTCTTGGGCGACATTTACAACAACACACGGTTTTAATGTGTTAGCCCCACGTTGGGCGCCATTTACAACACTACCAAATTTAATGTGTTTAATAATTGATGTGTTACATATCTTTAGGTACATTACATTACATTAAATTCGTATGTGTGCAAGAATGAAGGTTGTAATCGTAATAATAATACTGCTATTTAATTTGTTTATAAATAATTTCAATTTTTATTAACACTTTTTTTTCATTTGTTTTGCGGTTTAGAAACTCGTTATTATTTTGACATTTTTATTACGGGTAATTTCCAATCTCAGATTACATGTTAATTTCTTATTTATTTTACGATTCCAAATGATTCGTATTTTTACGTACCTACTCGTATAATTCGTAGTCTTATTTGACACAAAAACATATTATAAAATCTTATTGCTAATACATTGTTATTAATTTTCTATGCTGCTCTCAGCTAGCTCAATTATCTTACTGATTATCTACTCTTTTAATTTTTTTATATTAATTTCTTTTTGTTATGGCATATGCATTGCTTTCTATTAATTTTTCTGACAAGGTCGTCATTTACTACTAACAATTATATTTTAAATTACAGTTACTGCTAACTCATATCGTTACACAGTCTTTCATATTACTGTACTTAACGTACAAACAAAAACATATCTACAACTATACAGTTACTTGACTCATACTAGAATCAAATTGTTTATTCACTTTTTCTTTAATATTTAAAGTCTTTTGGTTCGGTCTCGGTTTCTTATAAATGCATGGTTATTTGTTACCTTGTTATTTGTGTGGTACATCATAAGCTTGTCCTCTTCGGTCCTGGATACGGATGATCCTCTTCAGTCCTGGAGTTGGGTATTCTAGGAGTCAAGTCGTCCCCTGTCCGTTGGATGCTCGTACTCTGCTACACTGGATTCACGTACTCTACTTGTGGTTGATCTACTGTGGTTGTGGTTTCTAAGTAGATTCTTTGGCTGCCATGGTCGTCGATCAAATCTAGAAGTTCTAGTTGTTGGACATAGCCTCCGATTACATCAGTAGTCGAACGAAGAAAAGTTGTAGTTCTTGAGCAGAGCCTCCGGCCGCTAAGATGGTCTGACGAGAAAGAGGAGAACGATCTTTGCGCGTCCTCGTATTTATACCCAGGGCACCAAACATCGTGTCTCGACAATATTCTGCATGTTTGAAATTGTTAAGAGCGTCACTCTTACCCCATGCTTTCTAATGACACTTCATTATGCACAAACCGTTTTTCTTTATCTTAATTACTCTAATTACTATTGATTTTTAACTTCCTAGTCTAACACTTTTTGTATGTTTTCACTATTTTTTATACATGTGTTTGTTATTTTTAACCACACATTTTGGTGTCTTTAGTTTTTCGCTACCGTGCACACAAGCATTATAAATTAATTTAAATACAATAATTTATATCGTTACTGAAAAGGGTAGGGTGGTGCTTTTCATGAATGAACTAGTCGCACTCACACAAACCTCTTACATGTGTCCACACATGCAGAGAGCAGCTGGCTCTACTCCCTGTCTCAACATGCAAGTTCTATTACAGTTTATATTGCAGGCTGAATGATTATTATTACCAAAATGCATTATTTATGTTTTCTAATCACTTATTTAAATTACTTGGTGCAATGCACAGTACTCAACCTATTTGTACTGTTGCAATATATATGTATATATAACGTTGTTTGCAACGTTACAACAATTATACAAATACATTACCATGTACTCAACACAACTATAAAGTGTATTACACCGGCCAGGTCGCAGGATTTTTTCTCGTTGCGTCAAGTATATGTAGTTGCATAATAATTAAATAATCTTTAAAGAGGAGTGAGATGTTGTTGACATGGAATAATCATTTAAAACCGTTTCAAAATAATCATTCTATGATTTATTAATTAATAGAAAAATATTCAAATATGAAAGTTTCAAATATTAGACAAATAAATATTCACTTTTATAAGCTTTACAAATATACTATAACCTGCTATAGTATTTATAACATACAACAAAAATAAACACCCATATAATCATACTGACTAAACAAACATGTTAAACAAGTTATTTAAATTCTTTTTATTTTTGTGTGTCTGAAATTATCTTAAATTTTAAATAATACTAGCAACTCATTTACAAACAAAATACTATTAAAACTCAAGAATGAATTTATTGTTGTTATAAACAAAATAAAAATAATCTACCATTTACTTCCAATCTATTATTTATTTCTACTGACACACCCAAAAATACAACAAAAGATTGGTATTTCTTTTCTAAATTTTGTTGTTAAATTAAATTCTATTATTTCTAATATTTAACTTACAAACTTTAATTATTTAATGTTTATAGTTCAGTTCTTTTTAAGAGCTCTTTTCACAATAAGAATAATATAATTGTTTTGTTATCACCTGCGTATATCTGCCGCCGTTACCGTTGCGTGTGTGTGTCCAGAATCCTGAGAGTATGATGATGATGATTATTCTGATGCTGTGTTCATTGTCTCTAAGGGTTGTTGTTGGTGATGCTCCATAATTCCTCCTTACGTCTTGGTGTGAGTGTGGTACAGCGTGTGTGTCCAGGTCAATCTGCAAACGGGCAGCATGATGCCGTGTGTAGATTTCTTGAGTCTGAGTGTCTGATCGCTCAAAGTTGCCAGTGATATTTATACTGGAGGCGATTTGACAGGTTCAGGACTGTTTTCGACATGTCAGATATTGTCAATTCATGCAAAGCGTCCATTTACTTACAATCACTTTTTGCTTCATTATCGCGAACTCATGAACATACTTGTCACATGAGCGATATCATTGTTTGCGTAATTTTTTTCTGGTCACTCACATGTACCATACATATTAATTACCATTTAATTACACTATTAATTAATATTAATTTGTTAGCATCTTTAATGTTACACATTTGGCAATAAATTTTATATCACCATATTCATTAAAAATTCCTTTATGTAATGGTGTCTTTATAATTTGGGTAAGACTTCGTTCACAGGTTTAAAACGTATAATTAGTTTATTCTAATCCTGTTAAAACCTGATTAATTGACTACCAACAATTCGTACGCGTCTCCCCTTTTTGTCGTTCAATGCAAGTAGAAACTGGCTTAACACACACATAGACACAAATGCTGTATTTTACGCTAACAAAGCAGGTGTCACTTTTGACAGGCTCCAGCCTGTCCGTTCCCGCACAAAACTGTCTAAAACTGTTCGTCTTATTATTTTTATACTAATTACAATACAAACATACCGCCCTGGGAAAATATGTAAATATATGTATTGTTGCAATATATATATTGCTACAGAAAACAATTACGTGTCACTTATTAGGCATCAACAATCGAGGCTGATGGTGCAATTTGTTCAAGGTCAGACACTGCCAATGTTTCTAGCAGATTGCAAAATCACTAACACACATTCCCTCGATACGCCATCCAGAATCTCTGCGGGGTATAAGTATAATCATCCAGAGGCATCATTTCAGTTTAAACTTGGCAGTTGTGTTAATTAGTGCAAAACTGTAATAAGGTCACATTTATTGTTGGACAAACTTAACTTGAATTATTGTATAAGACTGCTTTGTTGATTTATAACTACTGGTTGTCTCTAATTAAAAATTCTAATTAGTTACTTCATTGGTGTCAGTTATTCTGTTTCCACTGAGAAACATGACAATCTGAGTGATTGTCATAATGCATCAGAAGTGCGATAGAACCTTTTACACAGTGGAAACATAGGACATTTTGTAGAAGAGTAGTCTGAGTGGTGATTGCAAAAAAATGGATACTTGTCAGATGATGGAAACTTTCCAACTGCTGCTACTGTAAATGAAGGAATGATGGTGACAGGAGGCAGAATTGCCGCTAACAGCATTCTTGTTCGAGTTGGAGGCATGACAAAAAGAAGAACATAGGCAGGAATCAGAGGACATCAAAGCGTTGATGCAAGAGCAAAAAGAGATGCAAGAACATACTGCTGCAGAGCTGGATCTATTGTGAGGTGAGCTGAATAAACAAGTTACTAGAATATAGGAGGTACAAGAATCAGTGACATTAAAAATAACTGATGTAGAAGAAACAACGTAAAATAATATGGCTGGAAGAAAAATCTGTCTTGAGTGTGGAAGCTTATCAGCAAACATTTGTGCAGTAGAAGACTCAACTGTAAAGATAAGAGAACACATTGCTGAACAGACTGTACCTATGAGAAAGACACAAAAAGATGCAGAAAATAAGACAGTAGAGAAAGTCACTTTGCCTGCTGTTGGCGCAGTTCATGGCAAGGCCTTAACATTTGATGGAGCTCACTGGACAATGTGTCTCCAGCAGTTTGAAGCCACTGCATGCACAAATAACTGGATGGAGAAATCTTCAAGCGTTTGAAGCATGTATTGACAGACTAATTAGACTGGCCTATCCTGAAGCACCATACGATTTTCAAATGAGATTTGTGATGCAGAGATTTGCTGAAGGTATCAGAAATAGTGAACTACAAGGAATGTTATGAATGGTGAGACACCAGAATAGTGCAGATGCCCTGATCCATGATCTACAAGATTGCGATGGCAGCTCAGATGATGAAGAGGAAGAACAAGGAACAGAGACCAAACAATTGGCACTGCAGATCATGTAAGGAAGAAATGATGAAGACCAAAGTGTTATAGATGTGGGAAACTTAGACACGAGACTGTTGGTTCAGACTTAAGCAGCAGGGAAATGTGCAGTAGTTGGTACAGCTGACTAACTGGAGGAACAAAGCTCCTACATAATACACAATTTTACACTTCAGAAAAACAGTGGGAGTTTGGTAGTTACCTGATTCATTCAAGATAGGCTGACCTCAATTACAGATGACACAGTTTCCATTGTGTGCCCTGATCTGGAGAAAAATCTCAAGCCAATCTTGTGATCTTGCAGCTTGGAAAGCATGTAAAAGTGTTTGGAAAAGAGAAGATACATCTACATCTCGGTTGACTTGAGTTTGATCACCAAACTTGCAGACATTGTGGATGAAGCTCCTTGGTGTGGTCATTAGGAATGTATATGGTTTTGTAGTTGACTTAAAAAACAATGCCTTAAGAATCGGACAAGAAGTAATGCTCTCCACAAAAAATGCTTCAGAAAAATTAATGGACATGATAAATCAAGTGGTTGTAACTATGCTCCCAAAATACGGAAACATTATCATGGTTCGAACTGAGGTACATTCTAGGGGGGAACCAGTGCTCTATATTTGAACTCCAGGTAGTCAGCACATTGGACATACTAATTGCCAGAAGTTTAGTACAACCGGGTGAAACCAGAAATATATCTATTAGAGTGGAGAATATTTTGGAGCAGCCTGTCACTCTACAAAGCAAATATACACCTAGATAAAATTTCTCCTCTGATCTGGGTAGCTGGAGTGACACAACAAACACCCAATGCTTCAGGCACTTCAAAATTACCAGAGGAACTGTTGAGCAGATCTTCTGGTGATCTGTCAAGTGGAGAGGTAAAAGATCTCAGACAATCATTGGGCAGATCTTCTTTTGTACAACATCACATGGGATACAACACCGATACGCCAACCTCCTCGAAGACCTCCATTAAGGAAATGTCTTGGTTAGTACAGGACATGTTGACAAAGGGAATAATTGAGCCTGTGTCAAGTGCTTGGTCTTGTCTGGTAGTGCTGGTGGTGAAGATGGATGATGGATTACATTTCCACGTAGACTACTGAAAGTTGAACGATGTAACCAAGAAAGATTGTTATCCACTACTTTGCATCAATTCAACATTCAACACGCTGTCAGGAGCTCAGTTTTGCATATATTGGACCTGATGAGCAGATATTGGTAAGTGGGTCATCATGAAGAAAAAAAAGAAAAGATAGCTTTCTCAACCCCAAGTGGCCTTTTCCAGTCTGATGTCATGCCATTTGGACTCTAATGCACTAGCAACACTTGAAAGACTGATGTATCTGGTTTCTTTATTTAGACGATGTCATAAATATCAGAGAAAAACTTTTAAAATACCATTTGAAAAACCTTAAGGAGTCCTAACTAGAATTTACAATGTCTAACTGAAGCTGAACCCGAAAACGTGTTCCTTATTCCAGAAGGAAGTACTGAATTTGGGCCATTTGGCTTGTGTTAGTATGGATCCCAATAACGTAGACATCTTGAGAGACTGGTGAGTTCTGAAGAGTAAACGCAATGTTTGTAGTTTCCTGGGGTGATGCTCATATACAGACATTTTGTAAACGTCTTCACTATTATTGCTAAACCACTACATGAGCTAAAATAAAATAAACAAACATTCCAGTGGTCAAGAGAGAGTGATCAAGCATTCAGGACTTTAAAAATTGAATTACACTCTGGGCCAATTCTTGATTTCCCACTTCTGAAGGGAAGTACATTGTAGACATGGATGCAAGCCATATTGGTCTAGGAGCAGTTTTGCCTAAAGTGCAAAACAGTGAAGAACGAGTAACAGCGTATTACAGCAAGAAGCATTTTTGGCAATTTTAGAAGTGAGGTTTATTGTGTTTACTTTTACATTTGGATAGCGATTTTATGTGTTGGGTGTTTTGATTTTATGTCTATAATTATTGGATAATAGAAGGGTTGTTTGGGGTAAATACATAAAAACATTTATTTACGTATAAATAGACGTAGATGACAAGAGTGTTAGATAAGGTTATGTTATAATATGATTTGTTATGTCTATTATAAATAAGTAAGAATTAAATAATAAAAATGAGTACAAGCGAGAATAATAACGAGGAAATCAGCCTAACTGACGTTAGCACAGAAAGTCAATCAAGTCAAACAGAGTCGGTAATAATGAACGGCGTAGCGAATCAATCAATGCCGATCCCAGTTAAGAAAGACGATAGTAGTGACATAATGAATATGATGAAATTGTAATGGTACAGAATTGTGTGCTACCATAGTTTCAATTTAAATTAGTAAATTTTTTATTGTCAGTATTCACCTGTGAGGTGCCCCTTATAACCAGCAACATACAGTGTTATTGTTGTGTCTAGACAACCCAGCCCAGACGTATTACGCAACAGTTCTCCAGCAGTCTTTGTGTGTGCATCACAGTAAGCAGTGTGTCTCTCTAGTATTAACATCAGACAGTAGCAGGAAGCAGCATACAGTTCTACAATTAAAAACGGTGGCCTCGGGTGTGGAAGATAGGCCGAAATTAAAAACGGCCTATCTAGCAAAGTGTTAAAACATTTATAAAAAGTTCTACTGCAACTCATGGCCGCGCGGCTAGCCTATTTACCATCCAAGCGCTCGAGCAAATTTTAAAAGCCGGCCGGCTATATAAATATATATACCTTACAGTGCATAACGTTTAAAATAATTAACAACAACTAAACTCAATGTAAACTAGTGTTGGAGTGCGTCGAAACGACGAAAGCGATCAACACGAGGTGGCGCAACAAACCATATGAACACGTAGTAAAAGGGTAACTAAATGCACAGAATCCTAATACTTAACCAATTTTAAGTAAATGGTGATTATCCATTATAAAATAAAAATTTTAAACATAAACCCATAAATAGAGATCTCTAAGGGAAAAGATATAAATTCAATAAATAAAAATAAAACGTACTGGTTCATTATAAATATTCATTAAAAAATATAAATAATTTGTTGTAGTCTAAGAAATGTTATATTAAGAAATGTTCATTTTACTAACCCGTTTGATTTCATATGTTACTAATATTCATATACCCGAAAAGAAATTAAAAATTTAATTGTTATCAATGTAAGACGAAATAATTAACTTTCTAATAAATCAGAAGCAATTTGTTTAATAATAAACTGTGTTATTATATTTTTATATGTCCTTCCCAAACAACCCATCTGCAGCTGTTTTCGTCTGTAGGACTCTGGAGAAGGCACCCAAAGGTAAGAGTTTGTTTAATTCGAACAACATAAATTGAAGTCCCAAATTTGAAGTAATTTCTATTGTTTCACTGGCGCCCGAACAGGGACGATTTGGGTGATTTATTTTAATCACACAGATCAGACCAAATTAAGCTGCAGAACGGGTCATTTGGGAGTGAGGGCGATGTTGTAAAGGATTGTTGTGTAAGCTACAGTGTATAATAGTATATGTAAAAAACACCATATAAAATGAAGAATAACGATGATGAAGTCAGCATAACTGACTTAACTGAAGTCAATACAGAAAATAAATTTGATACAAATATCAATAAAGAAAATAAGAAAATAGTTTGACCGAATCAACGGTCATGAGTGGGTTGGAGGTCCATTCGACTCCAATCTTAGTTCAAAATAGAGAATTAAGTAAGTCAGCTGACATAGATGACTCTGGGATTCAGTTAACCCCACCCGTAATGAATAAAAATAAACAATTTGACAATAATGATGTGATGAATATGATGCAGTTGTTTTTAGAGCAACAGAGTAAAATGTCTAATGACATTAATAAACGTTTTGATCTGAATGATCATAAATTTGATGCACAAAATAAACAATTTGACGCACAAAATACAAAATTTGATACATTAAGTAGTGACATTAATGCAAAATTGCATGAATTGAGTAACAATGTAAGTGAACAGCAAATTAGATGTGAAAGTAGCTTTAATAAGTTTGATGCTAAATTTAATGAAATCAAGGGGGACATAAATGAAATAAATGTTAAAGTAATACAACAGTTAGATAAGCTGGGGAGAAATATTGAAAATAATGAGGTAAGTAGGGGTGAAAATAGCAATAGCAATGATATAGTTGAAAAGGTGGTACTAGAGAGTAAGGTAGTTAATATTGAGAGTAATAAGGAAGATTTTGTTGAAGTAGAATTTGGTAACGAAGTGTTGTTGGCTAGTGTTAATGAAAGTGAGAGAGAGTGTGCTGAAATGTTAGGTGGGCAAAAGGCAAATGTTCCCCAAGTGTGTGGTGAAACAAAGGTTTCACAGATGTTTTATGAGGACAGCGTTTCCTCCAGTGGTTATGTGGGAGACATGGTGTCTCCAAAGGATCCCTCAAGTTTTTGTAGTGATGCATCTGGTAAAGCCAGTAAGTATTTTAGTGATTTTATGTTGCCTTTTGCATGGAATGAGACAGTCCAGGGGGGTTGTGAGAGGTATTGTGAGGAGAGAGAGATAGAGATTTTTGAAATTAATAGAGGCTATGAAATATTAGTGCAGAGTTTATGTATTGAGAGAGAGGAACAAATTGACTTACCTTGTGAAATAAAGATTGATGATTATTTTGATGACACAGTTGTAAATGATAAAATAACTTACCTTATGTTGAACAAAAATACTGATGGAGACAGAACTCAGATCACCAATGCAGACAGGTTTTATGAATTAATGGTAGACAAAAATGTAGTTAATTATTGTGTTGATGTAATTAACGAAAGTAGTCATTACAATAATAATAATAATAATAATAGTGTAATGAGTGTGAGTAAGGACGATAATTGTTACACAAAAATAAGACAATTTTTGACGATGGAGGGTAGATAAAAACTCAATGTATGGACATTTTAAATATTTTAGTTTATGGTAATGATCCGGCTGATTTAGGTATTGAAGTGCAGTAAATAATAAAATTCTGACGAAAAGTTGTAAATAAATATGTATTGGTGTTAAATGTATTGTGTCAGGGTATATTGGTAGAATGTACACAATAATTTATGTAACAATGTTTGTAGTATGTTATAATAATAATAATAATAATAATAATAATAATATTTTATTTTGTTAATTAACAATAATAATTAACGAGAGGTAATAATGAATTTAATTTTGCATTGTGTGCTTATATTAAAAGTGTTTTAAATAATGTAACTAAAGCTAAATTGTTTTGAGCGGAGGTGGAATTAAAGTAATTCAAAAAAGATAAATTTTATTAATGAAGCAAAATTAATTTCGATATGAATTGTAACAGACAGTAATTGACCAATATGTCAGCACTAGAAGATTTATAGAAACCAAAAAATTGAAGGAAGTACATGTGTTAGTAGTGTTGTAATCAGAATGTTGAGACTGAGTCAGTGTTTATAACACCAGTCTGGCATACCACTGTTAATGTAAACAGGTATGTTGTATGTTGTGTGACCAATGTTTACAGTCATGCTGTAGTTGACAACAACAAGAATGTTGTATTTTGATGAATCAGTGCCATGAGCAAAATCTTATTATGAAACAAAAGAAATGAAGATAACCTTTTGCAGATAGTATAATAATGAGGTAATTACCGTAACTTAGAGTTTTAAGAAATTAAATTAAATTAATTTGGTAATTAAATTAATTGAAAAGATGAATTTAAACATAATTTGATTTGAATTTCAACTGTAATGATAAATTAAATAAAAACTGATGAAAACTGAAGGAAATTTTTGGGTAAAAATAATCAAAAATGTGTGGGTTAAGATAGTGTTTGTAAAATAAGATGTGCATATAACTGTTCATGTAAACCTTTATAAATGTCAATCTATGTTTTATGTTTAACTGTAGATTCCCCACCTAAGTGCGGCCATGACCTCACCGGATCATGACCGTGAAAGTAGTTAATTGTGACAAATCATAAATTTTACTTGTTATAACCGGCTTGTGGTTTGTTTTTGTTTTGTTAACCTGGTGGTTTGTTAGATGTAGTAGGGGGGTTATTTTTAGGGGAATCTACCAATGTTTGGAACAGGGCTATTTTCACCCAGATAGGGGTGGTAGTCCATTAGGGGCGTATCAATCAATATCAGTAAGTATATTATACTGAATTTTTATTGTAACGCCGAAGCAAGGATGGGGTGGAATAAAAGAAAAAATGTCCACCCCTTCCGCATCAGTCCTTGTGGAAGCAACTGGGCGCTACAGTCCAGGGGGGAAATAGTGAGTGTGGATGGGGGGTAACCCAGTTACAGGTCACGAGGGAGATGTGATTTACGGCTAGGATGAGGCCTGCGAGGGTCAAGAAGCCTAGTGCTGCACACAGTAGAATGTAACGGGTATCAGGGGTTAAGGGATATGTAGGGGGGTAAAAAAAATAAAAAAAAAATAAATAAATACAGTAGAACTTGGCTAATTCGAAGCTGAAGGGACCAGTAAAAAATTCGAATTATCCAAAAATTCGAATTAGGAAAGTTTTAATAAGGGTAGAAAAATCAAATCAAAAACCGAAATTCAGTAAAGCAATATGTTATATTATTAAAAAATTTCCTTATACATATGTATTACAAACGTATAAACATGTTTCAGTACAAAATATAGCATTTACAGTTTTTTAAAAAAGCTAGAAACTTTAGATTGCATTTTGCAGTTAATACACTGAGTTCTAGTAAACTCTTCAAGTTTATTAAGTGCTTGGAAAATAGCATCACTTACGTTCCGCTGTCCTTCAACAAACCGTCTCAAGTCTTGAATGTAATTTGATGCCTGTGAAGCCGTTGGAATCGGTATCTCTGGAAGTTCTAGCTCTTCCCCTTCTTCATCTGAAGATGCACCATCATTTGTTTTGTTCATAACATCAGCCACGATCTCCGCATCTGTCTGTTCACCGCACACTGCCAAGTCGTCATCCATGTTTACAAACTCTTCGTAACGAATGCCTGCGTCATGTCCAACATCTTCCCAGTTATCCGCAGTGGGTACGACTTCTCTAGCAGCTTTATTCTCCTCTTCACCTTCAATGTGGCAGAAACCACCTTTACGAAAGCAATTAGCAATTGTTTTTTGCGTAACTTGGTCCCAAGCACTGTTGCACTTGTGGGCAGCTTGAAGGATGTTAATCTTGATATTTTCCTGCTCATCTAAATAAGCACCTGACAGAATGTTTCGGACCACAAGCCGTCTGTAAAAATGCTTAAAATTTTTTATTACACCTTGGTCCATAGGTTGAACTACTGAAATCATGTTTGGGGGGGGGAACACAACCTTTACATTTTCCATCATAGGAACAGTGTTGTGCGCTGTACATTTGTCAATAAACAAGACGATTCTTCTGTTTTGATTCCAAAATTTCCTGTTGATTTTCAAAAGCCATATTTCGAAAATTTCACCTGTCATACAAGCTTTATTGTTTGATTCATATTCAACTGGTTTTGTTTTTACATTTTTGAAACAACATGGGTTGGCTGACTTCCCTATCATTAGCAAAGGCAGTTTTTGCGAGCCATCCATGTTTGCTCCAACTAAAAGTGTTATGCGCTCCTTGGTGTGTTTGCCGCCACTACAACTTTCTCCTTTAAAAGCAAGTGTTTTGTCGGGGGTGCATTTGAAGAATAAGCCCGTCTCGTCTGCGTTAAAAATGTCTTTAGCGTCTCTATCAGAAATCATTTGCAACAAATCGTCTTTCCATGAATTTGCAGCTTCAACGTCAACAGATCCGCTTTCCCCACAAACAGTTTTGAAAGACATGCCATTCCTTTCTTTAAAACCATCGAGCCAACCAGTGCTGGCCTTAAAAACATTTTTCCCTAAGCTAGATGCGAATTCCTCAGCTTTGGCTCTGACAAGGGGCCCACTGACTGGAATTTTTTTGTCCCTTGCTTGCTTAAACCACTTCACTACACACACATTCATCCACGTCAGGATTTTCTGGTCCTTGCGTTCTTTTCCTATCTTTGTCGCTGGCTTTACACACACTATTCAAAACCTTCTCTTTATTTTTTAGATACGTTAACAGTGTATTTGGTGGTATCCCGAATTCCTTAGCAATTTCAGATTTCTTTTTTTGTCCCTTTTCCACTTCCCGAATAACGGCAACTTTTTTGGCAAATGTCAATGATTTGTATTGGGTCCGTGTTGATTTTGAAAGGGCCATGATGAACACACAACACAATAAAACTGCACAATAAGCGTCACTAAAACACACCAGTCTGTATAATATACAGTACTGTATAAAGAAAGGAACGGTCTCACTACAGGACACAGCTCGCACAGTAGAAACTCAAAAAGACTTAACACTTCCACGAATGCAGGCAGACTGAACTGAAAGCAACAGTGAGGGTGGCTGACTGACGAGGCGTGGAACAAGGGACAATGGCGGACGGTACCGTTACACGAGCCAGTCACGTGTCATCGTGAGATACTGGTGCCAATTCCACGAATTTGACACAAAGGACAAGCGTCTGTTCACAAAGGGCGATGCCTGCTTGTCTGTTTCCAGTCGTATCTCTATTGTTACGTGATCTAGCCCATACTGCAGGCGATTTTTTGTAGTTTGAGCAAAATTTTTATTTTGAATTAACCAAAAAAAGTTCAAATTACAGACGATGTGTTTGCACGGTTTTACATAGGATATTCAAGGGACCACGGTAAAAGTTCGAATTATCCACGAATTCGAATTATACACGTTCGAATTAGCCAAGTTCTACTGTATATATATATATATATATATATATATATATATAGTAGTTAAGAATAAAGATTCTTGAGGATAATTTGTATTTCTTAGTCATAATTGTTGTGATTTTGTGATTTAATGCGATTTTGTATAATCAATGTGTCATTTTGGATGGGTAATATTGTACTGGGAACATTATTTAATTTGTCTGGAATGCATATGTACTAAGGCTAGGATACTGTAAACTTATATTGCTCTGTTAACATTGTATCTTCTAGGGTTAAGTTATAGGGTTGATGATGATCCATTTATATTCGTTGTAATTTACTTGTATTTTTTGGGGGAGGGGGAATAATGTTTTCCTAGGGGAGTAAAATTACCAATATATAACTGGTATACGGGTTTTATGTACTCAAGAAATGTAAGCAGACAGTAAGTTTGTATTGCTATATGTACATTACAAATTCAAGGAAGAACCAGTACTTTGTTAATGAACCAGTACGGCTAAGAGGAAACAAATCAGTTGTGGATATGGTATAATGGAAGGCCTTTTTGTTAATTTTTAATTGGATGTTTCAGAGTCAGGTGATACTGTGGCGGGTATCTGCCCGATCTTATGGTGTTGGGATCTCGTGCAGAGAAGTCCAGTAAGATCGGACGGGTGCAGCCACAGTCGCCGGACTACGGGGGGTAAGTACCCATGATTTTAGTAAAGAATCTAAGGGGGGTTGTGGCGCCATATCCTCGCTGATCCTCTTAGGTTTTAGGCAACGAGAGTTTGTATGCTTCGGCATACAACCTCTCATTGGGGGGGGGGGTATTGTAACGGTACAGAATTGTGTGCTACCATAGTTTCAATTTAAATTAGTAAATTTTTTATTGTCAGTATTCACCTGTGAGGTGCCCCTTATAACCAGCAACATACAATGTTATTGTTGATGTCTAGACAACCCAGCCCAGACGTATTACGCAACAGCTCACTAGCAGTCTTTGTGTGTGCATCACAGTAAGCAGTGTGTCTCTCTAGTATTAACATCAGACAGTAGCAGGAAGCAGCATACAGTTCTACAATTAAAAACGGTGGCCTCGGGTGTGGAAGATAGGCCGAAATTAAAAACGGCCTATCTAGCAAAGTGTTAAAACATTTATAAAAAGTTCTACTGCAACTCATGGCCGCGCGGCTAGCCTATTTACCATCCAAGCGCTCGAGCAAATTTTAAAAGCCGGCCAGCTATATAAATATATATACCTTACAGTGCTAAAGTTTAAAATAATTAACAACAACTAAACTCAATGTAAACTAGTGTCGGAGTGCGTCGAAACGACGAAAGCGATCAACATGAGGTGGCGCAACAAACCATATGAACACGTAGTAAAAGGGTAACTAAATGCACAGAATCCTAATACTTAAACCAATTTTAAGTAAATGGTGATTATCCATTATAAAATAAAAATTTAAAACATAAACCCATAAATAGAGATCTCTAAGGGAAAAGATATAAATTCAATAAATAAAAATAAAACGTACTGGTTCATTATAAATATTCATTAAAAAATATAAATAATTTGTTGTAGTCTAAGAAATGTTATATTAAGAAATGTTCATTTTACTAATTCGTTTGATTTCATATGTTACTAATATGAAGATTATATTCATATACCCGAAAAGAAATTAAAAATTTAATTGTTATCAATGTAAGACGAAATAATTAATTTGTCTAATAAATCAGAAGCAATTTGTTTAATAATAAACTGTGTTATTATATTTTTACTGTGCTTCCCAAACAACCTATCTGCAGCTGTTTTCGTCTGTAGGACTCTGGAGAAGGCACCCAAAGGTAAGAGTTTGTTTAATTCGAACAACATAAATTGAAGTCCTAAATTTGAAGTAATTTCTATTGTTTCAAAATCACTTATAGAAAAGCAAAACATAATGTTAAGTAATAAATTTGATGAAGTAAAAAATAATTTCACTGAAGTAAATGTTAAATTTGATGTACAAAATAATAAATTTGATGAACTAAACACTACCATGAATGAACAAAAGAATGATTTCAATGAAAAGCTGAAAGAACAAAATAATGAAATAAAGAGCAATTTTAATGAGATTAGAGACGAAATAAAACAACAAAATGTCGATATTAATAGAAGTTTAAAAGAAGTTGAACATTTTAGTACTATTGTGAAACAATTACAAGATGAAGTAAATGAAAGTAGAAAGAGAAAGGAGAGGAGAGAAAATAAACTGAAACGGGTAAGTGAATCTGATAATGAAGATAGTGAAACTATAAGTGATAATGGTAAGGGTGTTAGTTTAAAGGCAAAACAGGTGACAGTAGATAAGGTGAGTAATAATGTTAATTATGATTATGTTAACAAGGGTAAAATAATGGTGAATAATAATAATAATAACGAAGTAGTTGGAAATGAGGTATATAAGTATGATACATTAAGTAATGGTGGTGATAATGAGAGTAGAAAGTTAGTTGGGGTTAGTAATGGAGTGTTAGTGAGTGTTGATGAATTGGAGAAAGAATGGAGAGAGAGTTTAAAGGTAGAGCGTGGACAAAGGGCAGATTTCCCCGGTGTAATAGGTGACGTAGAAGCTTCACGTGTGTTTAGCAAGAACAAAGGTTTCTTGACAGTGTTTTTGGTAGATGAAAGATCTACAAACAATTTCCCTGTGTATTATGATTTCCCTGGAAAAGCCAGGATGTGTGTTATAATAATGTTGTGTTGCCCTTTGTGTGGAAAGATAGAGCGAAAGTGAAATGGTTATGATGAGAGGTATTTTGAGAGAGAGATAGAGATTTTTCGTGTTAATAGAGAGTATCAAGAGTTTGTAGAGATGTTAAATAGTAAGAGAATTAATAAAATATAAAACTTACCTTGTGGTGCAGTTGGTACAGTAAGAGATGATGATTATTTTGAGGATATCGATAATAATTACTTATCTGGGTATAAAATGAGTATACTAATAGCAGATGATGGCTATAATGATAAAATGGTAAACTATTTAAGTGTGACAAAAATTACTAACGGAGACAGGACTAAGATTACTGATGTAGACAGATTTTATGATCGAATAATATGGAGTAATACGGGGGGTTATTATTCTGGTGTAATAGAACAGTTTGAGAAATGGAATGTTTATTATATTAATGGTAATAATATAATGAATTTAAATAAAAATGAAAATTGTTATATTAAAATAAGAGTAATTTTTGATGATGGTGGTTAAATTGTTATTAAGGAACATTTAATTATGTGAGTGTCGTGGGTTTTGAAATGGACTGAATTATGAAATGATTTGTGGTAAACTATAACAGGTAACAATGTAGATTGTATACACTTTTGTGTTGATGTTAAATGTACTTATGTAGTAAAGTTATGTACATTGTATTTAATGTAGTCAATTTACAGGTTTGTGTAACGGTACAGAATTGTGTGCTAAAAAGATAATTTAAATCAGTTTTAATTTTAAAGTAGTCAGTATTCACCTGTGGGGTACTCCATTGTAACCAGCCACACATACAATGTTATTGCAGACTGTTTATGTCTGAAGCCTGTAGCCTGCCCGGCTAGACGTATTACGTAACCGCTGGCAAGCAGTCTCTTTGTGAATCACAGTAAAACACTTTGTCACCCCAGTTTGCATCAGACAGTAGCAGAGAACAGTCGTTTACAAGTTAACAAAATACGGTGGCCTCGGGCGTGTAAGATAGGCCGAAAACATCGTCGGCCTATCCAGTACAATAACTATTAAAGTGTGTGAACAACGTAGCGGGCAACTAATCAGAAAAAACTATCAGCTCACGAGCAAGTTACATCGGCCGACACAATTATTAACAGTGAAATGTGAAAAAACGTGGTTTTAGTAACCAGCAAAAACTTAGCGCCAGGCCAAAGACAAATTCACTTTAACGAGTTTCAATTGACTTTCGAAGTGCGGGGTAAAACAAGTGCATCATCAGTTGGACCATATCAACAACCAGGATGAGTACCCTATAGTTAATTTTACTTCAGAATTTTTAACTACATTACCGTTTACATTTACAGATGTTTCACTTTATACAATAGAGATCTCTAAGGGAAAGGGGTTTAAATAGAATGTTCATGTAAAAGAACGAATGTGTGTGAGAATGGGGACAAATTACATACTGGTTCAGTAAACATATAAATCGTTTGTTATAGTTAAGTAAGATTTGTTCGCTAAGTAATTTTATGGGTTTTGTGTTGATCATTTTAAGGATGTCCTAATTTACCAATAAGCATTTTGCGTATTAAATAAAATCCAAATAAGCTGTTCTAGCCAACATAAACGGTGTTTGTTTTAGTGGATAGTTAGTGAGGATCGGTCAATAATACAACTTTTAGTTATTTTGCGTCGACGTTTCGACAATATTTATTGTCATCTTCAGGACCTGTGTATGAAATACAATAGAAATATCAAACATAACGAAACAATTAAATATTTGGGTGCATAAGTCTTCACATAAAAAATGATACATACATACACACGCACACACTCACATCACCAACACGTTCACCCAAATATTTAATTGTTTCGTTATGTTTGATATTTCTATTGTATTTCATACACAGGTCCTGAAGATGACAATAAATATTGTCGAAACGTTGACGCAAAATAACTAAAAGTTGTATTATTGACCGATTCTCACTAACTATCCACTAAAACATTCACTGATTGACGGTCACTAAAAATTTAAGGATATAAACGGTGTTGTTATATTTTCACCCCTCAACTCAAATAGTCCTTCTGCAACTGGTTTCGTCTGTAGAACGCTGGAGTGGAACCCAAAGGTAAGAGAAAAACGATGTTGGCATATATTTAATATATTTTATTAATCGAAATGTAATTGAATAGTTTCATTTGTTTGAAGTTCATGACAGTAATATTTTGTTTGAATTGAATAATTAACAGCGGGTACTCATGAATCTTTATAATGAAATTTCAAATAATGTAAAATATTTTAGTAAAGATAGCAATCTTAGTAGTCAATTTGAAAGTTTTGATTTGAAGGTTATAAAAAAAAAAGTGATAAATGAATCTTATTATGAAAGTGAATAAATGCACGATGAAATTAAATGAATAAAATTTGTTTTGAATAATGTAATTAAAGTAACTTAGTGTTTTAGAAACTGATGGAATTAAATAAATTGGAGATTAATTAATTAATTTAAAATGTTTTATAGATGATTTTTGGTAATAGATTTAAATGATTTTTCTGTGATTTAGACTTTATAATAAATAGTACAAGATTAAACGTAAAATGTGTTTAGGTATTGAGTTATATTGTTATTATAAGGTATCAGAAGGTACATATGGGGGTTAGGTACGTTATATTTGTTGCGATAAATGTTTATAGTTTTGAGTTTATGACAGTAATCATGTTTTTATTTGATTGAATGATCATTATATGTAAGTATGAATTTTATAATGAGATTGAAGTAAGGTAAAATGTTGTAATAATGAAATTAAATGAGTTGGAAAGAATCTAAAGTAGGTGATTAAATTAATTTGAGGTAGTTATGAATTTTCTAATGTAATTTTCAACGATTAACTTAATGTAAAATGTTGTAAAAGATGGAGTTTGGGTGATGATTATTTCAATAAGGCATTAAGTCAGTCAGAGTTAATTTTAAATGGGTATTAGACAAAATAAGAATTTTTGGAATAAAAGCAGTACAGAAACGGGTCAGTAGGAGGGACACAGTAGCGAGAGTGAATGTATGTAGAGAAAGCGAGAGTGATGAAAGTGGAGAGTAATTAGGTGAGAGCAGGGTACATAAATTTTGTATTGAGGGTAGAGGTGTAGGGAGTCCCCAACGTAAAGCATTGTGGCGGGAGATGAAAAGTTTTAAAGAGGGCTGTGGAGTTACCTGGAAGGGCCAGGAACTAAGGAAATGAGTATAAGGGAAGGGAACACACATCCTATGTACAAATGGGGTATCAGGTGCTTTGTTCTAAGAAGAGTTTCAAGTAGAGTTAGAGAAAAGGTTAAAGGGAGATATTATTGAGAGATCGGTGTCACCCTATTTAAACCGTTAGTGGTGGTTAGAAGGAAGAATATAAGGTTATATTTAATGCCCGTTCAATAAATCAGATCATTATTAATGACTGGGAGTCACCCGAACCAATTGATGATGAAAATACTTAATGGAAATTCATAGTTGAAATTATGATGTAACAAGTGAAAGGTTGAATAGAATTTGAAACTGAAGTAAAGCTGTAAGGTGTGTAATTTTTGGTCAAACTTAAATTTGAAATGTTTGTCTTGATGTAATAATACCAGTGTTCATTTTGAGTAGTTATTATGTTGTATTGTGTTGATTATGAGAAGCATAAGGTGTCTAATTGAGTAGTATGTAACGGTATTGAGGTGTAACATGTATTGTGTATTTTAACAAATATAAATGTTTATTGGATTAGGAATGTAATATGAACAAATGTAATATGTTTAGGTTAAGGACATATATATAAAACCAGTACTTTGCAAAGAACAAACCAGTACAGGCTAAGAGGAAAACAAACCAGTGGGGGATGTGGCATTGTAAAAGGTCAGTTATTGATATTTTTTATTGAATGTTACAGAGTTTGGTGATACTGTGGTGACGTGCCTGTCTTTATGGTGTTGGGATCTCAACCAGGGAAGTCCAGTAAGGTCATTCAGGTGCAGCCGCAGTCACCGGACTAGGGGAGTAAGTTACCCATGATTTTTAATAAGAATTTACGGGGGGGTTGTGGCACCATATCCTAACTGGTCCTCTTAGGTTTTTAGGCAATGAGAGTTTTTCTGTTTCGACAGAAAACCTCTCATTGGGGGGTATTGTAACGGGGCAAACCAAGAGGTTTATTATTTCTTAAAATAATACAATTTACAATTTCATAAAAGAAATAGTAAGGATGGCTGCTAATTCAAACAATACGAAGAACAAGAGGTTTATGTTAATTTCATAATAATGGTAATAATCTGTAGTAACCCACGCTGAGCAACATTTTTGACCATGAAAGCTTGACTTTTCTGAACACCCGGTAGTCAGCACAGTACCAGTAAGGCACAAGAGCCATTAGCGCCTTGGAATGTGTACGAGCGCGCGTGTGTCACCTTTTGCGACGTAGAAATGACCACGTGGGAAAGTAAAAGAAATTCCATAGCTGAACATGCGATGGAAACAACCAATCACAGAGTACGAGTTGACGGCAACGCCTAACGCCTGGCAGGTAGGCAACCACGCGCACGAGGTTCACACAGTTGTCGCCGAGCAGTTGGACACCACTCATTAAACAGTACAGTTGTAAATGTAACGCAGCCTCGGAATTTCGGTAGACCGACGTGAATTAAGTAGCCAAGGTCTACCAAAATATGTAACAGTGTCAGAGAAGAAAACCAGGAAGAAAAGTGTCAATGAAATCTACAAAATATGTAAACGGGCAGAATTAGAACAGTGTTTAGCGATGGAGTGAAAGTGCGGTAAGGAAGATGGCGGGATTTGGTGGATAACTCGGACAGGTACAATATAAAGAAAACAAACAGTTTGATTTGAAACAAAGTAAATATTAAAGAGCTCATAAATAAAACGGGAGGTAAATATATGTAAAAGAGGGTGTATTACCTAAATACTGGTTTGTCGATAAGATTTTAATCGTAAAATTGTATGTGTAGAATGGTTAAGAGATTAGTTGAAATAACAGAATGATAAAGAGAAAGAAAGAAAGAGTAATATTGAGAATAATAAATTAGAGTCGTTTTCACAAAGAAACATGTGTTAGAGTAGTTATTTCGCCGTTACCATTTCCTAGTATGCTGTGCTGAAAAACTCGTCTAACGTTCCGGGGAATTTTCTGAATTGGGGGAAGTCAGATTGCTAAATTGGCCAGTGTTTTCAATTAAGGTAAAGTATAAAGGTTTCCATATCTGTCCTTCAAAGATATTGGTGGCGGCCCTGAACTTCTGATGGTGTATGAAAAGGTAAGTAAGCGAGAAAAGATCGCAAGGTAAGATTCTGGCAGAGTATATTTTTTAAAATTTATAAATGTAGATTGTTTCTTTTTTCTTTACATACTTTAACAAAATTATTAGCCAATGATTTAGTATGGTTTTGCTCACCTTCTTAACATGTTCCTAATTTGTTGCACTATGGCACTATAGTTTGTTATGTCAGACGATTATATTCGTCATTGCAATTAATGTTTTGTCATGTAAAACTACTTCAGTTTCATTGGTTAACAGAGCAAACAGATTATTTGTTTTTTGAGTTTTGAATTCAGAGGTTTGTTTTGTATGGTGGACTTTTCATCTTTTGTTCCTCCTGATGTTTATCACTTGTCAGTCATTGTTTTGATTGGGGTGACTTACATCTTCCTTGTCGCTGGTGGATGACGTTTCAAATTAAAATCAGGTTAATAAATTAATTTACCTTCAATAATCATGAATTAAACCAGATTAAACATGAATATGAAATCAGGTGGTTTCATTTGTTCTATGGTTGTTACTGTCGGTAAAAAATAGTTTGTGAAAACCTATTGGACTGGCATAAATTGATGAGTTGAATGTATCAAAGTGTGGTTGTTTGTTATCGGTTGAGACTGAATATCGGCCAATTGAATGTGCTGTTCATTATATTGTTACCAGTGCAGTTTCCAATGCAAAGGGAGCAAGCATTGTTTACTTAGTGAGTGGTTATGAATGCAGTAGATAGACATGTCCCTACACACCCACATGCACAATGCACATGTAAGGGGAAAAGTGGGTTTGATATCTCAGTAGTAGATGATTTCAGTATCATAATATTAAGACTAGTCTGGTATTGACAGTTCTAATGAAATGGGAAGAGTGTTGCCATACTCTGACCAACAAACACTACAGAAGAAACAAAATTAATATCATTTGATATATCAAATATGTATAATAACATACCAGTAAATGAAACACTGGAAATCATAAGGAAAAAATTAAAAAACAATAATGATAACAACAGTTTCATAAATAACTTAATCATTATAATGAGAAACGTGTAACCAGAACTATTTTACTTTCAACAACAAATGTTATACACAGACCAAGGGACTGGCAATGAGTTCGCCCATATCATCAATTATGTCAGAAATTTATATACAGGATTTGGAAAACAAAATTATTTTAGGTATCATAAATATGCATAATGTGTTATTATGGAACAGATATGTAGATGATATATTGGTTATATATAATTCTAGCATAAAAAATGAACATTTAATAATACTAAATAAATTAAATACATACAATGATAATGTGAAGTTTACATTTGAAGAAGAAGTAAATAGGAAAATCAATTTTTTTGACATTGATATTCAAATTGAAAAAGATAACAAAATAACTACTAATGTATACAGAGAAGAAACAAATAATAATACAACAATACACAAGGATTCATCACATCCTTGGACACACAAGGTTAATACATATAACAATATGATTAATAGAGCATACAAATACATAAATAACGAAGAGAAATTATATCAGGAACTGAACATCATAAAAGAAATAGCAACATAATAAAATACAATGGCTTTAGAAAAAGAAATAGCAATAGAAAATGGATATGACAGTAAATTTATAAACAAATTAAATAAAAAATATAAAGAAAAACAATATTAAACAACAGAACAACATTAGGCAGTATAAATACATGCAGAAAAGAAGAAAATGTAACATACCTACCTTACAAATACACATATCGAGATCTCCAAAGCATTATAAAAAATACAAAATTGGATAAACATAAATATAAATATGCATACAAACCAAATAAAAGTATATACAATATAATAATAAATAAAAAAGAATGTGATATGTAACATGACATAAGATAGTGAAAATACACTGATGATTAATAAACAAAAAAAGCTGAAGGTAGGAAGAAATGTTAAAAAACTTTAACATACCTTAAAGATTAATGACCAAATTACGAAATGACAATTGACTAAGGAACTGACAATGACTTGACCCAATAGATTGGAGAAAAACAAGAAAAATAGATTGGAACAAGAAAGAAGGAACCAGAAACCAAATGTAACCAAGAGTATAACAACAATTATTGTAATCCCCAAAATATGACTAAAATATGTATGTAAAACAATGCACTAAAACAATTAGAACATAAATAAGATGTAACCATGTAAACAATAAAAAGTAAGACAGAGATATTATGTATAGTCTATGAAAGGAGAAGAAACATGAACTTATAAATATAAGGTAGGAAGCTAAAAATAACAATACCCAATTAATAATAAACATAGTCAAAGCAAGTAAAAGATACATTGAGCCAAATGAAGGCAATAATTAATAACAAAAAGTGATCAATGTGAATTGAAAATAAAATAATTATTAATGGCCAATAACCAAACAGTGATATTAAAGTAAGTAGACAAACAGTGTGAGAAATATCAAGTGAATGAGATAAATAAGTGGATAAATATAAGTAGGTGAGAACAAGCTATGTAAATAGCATATTATAATAAGTGAAAGTGTTAATAAATAAAGAAACCTTCTATGAAGGGAAAAGTGCAGTGAGTGTACAGTATAAAGTACTTAAGAAGCAGACTGTGGTAGTATAGCTAAACAGCCTTTGATAGAACTTTGTGTTATCAAATAAGAATGAACTAATTGTACCATTAGTAATTTCAGTAATAGTAAATAAGAATGACCAAAAAATAAAATGAAAATTAAGTTATTAGAGTGGAAGATAAGAAAGACAGACACTGTATTTTAGTGAAGGAATTTGTAAGTGAATTATATTGTGTAAGGTACTGTTTAAAATTATTATTATAAAGCAGTACGAGTTTAAAAATAAATATTAAAGTTTATAAACCTGTTTATATAACTGAAACTCTATTTGCTTTTTAAATCAAAATATTCAAATTTGTCCCACTTACCTTCATCGCGAATAAACCAGGGTGTCGTCTGATGTACTTAGGCAGAGAAAAACAACAGGTAATGCAATGACACACACGTATTTTACAAACATAAATAAAATGGTATTTTATTTATATAGCATGACAATTTTTCTGTTTACCTTCCGGTTTAAATTTACTAAACTACGCCTTATGGCTGAATTGTGAAACTACATCAAATTATGATTTCTACTGTAGTTATGCTTTTTCTACAAATAACCCTCCGAACAATATTTTATTCACCTAGCCATGCTATCAAGATTTATTTATTACTGAATATACATATATACTTACGACTAACTTATTTTCTACTCAAAGAACGACCCAGTAATGCTCACTCTCTCCCTCTCATACTGTAAAATTCACCATAATTTAGATTTAGCACTTTTAAATTGGTTTTAATTTATTAATAGATGTTTAAATGATTACTTTCCTGAACTTAGATCCATGACGACCACATGGTGAATTTAGTTCATTGTTGTTTTACTTGTTGTCTGAATAGGGTTCACTTTTTTGTCCGAAAAGTTTCTGCTGTTAATTTAGATATTCACCAATCACATTTTGCACTGCTTTTTTGGTTCTGCACTCACATTTCTATAATTAAAATTTTGCTTTTGCACGTGACACTACTGTACAGCCGGCCGGCTATCGGTGTTGAAGGCGACAACGTAGTTTTTCTAAGCGTCTATATAAACCACGCCTTCTTCATCCATGGCAACTCTGTTCGTGATTGGTTGGTAAAAATCACGTGACGCTTTAATGAGTCGTCACGTGATATCACCTGTGGAGCGAGTATATGTAATTTCGTCCTGTCTTTGGGCTTGCTAAAAAGTTTTATTTTTCCACCAACGGAAAATACACGCATGTGCGCATAGGCTGACATTCCAACGCTATTATCTTTGTGTGCTAGGCACGGGCCGGTACTGGATCGCATACAGAGTGTTCAACAAACATGTCTGAGTTACCGTAAAGGGTGTCCAAACCGATCAGTCCCCAATAATTGATAACTTGAAAATAAAAAATATGCTGTTCAAAATAGCCCCATTACAATACCCCCCCCAATGAGAAATCTTCTGTCGAAACAGAAGAAATCTCATTGCTGAAACCCCTAAGAGGACCGGTGAGGAACTGGTGCCAACAACCCCCTTTTGTTCTTACACTTCATGGGTAAACGACCTCCCTGGCTCGGCGACTATGGTCGCATCTGAACGAGATCACTGGACTTCTCTGTACGAGATCCCAACACCAAAAAATCGAACAGACACGCACCACAGCACACCTTACCTTCTATCATGCTACCCCAAAAATCCTCAATCCCTGGCTTATATCATGCCAGATCCTCAACCGATATGTTCCCACTTATCATGCACACTGGGTCGCCTTCAGCAATACTGGGCTCATACATATACTTGTTAATCTCTTTTTTAAATTCAAAAATATTTATTGCTAAATCAAACTCATTTATTCTAACATTTGATTATACCTACATACTACACCACACAATTCTATAAAAAACACTAGTACTACACCTAAACAATAATACAATCAGAAGTCAAAAACATCAATTAGATGGCAGGCACAAAATCAAGAATTTTTTTTTTTTCAAAAAAAAACTCAAAAAAAAATTTTAAATTCAACAATTTTGAATTTATTAAAATATTTTCTTTCCATATTGAAATTATTTAAAGTTTGTTCAAATCAATTTAAAACAAAAGTTGGATTAACTTCCTTGCTAAACATGCCTAGTATATAACCTCACACATCAGCTGATCAAAACTGGGTCGAGTTAAGAACCTTGACCTACATACGTTATACACAAGTTACATCTGAAAATACGTTGTACCTCTGTAAAATTCTATCTTGAAACACAAAAACATAATAAAATAAAACATTTAAAATAACAAAATATTATTATAATTAACAATCAAATTGATATTTAAATTATTCAAAATAAACCCCTTATAACTTTACATTATTTTCAAGCTCTATCAAAATTTGTCACTGGCTTCAATCAAAATTTTATATTCTATTATAAATCTCTTTTCTCTTACTTTGGGTGATTTAATTATTTATTTTAGCTTGATATGCCACTTGGCAGGTATATGTATATAATCTTTCTCCCTCTCTCTCTAAACCACTAACAATTTTAGCTTGGACTGATTCAAACGTTTTACTCAAACAATTACTATCACCCAATTTCTGTCTTTTACAACCCATTGAACACTTTTAATTATCTCAAATGTATTTCATTATTCATTGAAATTCTTTAAACACATTGAAAACTTATTTTATAAAATATTATCCTATTTTGTAGTCCTTATTCGTAACATACTACATGCAATTAACACAATAATACATAATAAACACAATATACGAAGTATCTAGTGCCTCTATTTTGCAAATCAAAACAAAATTATGTAGTTATCTCAGTAGTGAATCATCATTATTAAAACACAACAAATTTCTATTTCGTTACCCCCCTGGGTAACCTCCCTGCCACACACACTACGACCCCCCCTAGACTGTGGCGTCTAGTTGCGTCCACAAAGACTGAAATTTTGGAGGAATTTTGACATCTCCGTGTCTTTGCTTCGGCTTGACATTTTAACGTTTGTGGATATTGACATATCCTTGTTTTATATTGGAACGCTCTTAAAACGGGTCTACCACCTGGCTTTGCTGTCCCCACACGGACAGAGTGGCAGCCGCTGTTCCATAGTTTGGTGATTCCCCTAAATTACCCCCCTGTCAATTTCAAAATTCACCTTGACAACGATAACAGCTATGGCCAGTTAAGGCAGAACGTGACGCAATGAGCCCCAACCATAGCTGTTAAAGCTAAAACAATTCCACGGTCAGGGTTCGGTGAGGCCGTGACCGCCCGAAAAGTTGGGGAATCACAAGTAAAATATATTTTGTAAAATTAAAATTAACAATTTACGTTACGTGACATTTCTATTCTTGGTGGTGTTTTAACCTCATACATTTCTTTCTTAACTTTCCCTATCTTGACCTTCATTAACATAAAATAATAAGTACAACAAAATATTTACTTAGTCACTTAAATTGATCCATTTATACTTAACGATGTTGTTATTACATGAACATAAACAATTCACTTTTTCGATTTACCAAAATTACATAACTTACACTTTTAATTTCATTTTCAAATTTTATTTACTCGTGACCTTGTTACATTTTATTATTGCATAATAGACTTTATTACATAAGAGTAAGTTTGGTTGAACACACTGCCTCACTAAAATTATTTATTTACTATTTACACGCCTAGGCAATGTTGGTATGTGGTAAGGTACACCTCGAGTGTAAAAAAAAATATCGTATAACACTACCTGAGGGGTCCCCCTCCCCGTTCAACAGTAAGATTAAATTTCATTCACACATTAATCATTAATTTCCAAATTCACATCTCGTAAAATAATTTAAATTCACTATCAAAATTCAATTATATAACATTCAGATCAATCAAAATATTTAACACCTCTCAGATTATTTTAATTAAATTAATTATTGAAAATACAAGTTCCATTGCTATCAAAACAATTATAATTCTTTAACTACTGTCTTCAAATTTAATGTAGTTATTTATTTAAATTGCAAAATATTATTATTATTATTTCAACAATTACCTGCATACATCCATTGTTTACTAACATTTTACAATACATACAATTGAATTCACTACATACTTATTTACAAATTATTCGTCATTATTATTCAATTTATCACACTTCATTTGGTAAAGCAGTTAATTCCAAAACCATTAATTACATGATTAAACGTTCAATAAACATTCATTGTCTCTACCCCCAATCATCATACAAAAATCTGGTTTTACGTTTACACAGTTCATTCTTTACTAAACACATTATATTATTTTTATCAATATAAAGATTATCCGAATTCTTATATTCTTCCACAATATCAACAGGATTATTCCCTGTTATTAAATTATGTAATTTATTATCATCGAGTATAGTCCAGTCGCCTTTAGTACAATCTGTCATAGTTATGTCAATTACAGTTTCATTGTCATTATTATCTGCTGCTGTATTCGCTTTGTCATAAAGTAAGTAGTCTATTACATCAATTGCTGTACTAACTATTTCACAAGGTAAGTACTTATTATCAATAACTCTTTCAATGTCTAATCTCTGCAATAATTCGTCATAATCTCTACTAACCTTAAATAACATTACCTTCTTGTCAACGTATTTTTCATCATAACACCAATGCACACTTTGCTATCATTCCATACAAAGGGTATTAAATCATAAAAATGCCTACTAAAAATTAAATAATTATTAAGATATACTTCGCTTTCTTATAAGGGACTCTTGCCCTTCAAAAACATTTGTAACCAGCTTGGTTTAACACAAAACTGGGGAAAATTTACCCTCTGCCCTATATTCACAAACTCATTCTCTTCAAACTCTCTCTGTAACTTATAAACACTCTCTCCTCTCTCTCTCACTGTTTCTATATTATTATGATCGCTAATTATTTTCACTGTATTATTTTTATATATCTCGTTTTCAACTATCTTACTACTATCGGTTGTTAATTTATTTTCGTGATTATTTGTTATTTTATTATTACTCTGGTCGTCTGTTATTTCGTCACAGTCATTCGTAACTGTGTTATTTTCTACCACCTCCTTCTGCGTTCTACTTTCGTTTATTTCGTCTTGAATATTATTCATATTTATAATTATCTCACCTCTCATGCCCGCAATAGTTTTATTCTGTTCTTCTAACTTACTGTCTATTTCTCTAAATTTTTGGTCTTGTTTGTTTATTTCTGTTTTCAATTCTATGTTACTAGCATTTATTTCTGATTTGATTTCAATCTTAAATTCATTCAAGCTCGTTTTCAAATTATCGTTTTCTGATTTCATCTCATTTTTAAATTCATTTAAACATGTGTTTATATTATTATTTTCTGATTTCAACTCATTTCTCATTCCTGACATCATCTCCATCATTAAAGCTAACTGATTAAATATATTTACATTATCGCTTATTTTTGCGTCTACTGTCTCAATCGTTAATTCGTGTGTTGTATTGTCTACACTCTCGTTAATATTTGTCGATATTAAATCGTCTTGCGTAACATTTAAAATTGACCCCTCCACAATATCTTCACATAAATTTGCACTCTCGCTTTTCTCTGCCATTTCGATCAGGTTGTAAATTAATTTATTTTAATTTTTAATTCACAACGTCCCTGTTCGGGCGCCAACTAAAGCAGTACGAGTTTAAAAATAAATATTAAAGTTTATAAACCTGTTTATATAACTGAAACTCTATTTGCTTTTTAAATCAAAATATTCAAATTTGTCCCACTTACCTTAATCGCGAATAAACCAGGGTGTTGTCTAATGTACTTAGGCAGAGAAAAACAACAGGTAATGCAATGACACACACGTATTTTACAAACATAAATAAAATGGTATTTTATTTATATAGCATGACAATTTTTCTGTTTACCTTCCGGTTTAAATTTACTAAACTACGCCTTATGGCTGAATTGTGAAACTACATCAAATTATGATTTCTACTGTAGTTATGCTTTTTCTACAAATAACCCTCCGAACAATATTTTATTCACCTAGCCATGCTATCAAGATTTATTTATTACTGAATATACATATATACTTACGACTAACTTATTTTCTACTCAAAGAACGACCCAGTAATGCTCACTCTCTCCCTCTCATACTGTAAAATTCCCCATAATTTAGATTTAGCGCTTTTAAATTGGTTTTAATTTGTTAATAGATGTTTAAATGATTACTTTCCTGAACTTAGATCCATGACGACCACGTGGTGAATTTAGTTCATTGTTGTTTTACTTGTTGTCTGAATAGGGTTCACTTTTTTGTCCAAAAAGTTTCTGCTGTTAATTTAGATATTCACCAATCACATTTTGCACTGCTTTTTTGGTTCTGCACTCACATTTCTATAATTAAAATTTTGCTTTTGCACGTGACACTACTGTACAGCCGGCCGGCTATCGGTGTTGAAGGCGACAACGTAGTTTTTCTAAGCGTCTATATAAACCACGCCTTCTTCATCCATGGCAACTCTGTTCGTGATTGGTTGGTAAAAATCACATGATGCTTTAATGAGTCGTCACGTGATATCACCTGTGGAGCGAGTATATGTAATTTCGTCCTGTCTTTGGGCTTGCTAAAAAGTTTTATTTTTCCACCAACGGAAAATACACGCATGTGCGCATAGGCTGACATTCCAACGCTATTATCTTTGTGTGCTAGGCACGGGCCGGTACTGGATCGCATACAGAGTGTTCAACAAACATGTCTGAGTTACCGTAAAGGGTGTCCAAACCGATCAGTCCCCAATAATTGATAACTTGAAAATAAAAAATATACTGTTCAAAATAGCCCCATTACAATTATTATTATAAGAGTTTCGTTATTGTTTAAAAAACCATAGAATTTATTAACTTATAAGATAGGCAAGATAGAAATAAGAAACCAAAAACAGTTAGAAGTTGAATTTCAGGTTTGAGCCTGGTAAGAAACTGTTTGTTTTTATAATAAGAGGTGTGGATAGAAGCACCAATTATTATCTGTTTCTATAAAAAAAAAGAAATTGTTCAATGTACCAATATATAAAGCTAATGCGTTATAAAGAATGTTAAATAGTAGTATGGGGAAGTCTAGGCTCTAGGCCTAACATTTAGGAAGGAAATTTATAAGTTTAAAAAGAAAACAATAACCCAGTACCAATTAGAGTATATCAAATGTTTAAGCAGTTAAGTAAGTGTATCTAGTACAAAAATGTATAAATAATATCCAGTTTAAAAATAACTACATAAGAAACATAAATAAGAAAATAAGGAAATTTTATTAACTATTCAAAAGTAATCATGAGGGATATCAAAATAATCTTTAACAAAAAAGAAAAACAATGGTGTTCATATAATTGATGTTACTACTAATATAAGAAAGAAATCATAATTTGAAGATATTTTATAAATTTAAACCAAAATAAAACGTTAGAATATAACAATGTCATAAGATATTGACCAATGAGAAATAGCATAATTCGAAAGGTAACCATGACAACTGACGCTTATTACATAAATTACCGTTGGAATTCTAATTACTTCATTATTGACTAATGCGGAGGGCGGATGTATGAAGCTCTCGACCTAAAAATTAACTTTAAAACTTTAAATTTTACTAAATTTTAAAAGAAGAAGTATAAGAGAAACATTCTAAACTACAACTGATGATATGAACAACTATTAAAATAATTATACCATAAAAATCATGGTAAAAACTACGAAGATATCAAATTAACGTAATACACGACCTATCCTGAAGGAAGAAGTGGATTTGCCTAACTCAACCTGAGGACATCGAACATCTATGCGAACTGATGGAAGCCGAACTTCGAATTAGAACCATTTGAACGGGAATTTTGGACAATCCAAAGAAGAAGGGACTCCTAGAGGTTTCCTGAAGAAGAAGATGATCGTCGAAGAAGCCACGTCAAGAAATCGATGAGTATAAAATAATAACTTCACTTCAAAATAAATTTTCAATTATCCATAATAACGAACTATAAATATTTTCACTTCACTGATCACAAAATTGACTCAATAACTGAACTTAATCAATATATCACTCTTAATAAAACATAATCAATCAATAACTTTGATATTAAATTACAATAATTTTCAAAAAAACATAACTTGCTGACAAGAATTTAACCAAACCTATTCTAATTCTCATTGCCAATAACTTACTTTGTACGTTTTAGTATATCAACTATTGTGTATTTAGTTTAAAGGAACGTTATAATTTTGTGCATTTATTAGCTGATAATCCAACTTCTGTAGTCAAAAGGACATACTCCCTGAGACAAACAAATATTAATTGTAAACAAAATATGTACGCCATAATGTTTTCCTTACGTACGACTGAGCAAGCCAAGCGATGCCAACCGAGCAATTTGTAAACGGCGGTATTAACATAAATATATGTATTATTCATCAACTGTAAATGAACAGATAATATAAAGAAGGGTTCAATAAATTTTAATATTCCTTAACTGCTGTATGTTTGATTCTTATAAAACAAGGTAATATAAAGAAATATCAAAAACAAACCATCACCATACTACAGTTAGCGAATTCGACTCTGCAAGATAGCGTGAGACAATCAGGTGACGAGGCGGTGAAATTTGAATTGAGCGACGAGAGATACGGTTAGCCAGTAAGTATTGAGAAAAGGTATAACCCGGCTCGCTACACACGATTAATTTTCACAAAAGTAATTAACAAATTAATACCAAATAATCAACCCACAATTACACAGTTATATTACGAATTAGACGATTACAAAGTGGCGCCCCAACTAGTAGGGCTAGAATAATTAAAAAATTATACAATTAAACGCTATAGATTCTAGCGACGGCTGCAGAAAACCGGAACAGGCAAGGCACAACACACAATGAAGGATCGGGATAAGATAATGGGAGTTAAATATAAAAGAATGGAAGTAATGGAGGAAGAAATAGTAAATAATTATGAAACGCACGTAGAAGAAAAACAAACGAAAATTCCAGAACCACAAAAACGATTCAGCTATGCGGAGTGGATGACAACATTGTTTAAAAAATTCAGCAGAGAGGTGGAGTACATCGAGAAAAATACAACGGATCACGAACGAGCACAGATGAGTCGTGCGGATGCAACGGAACCGCCAAACAACAAAATGTCATGGGAAGAAATTTATGATGAAATGTGGAAGCTGGAAACCAAATGCAGTAAAGAAGAGACTATCAGGACAGCCCATGGAAAAGGCGATAACAAGGTGGAAAGAATGACTGAAGAAGATTGGGAGAGATTCTACAATAATGAAGAACAAATGAAAAACAAAAGAACGGGAGTATACGCACAGGTGACAGAGGGATATACGCAGGAGGAGTATGAACAATGGAGACAACTAATAAGACAACCAGAAAAACCAATACAAATGGAAAACGCAGAACTAAGAGAATGGATAAGGGTTATGTTTGAGCTATCCAGAGAAGATATGTGTAATTGGAGGAAGGAACATAATCGAATAAAAGACATCGACGGAATACCAAATAATAAAAACTTGGAACAATCAAATGTTCAATTACAAAAAGAAATAGTCAAGGACGTGGAAGTGAAGCAACAGAAGAAAATAATAGTACTCACACAAGAATAGGTACAAAAAACTTTGGATTTATTGAATGAACATTATAGAATGATAAGTGAAACTTTGGATAATGGTTTCAAGAAATTGAATGAAACACTAAACAGGGATTCCAAAAGTGTTAAGGAACCAGTAGACCAGAAGGTAGAAGATAGTAAGGAGGAAATAGAAATTACAGAAGACAAAAGGATACTATTATCTGAAAATAAAAATAACAAAAACAAAGAGAATATCCAAACTATGGAAATGAAGAAAGTAAGACAGATGCATCAAAGAAAACTAATAAATACCAGAGAAGAATTGGAGATGATGAAGAATGGACTACTTGAGATGTTTAATGTACCAATTAACGACCAGAAGGAAATTATGAATTTTAAAAATAACAGAAGGAACTTACTAGAAACTTTAGAAAGGAATCACTACAAAACAGTGTGTAACAGAATAAGAAGGAGAAGACACTTAATAGACATGCATAATCCAATATCAACGATAACATCTACGATGGAAATAGCATTGACCTATTCGTTGTATAAACAAAATAATGAAATGATTGAGATAGGAATGGAAACAAGTGAAAATTTTATGACAGAAACATTTAAATACAAGATAGTAGCAAGAAAGTGGACAAGAACAGAAGTCATTCTGAAAACGACAGCAATCCGAACAACAGGGGTAACATATATCATAGACCATGGCTAAACCAACTGCGGAGGAACACTGAGAAATGGGACTGATTTTAGGTAGACCGACCATGCGAACCAATTAATGTATGAAAGAAAGAAAGAAGTTTAAGAATAAAAAATATTATCAAAATTCAGAATAAAAGTAAAAACAACTTACAACCAAGTGTGTGAAACAAAATATGTGAAACAATGTAATTTTGAGAAAAAAAAATATATAATGAAGCACCATAAAAAACTGACATAAAATATAAAATATTAAACAAATAATGATGACGTTACATAACATCATTAACTAACCCTATTACAAAAGGGAATAACAAAGAATTAACGTTTCACGAAAAAGAAAAGACAAGACAATCAAATAAACAATGACAATGACATATTAAAGGGACAATCAATGATGAAAAAATATAAGTAAACCAGAAACCAGCTACAATGTTAATATTAATTATAAATGAGAAGGAAAGTGATGACAAATAAAATAACTATCATATGAAATAAATTGATGATACAATGCAAAAATTATCTATTAAACATCTCCATAAACATAGAAAAGGAATCCAAATAAATCACTGAGAAGAAAAGGTCACAAGATGTATAAAAGAGAGAATAATCAATCCCAAGAGTGTTTTATTATATTGATATTATATGAGTCGAAAATAGACGACTATTATTATGATTATTATTAATATTATTATATGATGATTTTATGTTGAGATACGTCCAACAATTATTTTATGTTATTGAGCAGATAGGCATGACCTCTGAACTCAAATGTATATAAATGGATAGCAGAGTAATAGAGCCACACGTGCCCTCTAGCTAGTACCAATTTATATGAATAGGAGAGAAGAAAATTTTAGGGAGATAGAACATACAAGGGATAACACTCGTAATGAAAGAGAAAGAAGGAGAATAATACCATGTACCGTATCATGAACCATGACTTAATAAAAATAAATAAAGAAGAAAGTAGCGATTAATGAATTCCATAATAACGACAACCTGATTTAATGAACTATATTGATGATTTCAGAAAAAAATAATCTTTATTTTCGAAATAATCAATTTTGGCGGCGATGCATTATGTAACATGACATAAGATAGTGAAAATACACTGACGATTAATAAACGAAAAAAGCTGAAGGTAGGAAGAAATGTTAAAAAACTTTAACATACCTTAAAGATTAATGACCAAATTACGAAATGACAATTGACTAAGGAACTGACAATGACTTGACCCAATAGATTGGAGAAAAACAAGAAAAATAGATTGGAACAAGAAAGAAGGAACCAGAAACCAAATGTAACCAAGAGTATAACAACAATTATTGTAATCCCCAAAATATGACTAAAATAAGTATGTAAAACAATGCACTAAAACAATTAGGACATAAATAAGATGTAACCATGTAAACAATAAAAAGTAAGATAGAGATATTATGTATAGTCTATGAAAGGAGAAGAAACATGAACTTATAAATATAAGGTAGGAAGCTAAAAATAACAATACCCAATTAATAATAAACATAGTCAAAGCAAGTAAAAGATACATTGAGCCAAATGAAGGCAATAATTAATAACAAAAAGTGATCAATGTGAATTGAAAATAAAATAATTATTAATGGCCAATAACCAAACAGTGATATTAAAATAAGTAGACAAACAGTGTGAGAAATATCAAGTGAATGAGATAAATAAGTGGATAAATATAAGTAGGTGAGAACAAGCTATGTAAATAGCATATTATAATAAGTGAAAGTGTTAATAAATAAAGAAACCTTCTATGAAGGGAAAAGTGCAGTGAGTGTACAGTATAAAGTACTTAAGAAGCACACTGTGGTAGTATAGCTAAACAGCCTTTGATAGAACTTTATGTTATCAAATAAGAATGAACTAATTGTACCATTGGTAATTTCAGTAATAGTAAATAAGAATGACCAAAAAATAAAATGAAAATTAAGTTATTAGAGTGGAAGATAAGAAAGACAGACACTGTATTTTAGTGAAGGAATTTGTAAGTGAATTATATTGTGTAAGGTACTGTTTAAAATTATTATTATAAGAGTTTCGTTATTGTTTAAAAAACCATAGAATTTATTAACTTATAAGATAGGCAAGATAGAAATAAGAAACCAAAAACAGTTAGAAGTTGAATTTCAGGTTTGAGCCTGGTAAGAAACTGTTTGTTTTTATAATAAGAGGTGTGGATAGAAGCACCAATGTTTATTATCTGTTTCTATATTAAAAAAAAAGAAATTGTTCAATGTACCAATGTATAAAGCTAATGAGTTATAAAGAATGTTAAATAGTAATATGGGGAAGTCTAGGTTCTTGGATTTCGTTGTCCATGACGTGTCCGTTACTTAACTAAATATCACTATAATATTGACGACTCGGAACACTAAGTTTTTTATAAGTAAAAACGTAAAGTTTTACCTTACAGCCTAAACCGGCTTTCACCTATAGAAGGCTTCATCAGAGGCTGTCATTAGTAGCGCTGCTCGTCTTGTTGTTGGCGACGAGATAGTGTTTCGAAAGATTGAAGCTGTGTGTGTGTGTGGTGAGATGTGTTCGAATAATGCGTGCGATTTGAATTGTGTCTGTTCGTTTAGGATGTCGTTTTTATTTGTTTTTGTGTGTTTGTATATTTCTAATTGTTCTAGAGTGTCTAGTTTTCGGCCTTTTGTGTGTACGTGTAGTATGTTCATGTTATTGTCGATGTTTTTATATGTGTGGTTTGCTTCAATGAGGTGGTTTGCGAAGGTAGATTCTGTAGTGGTGTGGAGTGCTTTTGTGTGTTCAATGTATCTCTGTTTGAAGCTACGTCCTGTCTGGCTTCTACAAATTCTACATAGGCCAGACAGGACGTAGCTTCAAACAGAGATACATTGAACACACAAAAGCACTCCACACCACTACAGAATCTACCTTCGCAAACCACCTCATTGAAGCAAACCACACATATAAAAACATCGACAATAACATGAACATACTACACGTACACACAAAAGGCCGAAAACTAGACACTCTAGAACAATTAGAAATATACAAACACACAAAAACAAATAAAAACGACATCCTAAACGAACAGACACAATTCAAATCGCACGCATTATTCGAACACATCTCACCACACACACACAGCTTCAATCTTTCGAAACACTATCTCGTCGCCAACAACAAGACGAGCAGCGCTACTAACGACAGCCTCTGATGAAGCCTTCTATAGGTGAAAGCCGGTTTAGGCTGTAAGGTAAAACTTTACGTTTTTACTTATAAAAACCTTAGTGTTCCGAGTCGTCAATATTATAGTGATATTTAGGAAGTCTAGGCTCTAGGCCTAACATTTAGTGAAGGAAATTTATAAGTTTAAAAAGAAAACAATAACCCAGTACCAATTAGAGTATATCAAATGTTTAAGCAGTTAAGTAAGTGTATCTAGTACAAAAATGTATAAATAATATCCTGTTTAAAAATAACTACATAAGAAACATAAATAAGAAAATAAGGAAATTTTATTAACTATTCAAAAGTAATCATGAGGGATATCAAAATAATCTTTAACAAAAAAGAAAAACAATGGTGTTCATATAATTGATGTTACTACTAATATAAGAAAGAAATCATAATTTGAAGATATTTTATAAATTTAAACCAAAATAAAACGTTAGAATATAACAATGTCATAAGATATTGACCAATGAGAAATAGCATAATTCGAAAGGTAACCATGACAACTGATGCTTATTATATAAATTACCATTGGAATTCTAATTACTTTATTATTGACTAACGTGGAGGGTGGATGTATGAAGCTCTCGACCTAAAAATTAACTTTAAAACTTTAAATTTTAAAAGAAGAAGTATAAGAGAAACATTCTAAACTACAACTGATGATATGAACAACTATTAAAATAATTATACCATAAAAATCATGGTAAAAACTACGAAGATATCAAATTAACGTAATACATGACCTATCTTGAAGGAAGAAGTGGATTTGCCTAACTCAACCTGAGGACATCGAACATCTGTGCGAACTGATGGAAGCCGAACTTCGAATTAGAACCATTTGAACGGGAATTTCGGACAATCCAAAGAAGAAGGGACTCCTAGAGGTTTCCTGAAGAAGAAGATGATCGTCGAAGAAGCCACGTCAAGAAATCGATGAGTATAAAATAATAACTTCACTTCAAAATAAATTTTCAATTATCCATAATAACGAACTATAAATATTTTCACTTCACTGATCACAAAATTGACTCAATAACTGAACTTAATCAATATATCACTCTTAATAAAACATAATCAATCAATAACTTTGATATTAAATTATAATAATTTTCAAAAAAACATAACTTGCTGACAAGAATTTAACCAAACCTATTCTAATTCTCATTGCCAATAACTTACTTTGTACGTTTTAGTATATCAACTATTGTGTATTTAGTTTTAAGGAACGTTATAATTTTGTGCATTTATTAGCCGATAATCCAACTTCTGTAGTCAAAAGGACATACTCCCTGAGACAAACAAATATTAATTGTAAACAAAATATGTACGCCATAATGTTTTCCTTACGTACGACTGAGCAAGCCAAGCGATGCCAACCGAGCAATTTGTAAACGGCGGTATTAACATAAATATATGTATTATTCATCAACTGTAAATGAACAGATAATATAAAGAAGGGTTCAATAAATTTTAATATTCCTTAACTGCTGTATGTTTGATTCTTATAAAACAAGGTAATATAAAGAAATATCAAAAACAAACCATCACCATACTACAGTTAGCGAATTCGACTCTGCAAGATAGCGTGAGACAATCAGGTGACGAGGCGGTGAAATTTGAATTGAGCGACGAGAGATACGGTTAGCCAGTAAGTATTGAGAAAAGGTATAACCCGGCTCGCTACACACGATTAATTTTCACAAAAGTAATTAACAAATTAATACCAAATAATCAACCCACAATTACACAGTTATATTACGAATTGGGCGCATCCAACGGGTGACATACTAACCCGAGAAAACGACAAGTTACAAAGTGACGATCCCAACAGTGGGGCTTAAGGTAAGGACAGATCTGGGAGTACTTCATTTCTGTGACGAATAGATGCGAATAAAGCTTGTCATAAACCGTCACATAAACGGCTAATTACAATATATACAAATTAAGTGGAATATACAGAAAAAGTGTAATGACTGTGTCTACATAAATACATCGGAAGAACATATAGAAATTTCAAGCAGAGATTTATGGAACATTTCAAAGCTTTTACTAATAAAAAAACGGGAATCTCCAACATAGAAGATCACCTTATTAATATGAATCATAGCATAACAAATATAACCAACAATATGGAAATAGTGGAAGTAAACAATAAAAAAAACGACATTATACAGTTGGAAAAATTATATATATATACCTTCATAAAAAAAATGACAAACTGATGAATCAACAAACAATATTTGAGAATGATCAATTATTTCAATACATGACTAGCTTAGTTTCACCCAATAATGATGGCAGTGGAAAATTCAATATGGATTACAGAAAGATGTAATGGAGGATACAGTTAACAAAAACAGATACATACATATAAAGGATGACATTGCAGCAAGAACATTAACACAGAAGAGGAAAGTGTAGTAATAGTATGTGAACTGATGATGAAATTTAAATAATTTTGAAAAGGCCTTCTTCATTACCTTAACAAGGTGAAATTTTACTGATGTTGGTGGTTATGTATAAAATAATGTTATAACAAGTCAGTGGCATAATGTTTAGCAAAATACAAATACTTTGTATTGTAATGTTGAATTACAGTTGACATAAACAAAATAAAGTCTTATATTTGTAATGCTTAATGTAGAGTCACTGTCTTCAGATTCAGCTGCTTCACTGTCACTCAAAAAATTTACAGAAATTACCAAATCTTCACCTGGTGTTCCAATGTACCGTCACTGTAATATGTCCATGCGTCTTCAACAACTGATGTGGTTTGTTGGACTACCTTCTTCCAATCACCTCTAGTAATCTAGTAATCCTTCATCTGTTAATTTTTTACTTCGGTCATTGTGAATTCTGTATTATTTTTGGCAATGAATTTTTTAATCCTGACCCATATTAGTTCTATGGAGTTAAAGTGACAGTGATATGAAGGCAACCAGATGACTTGTGACCGTAATTTTCAGCCATCTCATCAACAGTATACATTGGAAACTATGGTTGATTGAGGAGCACTAACTCCATCAACTCAGCTTTTTTCATTCTGTCAGAGGAATGTTTCGATATTTTAGCCATTCAACCGTCTCTTCCTTTTTTGAAGCCATTGGTGTCTTTAATCACAGAATGATATCGGGCGTTGTCCATTACAATCACTGGATTGAGAGGAATGTTCTTTAATAGGGATTCTTTCAAATCACATTTAAATTTACTGTGATTCATTTCATCGTAACAGAAATCTTTTTTTATTTCAATACTTGGAAGCAGTTGGGAATAAACGTCTGAGTTTCTGGTATGGATAATTATATACCTTCCATCCAGACTTGGGAGAGTTAATATAAATTTTTAACTGATTAAAGTTAAAGTTAGTGTCCCAAAAAATTAACAGAGTTAAAGTTAATGCATGCAAAAAGTAACTGATTAAAAGTTAAAAATTTATGTTTTCTTTTTTTGTTGTTTTATTGAGCAAGCTGTATTGGCTGTTGAAATAATTAAAATCATCTTCTATATATTAATACGTGAAATTGGCATAGTTAAAGTTTATATGGAGAAGGAGTGCAGAAAGCTAAAATTTATATATAATATGTGTTACAAATACATTAAATAAAATAAAATAAAACATTCATTTGCACTTGAAAATTCATTTAAACTTTTTCAAACAATGGTAATTGTTAAAAATAAAATAATTTTGTTGCCAGGCAACAATAGTCTGTGGAGTGTATGTCAAGGCAAAAAAGCGTTTATTTTATATTTGGTATATTAGATATCTGTGTTTTATATATTAATGTGCAGTTGAAAGTGAAATACAGCTTGCTTAATACTGACAGATTGACTGAATGAGCTGTGAATTTTGTGTGATTTCAAATGTTCCTTTTTCAATAGTCTGTGGAGTGTATGTCAAGGCAAAAAAGCGTTTATTTTATATTTTGTATATTAGATATCTGTGTTTTATATATTAATGTGCAGTTGAAAGTGAAATATAGCTTGCTTAATATACACCTGTTGCAAAAGGAAAATTTTGTAGCAGCAATTTGAATTGACTTACTCTCGCCTAATTATTATTGGTGGTTTCAAAAAAGTGAGTACATTTTTTATTTTTAAATTAAACCCTGTCTAATCCTAGTTTCAGTAATTTCATTACATGTTTTTTTTTTTTACATTCAGATATTCGCACCTACTTCCATTATGCCTTGACATAGAACATTGACGGGTCGGAGTGAGAGACAAAGAAGAAGGAATATATATTCGCGTGAAAGTCAAAATGATACTAGACCAAATGCAAATTTAAATAGTGTAAATAGTATAACATTGACGGGTTGGAGTGAGAGACAAAGAAGAAGGAATATATATTCGCGTGAAAGTCAAAATGATACTAGACCAAATGCAATTTTAAATAGTGTAAATAGTATACAAAATGACGAAATTATTTTGAGGGATACATTTAAATGCGCACTGAATGTCATTCCAAGAAATTTTAATACTTTTGATTGTGGATTAATGCATTTACAATGCAGGTTTTGCAATGCAAAACATTTCGAATCTGAGGTCACTTTAGGTGAAAGGACTGCATTCACTTCATGTTGTCATAAGGGTAAAGCAATATTACCGGCCTTAAGTCAAAATGAATACTTTAAATCATTGTATGATGGACTTACTTCAAATGAACCTTCAATAAAAAGAAAGTCAAAAAATTATTTTGAAAACATTCGTAAATACAATTCATCATTTGCTATGGTTAGCTCAGAAGCTAAAATTTCGGATACAGTTACGCATGGAGTGTACCATTTTAAAATACTTGATGTTTTTTATCACAGATCAGGTCCAATGACTGCTGGATATGGTCGCTCACCATGTTATGCGCAATTATATTTTTATGATGTTGACACTGCTGTCAATTATAGATTACGTGAACACTATAATCAAACATGCAATAACAATATAATGTGTGAAATCTCTCTTGAATTGGAACGCATTAATCCTTTCGTTCGGTCATTCATTGCAATGAAAGATCATTGTCAGAGAGTTGAAAATCAAAATAAAGAAATTTGTATGCTCATTAAAGTAAATCGTGATTTAGATCTACGCCGTTATAATGATGCAGTTCAAACTGATGTAGCAGTAATATTTAGTACAGTTGATGGTGAGCCACCCTTTGAACGAAATATGGTTTCGTTTTCAAAAGTTAATGGTACCATTAAAAATATCTCTGTTTTGGATTCATCATTGGACCCTTTAGCGTATCCATTACTTTTTCCAAATGGTGATACTGGGTGGCATATCAATATTTCCCATAATGTACCAACTACATCTAATTCAAGAGCGCCCAGAAATAAATTAACCATACTTCAGTATGCAGCCTATCGACTTGCAATTAGAGAAGATTTTAGCTTCTTGGATTTCGTTGTCCATGACGTGTCCGTTACTTAACTAAATATCACTATAATATTGACGACTCGGAACACTAAGTTTTTTATAAGTAAAAACGTAAAGTTTTACCTTACAGCCTAAACCGGCTTTCACCTATAGAAGGCTTCATCAGAGGCTGTCGTAAGTAGCGCTGTTCGTCTTGTTGTTGGCGACGAGATAGTTTTTCGAAAGATCGAAGCTGTGTGTGTGTGGTGAGATGTGTTCGAATAATGCGTGCGATTTGAATTGTGTCTGTTCGTTTAGGATGTCGTTTTTATTTGTTTTTGTGTGTTTGTATATTTCTAATTGTTCTAGAGTGTCTAGTTTTCGGCCTTTTGTGTGTATGTGTAGTATGTTCATGTTATTGTCGATGTTTTTATATGTGTGGTTTGCTTCAATGAGGTGGTTTGCGAAGGTAGATTCTGTAGTGGTGTGGAGTGCTTTTGTGTGTTCAATGTATCTCTGTTTGAAGCTACGTCGTGTCTGGCCTATGTAAAATTTATTGCAATTTGAACAATTTAGCTTATATACACCGGGTAGATCGAATTTGTTTTGTGCTTTGGGCATGCGTTTTGATAGTGTGTGTTCTGTTTTGTTAGTAGTTTTGTAAGCGATTCTGTATCCTGCTTTTTTGAATTTGTGGGCAATTTTTTCTGTTTGTTTGTTGATGTATGTTAGTGTTATGAATTTGTTGTTTTCTGTCTTTGTCTGTTGTTTGTTTTGTGTTTTGTGTAGGAGTTTACTGACTATTGTTCTGTCATAACCGTTAGATTCTGCTAGATATTTTATCGTGTTTAGTTCGTCTTTGTAGTCTATTTCATCTAAGGGGATGTTGTTAAGTCTATGTATCATGGTTCTAAAAGCAGCTAGTTTGTGTTGTATTGGGTGATTGGAGGTGTTGTGTATTAGTGTGTCAGTTGTAGTTGGTTTTCTGTATATACTGAATTTGTGCCTGTGTTCTAGTTTTGTGATGGAGAGATCTAAGAAGTTTATGGTATTGTTGTGTTCGTATTCGGCAGTGAAGGTTATGTTTTTATGTATTTTGTTTATGTGCTTTAGTAACTGTTCACATTGTCTTTTGTTTCCCCTGTATAGTATTAGAATGTCATCAACGTATCTGTGCCAATATAGTATTTTATGTGAGTGTCTGTCATTGTTTGTCAGTATTTTTGTTTTTTCTAAGTGTTGGAGGAAGACTTCTGCTAGAATGCTGGATATGGGGGAGCCCATGGGTAGGCCATCGTTCTGTGTGTAGTATTTATTGTTATAAGTAAAGTAGTTTTGTTTTGTGATAATGTTCAGAGTTTCTGTTATTTCATTGATAAGTTCGTCTGGTGTGTTGTTCTGTTTGAGTTTGTTTTGTAGGATGGTGATTGTTTCAGAGATGGGGATGTTTGTGTACAGGTTTTTAATGTCAAAGGAGGCTAATGTGGCTTTATGGGGGATGTGTATGTCTTTTATTTTTGTTACTAGGTCAGTGTTGTTTTTTACTGCAATGTTGTTGTCTATTTGTGTGTGTTGTCTAATAATTTTGTCTAGATATTTTGCCAGTTTGTGTGCAGGGGCATTACGGTAGTTGATAATGGGGCGGATCGGAATGTCTTCTTTATGGATTTTGGGAAGCGCTTGGAGTGTAGGTGCTGATGGTCAGATTTGTTTCATGTAGGGCTTTTGTTTATGTGTCATAATGTGTTTGGCTTTGTTGACTATTTGTTTTACTGAGTTTTGGTATCTGTCGGTGGGGTCGTGTTTTAGTTCTGTGATGTTGTTCTGTTCCGTGAAGTTTTGTACTTTTTTGTGTAGGTTGTCTGTGGGGATAATTACAGTCGTGTTGCCTTTGTCAGCTTTTACAAATGTGATGTTGTGTTTGTGTGCCTTTTCCCTCAGTTTGATGGCTGTGTGTATTTCTGTGATGTGGTTGTTGTTGTCTGGTGTCTTATGTACTCCTATTGTGTTGTTTATATTATGTCTTAATGTGTCTTGATGTTCTGGTGCTGTGTTTTGTATATTTGTTTCTGTGTCAATTATGAGCTTTGTTAGTGTTTGGTTGTTATGTTTGTAATGTATGTTATGTTTTAGGCCTTTATCAAGGAGTGTTTGTTTGTTTTTTGTGAGTGTGACGTTCGTGAGGTTTACTGTACGTGGGTAGAATTTGTGCGAGGGAATTATATCTGTTTTGATTGGTGTCAGGTTTTTTTTATTTTTATCGTGTTTTGTCTGTATGTTATGTATTTGTTTTTTTGTCCATTCATTTGTGTGATGTATTAGTTCAATTAAAGAATCAATTAAACAACTATATAAGAAAAAAGTCGCCCTCAATCGCAAAGCACTAACACTACACCTACATATCGCCAACACATACGGACACAATTACATGACTGAACTAATACATCACACAAATGAATGGACAAAAAAACAAATACATAACATACAGACAAAACACGACAGAAAAATAAAAAACCTGACACCAATCAAAACAGATATAATTCCCTGGCACAAATTCTACCCACGTACAGTAAACCTCACGAACGTCACACTCACAAAAAACGAACAAACACTCCTTGATAAAGGCCTAAAACATAACATACATTACAAACATAACAACCAAACACTAACAAAGCTGATAATTGACACAGAAACAAATATACAAAACACAGCACCAGAACATCAAGACACAATATAAACAACACAATAGGAGTACATAAGACACCAGTCAACAACAACCACAACTCAGAAATACACACAGCGATCAAACTGAGGGAAAAGGCACACAAACACAACATCACATTTGTAAAAGCTGACAAAGGCAACACGACTGTAATTATCCCCACAGACAACCTACACAAAAAAGTACAAAACTTCATGGAACAGAACAACATCACAGAACTAAAACACGACCCCACCGACAGATACCAAAACTCAGTAAAACAAATAGTTAACAAAGCCAAACACATTATGACACATAAACAAAAGCCCTACATGAAACAAATCCGACCATCAGCACCTACACTCCAAGCGCTTCCCAAAATCCATAAAGAAGACATTCCGATCCGCCCCATTATCAACTACCGTAATGCCCCTGCACACAAACTGGCAAAATATCTAGACAAAATTATTAGACAACACACACAAATAGACAACAACATTGCAGTAAAAAACAACACTGACCTAGTAACAAAAATAAAAGACATACACATCCCCCATAAAGCCACATTAGCCTCCTTTGACATTAAAAACCTGTACACAAACATCCCCATCTCTGAAACAATCACCATCCTACAAAACAAACTCAAACAGAACAACACACCAGACGAACTTATCAATGAAATAACAGAAACTCTGAACATTATCACAAAACAAAACTACTTTACTTATAACAATAAATACTACACACAGAACGATGGCCTACCCATGGGCTCCCCCATATCCAGCATTCTAGCAGAAGTCTTCCTCCAACACTTAGAAAAAACAAAAATACTGACAAACAATGACAGACACTCACATAAAATACTATATTGGCACAGATACGTTGATGACATTCTAATACTATACAGGGGAAACAAAAGACAATGTGAACAGTTACTAAAGCACATAAACAAAATACATAAAAACATAACCTTCACTGCCGAATACGAACACAACAATACCATAAACTTCTTAGATCTCTCCATCACAAAACTAGAACACAGGCACAAATTCAGTATATACAGAAAACCAACTACAACTGACACACTAATACACAACACCTCCAATCACCCAATACAACACAAACTAGCTGCTTTTAGAACCATGATACATAGACTTAACAACATCCCCTTAGATGAAATAGACTACAAAGACGAACTAAACACGATAAAATATCTAGCAGAATCTAACGGTTATGACAGAACAATAGTCAGTAAACTCCTACACAAAACACAAAACAAACAACAGACAAAGACAGAAAACAACAAATTCATAACACTAACATACATCAACAAACAAACAGAAAAAATTGCCCACAAATTCAAAAAAGCAGGATACAGAATCGCTTACAAAACAACTAACAAAACAAAACACACACTATCAAAACGCATGCCCAAAGCACAAAACAAATTCGATCTACCCGGTGTATATAAGCTAAATTGTTCAAATTGCAATAAATTCTACATAGGCCAGACAGGACGTAGCTTCAAACAGAGATACATTGAACACACAAAAGCACTCCACACCACTACAGAATCTACCTTCGCAAACCACCTCATTGAAGCAAACCACACATATAAAAACATCGACAATAACATGAACATACTACACGTACACACAAAAGGCCGAAAACTAGACACTCTAGAACAATTAGAAATATACAAACACACAAAAACAAATAAAAACGACATCCTAAACGAACAGACACAATTCAAATCGCACGCATTATTCGAACACATCTCACCACACACACACAGCTTCGATCTTTCGAAAAACTATCTCGTCGCCAACAACAAGACGAACAGCGCTACTTACGACAGCCTCTGATGAAGCCTTCTATAGGTGAAAGCCGGTTTAGGCTGTAAGGTAAAACTTTACGTTTTTACTTATAAAAAACTTAGTGTTCCGAGTCGTCACTATTATAGTGATATTTAAGATTTTAGCATGTTGCACCATTCACAAAAATTATTTCTGCAGTGGATAGTTGATATGTATGTGAGAATAGAGGGCACAAGGTTACATTTCATTCGACAAAATCAAACAAGTCTTAGGTCTGAAGCTTACAACAATTTAACAGATTATTTAGAATTGAACCCCAATGCCAATAATGTTGGCCGTAGAGTAATTTTACCATCTTCATTCAATGGATCTCCAAGAAATATGTATCAGAATTATTTAGATGCAATGTCAATTGTACAACATTTCGGAAAGCCTTCTTTGTTTATTACAATGACTTGCAATCCAAGTTGGCCTGAAATAGTTAGCAATATTGGTGTAGGTGAGTCAGCTAATTTTCGACCTGATATTGTGCATGTATTCAAGTCCAAACTGAAAGCATTAATTGAGGGCCTTACACTAAAAACAATCGTCGGTAAAGTTGAAGCACTCATTTATACAATTGAGTTTCAAAAGAGAGGATTGCCTCATGCTCACATTTTACTCTCTTTAAATGAGCAAGATAAAATTGTTAACGCTACCGATATTGATAAAGTTGTATCTGCGGAGATTCCTAACATTCAAACACATCCTACTTTACATGAATATGTTGTAAAACACATGATGCATGGTCCATGCGGTGTACTTAATCCAAATTCTGTATGTATGAGAGATGGAAAATGCACAAAAGATTATCCAAAACGATTTAATGAATTTACATGTGAATCATTAAATGGATATCAATTATACAGAAGGCGTGATAATGGTATTAATGCTGAAGTTCGCGGTAGTTGCCTCGACAAACGTTATGTTGTACCATACAATCCGTATTTACTTGCCAAATTTAATTGCCATATAAATGTTGAAGTATGCACTACAGTTAAAAGTGTTAAATACATTTATAAATACTTGTATAAAGGCTATGACAGTGCATCTGTTGAATTAGGTTCAGAGAGAAATGAACCAGGTCAAGAAATACAAATTGATGAAGTTAAAATTTTTTTAAATGGCCGTTATGTCGGATCAACTGAAGCTGTATGGCGCATCTATGAATTACAAATGCATTTTCAATCACATGTCATCGTTAGACTTGACATTCATTTACCGCGTAGACAGAATGTTTACTTTCGAGAAGGGCAAGAACGTCAAGCAATTGAAAATGCAAGACAAACAAAATTATTAGCATTTTTTGAATTGAATCGATCAGATCCATCAGCGCATCAATATAAGTATATTGAAATTTCTTTGCATTATGTGTGGGAAGATTCCCGAAAAAAATGGAAGAAGAGAAGGCGTGGCGGTGATAAAATCATTACACGCATATATGTAGTATCACCAAAAGACATCGAACTTTTCCATTTACGATTGCTTTTATTACATGTCTGTGGTCCAAAATCATTTGAGGATGTTAGAACATACAATGGAATTATACACACTTCTTTTGTTGAAGCGTGCCATGATCGCGGCATTGCTTCAAATGATAATGAATGGCGCGAATGTTTAAATGAAGCAAAAGAATTACATTCACCAAAACAAATGTGAAATTTATTTGGTTACATTTGTGCATTAAATGTGCCAGCCAATGCATTGGCGTTATGGAATGAATTTAAAGTATATCTTAGTGAAGATTTTTTGAGAGATTACAACGAAGAAGTATCCTTTATACAGCTCTATTAGAAATTGAAGATATTTTGAATGTTCATAATTTGTCATGTCAAGAACTTGGTTTACCAGTTCCCACGTATTCACAGAGAACAGACGAAGCAAATGCTATTGATCCAATAGAACAAGAGTTTCTGTTTTGTGAGCATTATGAAACTGCAAATATTGAACAGCGTAATCTAATTGGTCATGTGATTCGTGAAGTTTTGCATCATGATACTGGATCTAATGTTTTTTGTTTAACCGCTCATGCAGGTTGTGGAAAAACATTCACACAAACAGCAATCATTCACAAATTAAATTCGCTTAATCTTAGTTGCATTGCAACAGCGTTCAGTGGCATAGCTTCAACTCTATTACTTGGAGGTAGAACTTTACACCATGTGTTTAAATTGCCTATACCCATTTTGGAAAATTCTGTAGCGAATATTACTGCAAATAGTAGCTATGGACGTTACATAAATTCATCATCATTGATAATTATTGATGAAATTTCTATGTGCCCACTGCAAGTGTTGAAAATCATAGATAGATTATTGCAGGATCTATGCGATGAAAATGATAAACATAAACTATTTGGAGGGAAAACGATACTTCTGTGCGGTGATTTTCGGCAAATCTTACCAGTTGTCCCACACGGATCACGTGCAACTTTAATTGAAAATTGTGTCACGAGTTGGCATAAATTTGTTTATTTTCATAAAGTAACGTTTACTCAAAATATGAGAGCCTTACCAAGTGAAATAGAATTTGTCGAATTCTTGAAAAAAATTGATAATGATGAAGCCCCACAATTCCCTCAGTTTGGTGAAAATATTATTGAAATACCTCAGCAATTAATAGGAGATGAAAATAATATTATTAATGAGGTGTATGGAAATATTTCCGAAAACATACTCTCAGATATCATATTGAAGTCAGTTATTTTAGCACCTAAAAAAATGATTGTACTTTTATTAATACTGATATACTTAATCGAATACCAGGTGAACAGAAAATATATCATAGCTATCACAAAATAATTTGTGATGATGACAATGAAATCAATAACTACTATCCAGTAGAGTTTTTGAATTCTTTGACTATTAGTGGTTTGCCACCACATAAGTTAGTATTGAAAGTTAATTGCATCGTTTTACTGATCAGAAACTTAAATACAAAGGAAGCATTAGTCAATGGAACAAGAATGCGCATCAAGTGTATGCATCGTAATGCTATTGATTGCGAAGTTTTAACTGGAACCACACACAATAAGAGAATTTTGATTCCACGTATAAATTTAACATATTCCGGTACTGTTTTACCATTTAACTTTCAAAGAACTCAATTTCCTTTCAAAGAACTCAATTTCCAATTATACCTGCATTTGCGATGACAATAAATAAGTCTCAAGGACAAACATTCGAAAAAATTGGAATTTTATTGAGGCAGCCAGTTTTTACACATGGTCAATTGTACGTCGCAGCAAGTAGAGTTCGATCATTCGATGGTTTGAGATTTTATATTTCCGAATATAATGGCCAAGGGCATTTAGCAAATGATGAAAGAGTTTTTACAAAAAACATCTTTTACACAGAAGTTCTGAATCATTAAATTCACTTTCAAACTATTTTAAGTTCAATGGACAACATTTATTTTTTTAACCGCCTGGTTTTTTTTGGTTTAATGAAAAATATATGAAAAAATACGAGGCACGTATTTTTTATTTCATTTTTTATTTAAATTTTATATAATTCGAAAAAGATAGGCAAAATAACTGTGTAGCCTTGGCGAAACCTGGTCAGTATGGCAATAAAAAAAACCCAAGGAAATGTCAAAAAACGCGTTATTGCTTTTTAAATATGGCTTAGCCAAGCTAAACCTCATTTTCCCTATCTTTCATATTTTTCAAATAACTCGAAAATTAATGCACAGAAAAAAAAATTAAAAAATTATATAAGCTTTGTAGCAGATAATCTTCAAACTGTTTTCGAATTTTGTACCTTACCAAAAATGAAATGTAATCCACTGGAATTGAAAACAATGTATCTTATACTTATATGAATGTCAAGTCTCATTTATTAGCGTTTATTTGATTCAATAATAACATGAAAAAATTAAAACTGACAATGAATTATATCAAAAAATAAATACGAATACAAGCTGTAATTGTGTTTTTTTTTCAACTGTTACTAACATTAAATTTTAAATTTCATAGGTATTGCAGGGAATTAAGGCAAACAACACACGCTAATGACGTATTTGTACACGCTCGCAGCTGACGTAATAGAACAAAATTCAAAAAAATTATATGCAATGATTATAGAGGTATACTCTTTGACAAAAGAACCTCAATAACGTTCAAACTTAAAAATTTAATGAATTACGGTCGAATTTCGACCACTGGGCGACCACTAGTGTTAAATAAATCCACAAATTAATCTTTTTCAAAAAAATTAATTAAAATTTGTGATGTAGGAAATATTTAGCATTAAAAAATTCAATGTTATGAATGACAAGACACTGAAATAGCTCAGAAGGTCTTGTTCACGGCCTGGAGTTTGAAGCTACCAAGTCAGCATTCCGCTACATTAATGTGTTTATGCCATCACACTGTAGTCAGAAGATCCCAGTATCACATTCCCATTACGATGGGGGCAGAAAAACAATGTTGTTGGACAAACAATTCAAAAGTTCAAGAGCGCCACAACGATTTGAACAATGGGAAAAAGACAGAAGACTGAAGTGTTACAACTGAGGGAAAATCTACAGGTAGACTGTTGGGAGAAGAAAATACCGAGAGAAGCAAGTGATCGCAACAATTGGAGAAGTAAAGCCCCAGAACAGCACACAGTTTCCATGTTACATAAGAGCAGTGGAAACCTGATCGTTAATGGATTTGCGGAACATCATTTACAGTTGATACGGGCGCTACAGTGTCTATTGTCTGCCCTGACTTAGTCAGCAACTGCCAGCCTTTAATCAGCTCTTGTACAATACAGACTGTGACTGGAAGCCCCATCAAAGTGTTTGGAAAGGTAGACGTACATATACTCCTGGATCTTCTCGAGTTTAGCCACCAAATGCTCGTTGCAGACATTGTCGATGAAGTGATTCTTGGCATGGACATTATGAATGCCTACGGATTCATTGTGGACTCAAAGAGAGAACATTCTGAAGGTTGGTCGAGAGAAGATAAAGCTTTGCAAGGCTAAAATGACAGGGTCTGCCAACCATTCAATTAAGCAAGTGGCATTGGCCAAAGAAGAAGTCAACAGGTCTGGTCAAGAGGAATCTTTCCTATTGCAGGGGGAAGTGGTGGAAGAAGAACTAGCAGAGGAAGTACAAATAATTGTAACAACAAAAGAAATGACTGGAAAGCCAACTGTCGGTGTCGAAACAAGACTCTTGTTGGTTCCTGAGTTAATGGAAGTGCCTGGGGGAAACGTTGCTGAAGATTAAGTTATGCAAGAGGTTGTTGACGAGAACCAATCAGACTTGGACCAGCTATTGGCGTATAGGTCATCAGTACGTGATGCAACGGGAGTGATTCCAGCAAAACTAGTGGTTGAGCGGAAGACTCATATTCCTGGGAACTTGATGTTCGGGTCACACAAGACTGAATTCGAAAAGCTGGACAATTATCTTTTGCAAGTAGACCAGCTATGTAGATTGCCTGACCAAGTATTACTTCAGAGATGGTTTGCCAGTTCGGGATGAACAGGGTTAAGGTGGGGGCAGTGTTACACCATTACAGAACATTCTACATGTTTCTCAACTATTTCAGTGGAACCCGGCTGTAATGTGTGTGTGTACATATTGCTGATACTTTGAGATGAAGGACAATTACATGACACTTGTCACACGTCCGCAGCTGAGACTGTTCCAGACTTCACCGGTCCGCATGCACTGTGTTCACGGTGGCAAGTAATTACGCTCTAGTTTTTTTCTAGTAGTGTTGATGCGTATTATGGTTATTCTGGAATCTCAGCGGGGTATAAATATAAGCGTTCAGCAACGCTTAGTTTGTTTTAGTGGCGATTATTCCTGTGAGGTTCGAAGTATTGTGCCAAAGTGTTGTGGGTTTTATAATTGTGCGGGAATCTATTAGTTGACATTATTATTATTATGTGTGGACAAATTAATTTGAATTATTGTACAAGTATAATCTTGTTGAATAACTTGTTGATTATAAACTGTACTTGTGATCATTAAAGCTGGTTATTAGTGACTTCATTGGTGTCTTGTATTTTGTTTTCCACTGTACTATACGACGATCAAGGCGGCCACCGCAATATTATGTTTTCACTGCATGTTAAACTTTTTTTTTGATCTTGTTTTCTGACACTCTCTTACCAATGCCTATTAATATCGTCTCTTGCCTCCTGAGGGGGACACTGTCACAGGTTGAGAACTGTTGGCCTAAGTAAACTCACGCCAATCATTCACATGCAAGTATTTATTTATCTTTCATAACAATAAGAAATTAGTATGGTATTACAAAGTTATAAAATATTTTAATAACAATACTATTAAACAGTCAATAAAGTTTCACAGTTTATACTGACACAGTAAGAAGATATGGCAGAATACTTTATTATTTTCAAACCGTGACATATAACATGTAATTTTAGTTATAATATATAAACGCATCCATTGTTAGAAGTATGTATACTGTAGGAGTAATGCTTGCAAGTCCTAAAACAAAGAGAAAGATTACATTAATTATAGATTATCTAAGATACTCTTGGAAAAACTAAAATAGGAACAGCTGAATATATTTAAATTGACAAGTTGAGATTCCTCCATTATATTTTAGTTTCAACAGTAATGGGAAACAAGACGCCGCATTAAATGAAAGAATTGAAAAGGCAATAAAAATATACTATGCATTAAACAATAGATTTATAAATAAGAAGGAGATATCAAGAAAAATGAAAATGAGTGTGTATAAAACAGTATATAGACCGGTTTTTTCATACGGCTGTGAGACGTAGGTGCTATCCAAAAGTCAAAAAAGTGAAAATCCAGGTGGCAGAAATGAAATATCTTAGGAGAGTAGTAGGAGTAACAAGGAAGAACAGAGTTAGAAATACACAAATAAGAGAGGATCTGGAAGTGATATCGATTCTGGATTTTATTGAACAGAGACAACTATGCTGGTGGGGACACATGCAGAGAATGGATAGTGATAGAATGGTAAAACAGGTTTGGGAGGCAAAATCAGAGGGGAGAAAGAAGAGAGGAAGACCGCGACTGACTTGGGATGGAATGATGGGAAACATTTTGAGAGAAAGAGGCTTGGGCTGGAGGGAAGCAAAGACACTGTCAATGGATAGAGTAAGATGGAAAAAATTTGTATATAGAGTGTAGTTGATGTACTTATCATATATTGATGTAACCCGACACCAATATGGTATAAGGGTATTTTGATAATAAATAAATATTTTAGTTTCAATAACTGTCTTATGAACTATAAAATTCTATGATCAAGTAATGATTCATGCCACTGTTTATGCAATGAATGAACAATGCATAAAACTGAGAGGTATTATATATTATTATTATATACATAAGTTTCATATTTATCTATATTATTTATCAATATAATCAACAACCACATATGGAAACTTCTTATATTGCTGCGCTAGCATTTACAGTTCCTCACTTAAAAAACGCTGGTACCAAGGTAGCTAGCCAGACCTTTGTCTTGACGACACAATGAAGCCCTTGCCAAGACTTGGTATAGTGGAGTGATGGTTGTAACAGGGCAAAATATGTAATATTTTGTAATCAACATGTACAAAAATTTATTAATAGACACCCTATGACTTAGCCGTACCAGGTACGACAAGGTACGGTTGGAATTGTAACAAAGGATAGCTGTGTTTCATCAGCAAAGCGCGTATTTGTGTGACGCAGAAATTACCACATGGTTACCAGGCAAAATACTTTCTGGCATGTTGTAATATTCTGGAATATTCCACAGCCAATAAGAGAAGGCGTTATGATGAAAACGTTCGTTTTGAGAGCTACGTGGTCGACGCCCAACGCCTTGCATAGTATACAACCGCGCAAGCGAAGCTCGCCCAGTTCGGAACCAGTCATCTAGTAGTACAGTTGCAGTGAAATATTGTCGGGAGCCCTGCGCGTATAACTAAAATTTCTAAGTACTGGTTTGCTGAGTTAAATATTCACTAATGGAATTTTATATGTTATTAATTATAATATCATTAAGAAAGTAAATAAGGAAGTAACAAAAGAAAGAATTTCATTTTGAACAAAATAAAAGAATATTTGAATGACTAGAAACATGCGTTAGAATATTTATTATGCCACACCCATAACCTGAGTTCTGCATCAAAGATTCGTCTAAAACGGACCTGTGAGTTTTCTGATTTAAGGGTAGTAAATATCAAAATTAATTAAGGGTAAGTGTATGATGGTTTTGATGTTCACCTCAAGACATCGTGGCGACCTTTAAATGTATTTGGAATCTTCTGGGAGTTTTATAAAAGGTAAGTTTAACAGTCAGGGTAAGTAATATTTTGGTGTAATTTGTAAAGAAACCATTTGATAGTTTACATGGTCTTGAAGTCTCGTTTTGGTCTTGAATGGGGTGTGCATTCAATCATCCGATAGTCCCAATGTGAAATTTATCAACGTGAGAACCATTTGAGCATCCAGAGTATACTCTATGCATCACTCAGGCTGTGTCAGTGGGCGCCCCGGTGAAGGGGTTGACCACTTAGTAAAGTCATATTGGTGATATGCAAGACAGTCATAAACATACTCAAACAGGTGATGGAATGTTTAGCACACACTAGTAAACACTTTACACATGACATGAGACGGAATGACAGGCACAGTATTTTATCGGTCACTACCCAAACAGAAATACACAAGTGGCCACACATTTTCATTGAATAATGTAAAACGATATTGGCTACTACTACGCATTAGCCAAGTTCCTCTGGCAGTCAGTTTTGTGTACACCAGCCAACTGGATGTTAATTTGAAAATAGTCCTCATACATTGTATAATGTGTGTGTGTACAGAATATACTATATTGGCCTGAATATAAGACAATGATTTTTCCTTAAAACACCCTTTCAAAAACTGTAACCATCTTATATGCACAACCTAACATAAAAATTTCGTGTTTGTACCTACAAAAGTGTGCCATATTTTATATGATTCACCAGCTTCACAGGCGTCACATGTATAGCATGAATCTACAGGCACGTGTTACAATGAGTTCAAGGTCAAGACATGGCGACAGGGGGACACGGCTGAGTCCGTTTCATGGCATTCCATGTAAGATTGTCCATGAAACAGTATACCAACTCTCCACTGGGGACTTGAACAAATTTGTTTTGTTGAATTTGTTTGTAGAGTTTCCGAAAGACAATAGACATTTCCCCGCTCCATCATCTGGGGAGTTTGACAAACCCATTTTCCCAGATTCATTCAAAGATTTTTCGCATGACTTAAAGCCGTTTCCCCACTCCCCTTTCAGGGATATTGACAAACTATTTGGCTGGATTTGGGCAGATTTTCCATCCAACTGGATGACAATTCCGTACGCACGGCCTTGGGTGTTTTCTTAATAAATAGGTTACTGATCGCCATATGAATGCAAGACTGGTACCAATGTCTTATGTTTGACACTCCCTACAACCTTGAACCAACAGAACACATGATTATCTGATTCCCTGAAAGCCAAAGACATGCATGTTTCCCCGAAAAATCTAACGTCTTAGTTTTGAAGCCCCCTACAACCTCTAATATATTGTCAAGTGTTGGACAAGAAGGGTGCAACATTCCAAGAATAGTTAGATCTTCAGGCAATGAAAAATCACAAATTACTGTGATAGGCAAGTGCTGATGCTAGAAGACTTCCACCATCCATTATTTTGAAGAGAAAAATGCTTCCAAAGGAAGAGTTACCAGCTGGGATTGTTTTAAAGCACAGGAAAAGAGGTGGATGACTCTGAAATGGAAGAATTCATGGCAGATCAGCTTAAAGTTGTTTGGGGATGACCAGATGTTTATGAGGGCAAAGAGAAGACGTGTTAATTCTTGATGCTTTTCGTGGTCACACAACTGAGAAAGTAAGGAAGCTGGTTGCAGATATGAGGACTGATCTTGTTATAATCCCTGGGGGAATGACTTCTCAGTTGCAAGTTCTAGATGTGGTTATTGATAAACCATTTAAGGACCACTTACAGAAGAACTATAGTGACTGGCAATGGAAACATGCATTGAGTCTTGACAGGCAATTTGAAGAAACCAAGCTACTACTGGTCCAGTGGATAGTCATCCTGGAGGAAAATCAAAAGAGAATCCACTGTAAAGAGATTTAAAAAAATGTAGTGTTTCTAACAACATGGACGGGAGTGAAGGGGATATTTTGTTGAAAGATTCCAGTTACGATTCTGATTCCTGTAGCAGTATTGAAGATGAACTTTGATAAGAGGAAAATGAGGATGACGGCTGAGACTAAAAATAATATGGCACTTTATTACTTATAATTTCACCTTTAGTATAAAATAGCAATATTTATTTAGTTTTACCTTAAGGTTTGGTATTTAGGCCATTCTTTCTCATAGAACTCCTCAACAAATCCAGGGTTGTCTTGTATGTGAGGCCGTCTTATATTTAGGCCAATACAGTACTACACTATACTACTACTATCACTACTACTGCCCCCCCCCCACACACACACACAGTGTATAAAGTATACTATACCACAGTCTTCAATAGGGTCTTAGTAAGCAACAGACTCGCCTAATTATACATATGCCTACCTTACAGTATCATTTTACATATGATCCTGCTGCAATAATCCATATGACTGATTTACTCGGAAAAAAGGTGACAACTTATGCAAAAAAAGTGATTAACATCTGAATTTAATAATACTGTAGCTATGTCAATTTGTAGACTAAAAACTGCAGACTGAACACATCTTACTTTACTGAAATGCATACAATGTAAGCTGTACTAATGAGCCTATACTTTATAAAATTTTGATTAGCGGTAAAATGTGAGATACATTTTTCTTTTGCATGCTTATACATTTAAAGAACATGTTTAGGAACACATGCGTATAATGCCCATACATGGTTAATCATAATCATTTGTTAATAAAACATATAGGGTATATGTAAAAAACTAAAACTTAAAAGTACATTCTGTAATAGATGTTCCAGTTAGTGACTAAGTACCTGATTATTTTTCAGACCACTTTTAAAATTAGAATATCCATTACTGATTAGCTCTATAAGTTATTTAACTAAACCTCTAGAAACAATCACAAGTTATGACACACCTTAGAAGGCTAATTCATAATTAAATCAGTGTTACGGTACTGTTTGTAACTTCATTAGCAGTTAAGAACTTTTCTTCCTCAAAAAAACCTCCTTTTAAATAATGCACTCTTACCATCTTTTTAATGAACATTTTATACTAATATGCAAAGAACTGTCTTGATGTTGAGCTAATACTGCTCCTGAATTTCAAGTTAAAATACTTCCCCTCCAAACAGACCAAAGTGATGAAAATCACATTGTGACAAATTCAGACCATAAAGTAAATATAGTTAAACTTCTGAGCGAATTTTCATTAATACTCAGGGAATTTAAACATTACTGCTGACTTAAAAAAGGAAATCTGCTTTATACTTTTTAACCAACCAATTTAGGTCAATTACTGAATGGCTCTTTTCAGGACATATTTCCAAAACTATTTGTAAATTTTTATAAAATTAAACATATATTACCTTATTTCCAAGTTTCTGTATTTTCTGAAGGAGACTTTGTCCTGCAGGCTGGTCAGCATTAACCTTTACATACACTGATACATGATGCATAGCTATTGAATAAAAAACTGGACTCCAGTTTTCTCTGACAAGACCTACAAAAATAACACCTAATGTTAAAGGCACATAACAGTCAAAAGAAAGTTGTCTGAGTTTTGTTTTTACAGGTTCCCCACTATGTGTGTTGTTCACATACTTTCCTCTACTATACCGCTATACAACAATGCTACCCTGGTGTTCAACTTGAGAATTGTGGTGTTCATCATTTTCTTTTTTTATTATTTCAGTTACTTAATTAAACAATTCACGTACTTTTTCACATTCAATTTAAATATATACTTGTGTAATATAAGATAATGAAATAAAATCAAAGTGTTAACATCTTATTTTGGAAGATCAGTTTTTAAGTGATCTTAAGTGATGGCTGAGAGCTACTTGAGATGGCTAGAGAATATCCCGATCACTACTACTTCTCAGTATTGCAAGATGAATGTGCAGACTGGGTGCATACTTGGTTCATGAGCAGGTTCTTTTGGAAATTGATTCATTATATCATGTGGCAACTCTTCATTAAAGGTGGGCATCATTTCAGAATTCTCATTTTTCCTTGAGTACCTAACCAAATTCAGCAGACAGGAACCAACCTAATTCTGTATTGTAATGCAATTACTGAACAGAACCACGTGGACTAGCTTCTGAACCACAGAGCATAATACCAGTCTGTGGGACACACTGCCACTACATTTCATTAAAACTTTTTAAATGATGTTAATTACTGACATTTTTATAATTTTGTAAAATATATCCGTATTCACAAAAAAGAGATATTTGGTTTAGATATTGTGACGGCAGCGGTATGCGAACATCTGCTCTCCGTTACCAGCGGCGGACACAGCTAGCCAATCAGGGATCCAGCCGAGACGTGACCAACTACATGCTCGGAGCAAGCCAATCAGCGATCCCGGTTAGGGCATAAAACCCGGGCCGGCAGAAAATTTTGGCGCACTCTCCATCGCCACGCCATCGGACGCACTTCATCTCCTCTCCTCTCTTGGACGACATTGGCACGGAGTCAGCCGGAAGGAATGGCCGAAGAATAGAACCGGTGTTCTTGCGTCTTCGCCCTCCAGTTCTGCGCCAGCGATAGGACATCGCTGGGCCAGCAGCTGACTCTACAACCGATGCCGAAAGAAGAGGAGGACTGCAGTATGCCACGAACAGTGGGTGCAGCCGCCGAACATCTCAGCACGGCACGACCAACACCACCGTTCTCGCCACCAGGTCCTTTTTAGGGCCACCAAAAACACTAGAGTCTACGATTGCGACATTTACATTGCGGCAAGCCTTTTGTCCGGTGACAAGTGGCGCCCAACATGGAGAATAAAGGTTTACCTAAGAAGGCTATACTTGTGATTGATAATTCATGTGCTCATCCAAGCAACTTAAAAAGCAGGGAAATTGAAGTGACATTCTTCCCTCCGAATGTAACCAGTTAAGTGCAGCCGATGGACCAAGGTGTCCTTGAATGTTTCAAAAGAAACTACCATCAATTATTACTCCATTCACTTTTACTGGAATGTAATGAGAATGACTCATTGAAAGATGCACTGAAGAATATCAACATGAAGCATTCTTATATTGGTGCGCAGAATCTTGGAGGGATGTTAAATCATCCACTCTGGAAAAATCTTGTGGCAAATTATTTCATGGTCTTGTAATTGATGATGAAATTGATCCTGAGAAAGATAACCTTCCAGAGATGGTAAAGAAGATTCCTGGCTGCGAAAACATAGACAAGAATGAGGTACAAGAGTGGGTTACCAATCACAACATAGTAAACGCTGTTCTGAGGACTGAGGACAAGGATGAAGACCATGATGATGACGACAGTGCTCAGCCTACCCCCGTCGTTACTGCTGAAGAAGGATTGGAGGTAGGAATTACATTTTTTTAAACATAGAAATTGTAAAGTTTTCATTTCATAAACCACTAATGTTCATATTCTTGTTTTTGCCAGTACCGTAGTAGAAATACAGTACAGTATATCATACTTCTTTCATATTTTTTACTAGAAAATGCTTAAAACTGGACAGTTTAAACTTCTATGGCTTTAATTACCTTTAGCAATCCTTTATTTGTGTAGCCTAAATTAGTTTCATGGTTGTAATTCCATCATTAGTACGCTGGAAGAATACAATGAAGGTATAGGGTAATGGTACCAGTAGTTGGCATGTTCATATGATTGGCACAATGAATATCTGAGGGTGCCAATCATTGGAATGTGCCAATTACTGCTACCATTACCCTATCTATACCTTCATTGTATTCTTCTGGCTTACTGATGATGGGATTACGATTTCAAAACTAGTTTAGGCTACACAAATAAAGGATTGCTAAGTTAATTAAATCTTTAGGCTTAAATTAAGCAATCCATAGGCTTCTAAAATGAAAGTATAATTTTTTCAGATTGCATTAAAGTTTGTTGAACAATGTGAACAATCAACGCCCGCCGATGTACTTCTTATCAAACGATGGCGAGATTTAGCGGCAAGAAAGCGATCTGAGAAAAAAGTGCAATGGAAGGAAGATTTATGACTTTTTTTATTACAAATAAGTTAAAGTTTCATTTGTAAAATAATATAAAGTCATGATACTTGTAAATCAACATTAAACACGAATAATTATACATAATTGCGTACATTTTTTATCGAAGTTTTCTTAATACTCTCTCTCCTATGGCACTACAGCCCTTGTTGGGCCCTGGCCTCCTTCAATTTTTCCCCCCATTCTCTTCTGTTGGTAGCCATCCTCCAGGAACACACTTTCAGTATTTCTTTCGCATCCTCATCCACCACGTCCTCCCATCTTCTCCTCGGTTTTCTTACTGGTCTTTTTCCGTGGATTCTAGTATTCAATAGTTTTTATTTTATTCTGTCTTCCCCCATCCTGGCATACATATTTCTTTGCCATAGTCGTTGCCACTGTTTTCGTCGAATCCAAGGCTTTCTTGAAGGTTTCATGGTGTGGTAGTTTTTCTGGGGGTAGGTTACCAGCCTACCGCCCAACCTTCAACCTGGTGGACCAGGGATTTTTCTGATAGGGTTCCCTTCCCTTAGCCGATGGGTCCCAGTTTTCTGGCACCAGGAACTCGCCATTCACCCTCTCTCGTCTGCTACATTACGTACTCAGGGGCTACACGACTTTCGTCTTCGAGAACGTGAGAGTTGGATTTGTGGGTGGAGCTGAGATCCCTTCCGGGAACCTCTGACTCTTTTGTCAGAAACAGTCGGCGTTTCTCAGAGTTTTAGTGTTGTATTTCTTAATACAGTTAATTACATTATAACTTCTTAATTATATGACCTTGGATTATCAGAAATTTTGGTTATCAGAAACGGGTTCAGCCTCATTATTTCTGATGATTGGGGTTTTATTGTATATAGTTTAATTAATCTGTTTACTATGGATAGAAGAAATCATAAAAGTGTAATTGTTAAAACAGCATTTTTAACTTTCTGTTTACACACTTAATGAATTTTTAATATTATCCCACACCAGTGGTGTAACTGGGGGGGATCAATCTCTCTACTAAAAATTTCAGTGAAATTCCATAATCACTTAATGTAGGCCTATCTCTAAGCCAGTTGCATGTGTTAAAATAAGGCTTATAAATGACTGAATAATTATATAGGAAGAATCCTGAGGAAAAGTGGTGAATCCAAACTTCAAGATAGTATCATACCCCTCATAAACTAGTCCCCCCCCCCCACCAGGAGCAGCTTGTAACAGGGCAAACTAAGAGGGTTTTAATTTCGTAATTTTATGGTAATAATCTGTACCAAACCATGCTAGGCAACACTTTTAGATCACCAAATGTGTGACTTTTGTGAACACCCGGTAGTCAGTTTGGTACCATGCGGTGCAAGGTGCAAAAGGAATTAGTAGAACTATGGAATGTGTACGAGCGCGCGTGTGTGCCACCTTTTGCGACGTAGAAATTACCACGAGGTGATGGTGCTGGACTGATTTCCGTTACGTCATGCTAATTATGAAATTTTACAACCAATCACAATCGAGTATGGACCCGTTTCCTGTGGAGAATGGGAGCAGGTGTACTGGCAGAGACGCTTAGCCATTTTGGACGTCTTCAGTCGGCTAAAATCCTTCAGACCGCACGGTCAAGTAAATCAGTAAATCAGTGCTCGCGAGCAAATATACAGTCGGCCGACTAAAATGTAACTTTATTACAATAGTAGGACTTAATGTATAATGTAACATTATTAAGTGGGAAACAGTGAATTGAAAGTAGTGGCGTAACAACTTGGAAACGACGTAGAAAGGATGAGTACCTAATTTAAACAATTGTCTAAAATTTTGACACAGCTACAATTTGTAACACCATAAATCAAATAATCAAAGAGCTCTATAAATGGGGGTTATTAGAACATGAATGTAAAAGAATGAGAGCGTGTGTGTGGGGAAAATGTATGTGTGTGAGAGAGAGAGAGAGAGAGAGAGAGAGAGAGAGAGAGAGAGAGAGAGAGAGAGAGAGAGAGAGAGAGAGAGAGAGAGAGAGAGAGAGAGAGAGAGAGAGAGAGAGAGAGAGAGAGAGAGAGAATATAACAAATTATGTATTCATTACCAATATAACAAGGTAATATGTTTGCAGTCATAAAAAAGTAAACAAAAGTGAAAATAAAAACTAATGTTGATTTCACAATAACCACGTGTAGTGTAATTTATTAAAACTTTACCTCATTCTGTTTACGTCATTTAAATCCTCGCTTAATGGATGCTGGGGGTTTCTGGATAAAGGTAAGAGAAGGAATGTCAAAGGTAGGTGGTATTTTGGGTATTCTGAAAGTTTATTAAAAAACTCATTTATATGTAACTTTACAAGCTCCTAGTTATGCAACTCCCCCTCTCTCTAACACACACACACATACACACGCGCGCGCGCGCGCGCTCTTGGTCTATACAATTTTTAAACCTGTTTGCACACAACTGTTTTAATTAATTTTGTACAACATAATTGTTAATGCAATTTTATCACTTTTTTACATTTTAGCTTGTGCAGACTGCAGAGTGAAATCTGGCTACATGAGCATCTGGATTCTCTCAGGAGAAAGAAGAAAAATGTCAGCAATAACTCAATCCATACTCAAGATATCTTTCTTTCTGGTTTCATTATAATCAAAGTTTGGAAACAGAAAACAACACTTAATGCAATGCCAACTCTAACAGAAATGATATAATAATGAGGAAGAAATTGAACAGCACATCAGAACTTTAGTTGATCACATTAGTGTTACATAGTTCTGATCTAACTACATATATTCCCTGACCACCTCTTACAAAAAAGAAAACCTGACAGTGTCAGTGGAATTGATTTACCATTTCGTTTAGATTACATAGCTGTTACACAGTGTTAATTTACAATGCTATTTCAGTACGAAAATAAATTTTGTATGCCTACTATGTATGTTGGCAACACTGTGAGACTTTATATCCTTTGTTATGTGTTAAAGAACATTGCAGTCAACTGTGTGATTCAATAAAGTTCTTGTGAAGTTGTTTTATTACCAGTTTCTGTTTTTGTTACTTTTTAGCGTTTTGTTATTTTGTAATTTTATTTAAGGTGTAACTCATTTACAACAGTTATAAATTTGAGTATTTTTAGTTGCTCAACAATATTTAGGAACCCACCATGTCATGAAATAAAAAATATAAATTTTGTTAGTTTTACTTAAATATTACACATTAAAATAGTGAAAAATTGAGAATATTTATTTTTACATAAACTTTAGTCATTAAATAGATATAAAACTTAATTTGTCTAATGTATTTAGTATTTTCTTATACCTTTATAAGAAAACTATTTTCTTTTAGCTTTGATAAACTGTCAGTTCTTCTAGGCATACCTTTAATGAAGTTTAATGCATCTTTGTTTAAATTATCATTATGATTCCGAATTATTCTGGAAATGAGTCATATTTTATTAGTTATATGTTCTTTTGAAAATTGTAATTTTAAAAGCTCCCATACATTCTCAACTGGGTTGAGATTTGGTGAATTTCCTGGCCACTGAAGAATGGGTATCCTGTTCTGGGCAACAAATATTTTAATACCTTTTGCTATATCGCAGGGAGTTGAATCTTGCATGAGTAGTTTATCTTGCATGAATTGGAAAACCATTCATTCAATTGGGCAGTAAGTTTTATTACAGATCTTTCATATACTAATAATTGCATTAGTGCGGCCCTGTTTTCTTTAATGATTTTCATTAATTTTCTCTCACTTCTTGGATAAATAATTTTTTTATGATCACACACTCCTCTCCTCTTACTACAAAGTGAAACACTGTTGGTTAAATTTTCCTTTATTCTTCTCACAGACTCTCTGGGAATATTACATTTTCTAGCAATTTTACTAATATTAAACTTTCAAGAGTAGGTGCTTTACAATGGCTTTTTTCCAGCAGTGATATATTTCACTGTCTATGTCAGTTGTCCTGAATACTTTAGGTGAACGTTATTGAGCAACAAAAAATAAACAAACTTAGAACTGTAGTATACGATTAACACTTTAAATAAAGTGATCAAGCAACAAAACACTAAAAAGTAACTATTCAAAATATAAACTGGTAATAAAACAACTTCACAAGAACTTTACTGTATCACACAGTTGACTGCAGTGTTGTGTAATACCTACAAAGGATGTAAACAATCTCAGTGGTGCCAACATACAGTGTAGGCATAAAAAAGTTATTTTCCTAATGTCATGTCATACTAAATTAATACTATGTTACAGTTATGTGATCTAAACAAAGTGGAAAACCAATTTCACTGATAAAAAACTGGCAGGGTTTTTTTTTTAAGGGGTGGCCTAATAATTTGGCCAGGGATTGTAAATATCTATATAAATCTATCCATTTTTATCTATACAAATGTAAGTACAGTAGACGGCCTCTAGTCCGGCCTCAGTTGGATTTCGGCCAGCCATACGGTGTGTCACACAGTCTAGACGAGCCTCCAGCGACAGGCCCCAACTTGTTAAACGGAAAATATATGTAGCTCAGTTGACTCGCGCTTTTGTTCATATGTGGATGTATGTCTTATGTTGTGAGTTCTGTGTATATAGTCTGTCTAAATATATCTGTGTATATAGTAATACTGTATGTATCTGTGTAAATAAAAATGTTTTCCGACATGAAAATACGTTTGTGACTATGGACCAAAAATTACAAGTCCTTCAGCGTCTCGATAAGGGTGAATCGGTCCAGAGTATTTGCCAAGAGTTTAATGTAGGCAAGAGTACAGTTAACTAGGCCTACTGGCGCTGAAACAGAAAATCGATTGAGACTTTCTGCACTCAAATTGAAACTAAAAAAAGTGATATCAACGTGACCCACTTTAAAAAAACCAAATAACAAATTAGTAGACGATGATTTATGGTTATGGTTTATGCAGGAACACCTGAGAGGCACTCCGATAAGTGGACCAATTTTAAAAGAAAAAGCAATTATCCTACATTAAAAACTTCAAGATGCTGGTACATTCTAATTAAAATTATGATAATTAGTAATTTGTATATACAGTATTGGGTAATTTATTGTATGGATCATTCATTTGAGGATTTTATTAAATCATTATAGTGTATTTTCGGTTCGTCCGGCCGTTTTGTAATCCAGCCTAGGGTCTGATCCCGAGGTGGCCGGACGAGAGGGCATCTACTGTATGTGTATTGAGTAAAAGTTATTAGTACTGTATTGAAATGAAACTTCTTGTAAAGCACTGTCCATCATGAAACTCAAGCTGCAATTTAGTTTATGACAGACAAGCAAAGGCAGTGATGATAACAAGAAAATATACCTCTCTGCTAATGAACCCAAAGAAAATAAATAAACAAAGGTAATCTTAGTGCGTAGGCTTTCACGGCCGGTGTCATTACGATTATTTTCTAAAACTTCCGGGCTGAAAGGCCGTGGTCGATTGCTTAAAATGCTGCTAAACGTTTCGGCCGCACCACCGGTGGCCATCTTCAGTAGCAAAAGAAAGAAATGTGTTCGAATAGATGATACGCTGAACACGTCTCCCAATGGACTGGGAACAAGCAACAGTGAGTTACTGCTACGATGCCTCTATTTATAACATTTTGTCCGCTTCAGGTGTATCGCACGGACCAATGAGAAGCCAGCTCGTCATACTCAATTCTGATTGGCCATGGAAAATAGACCATGCCAGACACTATTTAAGGAGATGCTTTCTCCTCGGCGGTTCATAGCGACGGACGCATTCTTATGAATATGGATGGACTCCAGATGCAGGCGAGTGAAGTAACCCCGGACAGAAGACAACATGCGGGCTTCATCAAACATCACCCGGTGATCGTCGTGGGACAGAGCGTGTTCAACAACTGCGGACTTTTCCGGCTGGCCCAGGCGGCAGTATCTCCGATGTTCAGAGAGGCGCGTCCGGACACTACGCTTCGTGGTGCCTATGTAGACCTGGCCACACGTACAAGGAATACTGTACACCCCACACGACGAGAGTGGATCCCTGGCGTCTTTCACCGGTCGCAGGAACTGTTGGATCTTTTTGGTTGGCTTAAAGATCGTCCTGACGCCCCGCTTACTCAGCAACCTGCCGATGCGGTCAGTCACGCCACGGATGTAGGGCAAGACAGCAGAGCCAACAACCTCAGGCAACTCCGACTGGTCCGGCCTACCAGATCTTCTCGGCCGGGCAACTCTCCTAACCTCCGCAGCAGAATAGCCGTTGGACTGCAGTGCTTTCTCGAGATGCCGAAACTCATCTTCGAGATACTGGGGCTCACAGATTCTTTTTGCCCGGTCTACCAGAGTCTTCAGCACCGCCCTCTTCTGCCTAGGATGATGATTGGAGGTCTTGTGCAGATATCTGTCGGTGTGCGTTGGCTTCCTATAAACTTTATGTCCCACTGCTGCCATCGGTCCTTTTCAGGACCAACACATCCAGAAAAGCCAATTGATCACCACTCTCGCGCTCCATCGTAAACTGTATGCGCGGGTGTACAGCGTTCAGATGTCCAAGGAAGCGTTCCAACTCTTCATCCCCATGGCTCCAGACCACGAAAGTGTCGTCCACATACCGCAACCAACACTTCGGCTTCAGAGGCGCAGATGAAATTGCCAACTCTTCAAATTTCTCCATATAGAAGTTTGCAACCACAGGGCTGAGAGGACTTCCCATGGCGACGCCATCCAACTGTTCATAGAAGCCGCCATTCCACTGGAAGTAGGTCGTTGTTAGGACCTGCCGGAACAAAGCAGTGATGTCCGCCAAGAACAGGTCACCCAAATACCCCAAGACCTCCTGAACAGGGACCATGGTGAAAAGAGAGACCACATCAAAACTCACGAGAACATCGCCAGGCTCCAGCACCAACTCCCGGATCCTCCGAAGGAAATCAGAAGAGTCCCGGACGAAAGAATCCGTCTGCCCGATGTGCGGCTTGAGCAATCCAGTGAGGTGCTTTGCCAAGGTGTAAGTAGGCGAGCCAATAGCACTGACGATGGGCCTCAGCGGAACGTCTTCCTTGTGGATCTTCGGTAAACCATAGAGACGAGGGGGAAGGGCCTCCGAACACCGGACGGCCGTCTTCACATCAGGCGCCAGAGAAGATTGCTTAACCAAAGAATCCGTTTTTCTCAGAACAGTTGTAGTCGGATCTTTGTTCAGCCTCCGATAAGTGGCCGGATCTAATAAACCTTCAATCTTCCGCTGGTAGTCTTCGGTGTTCAAGACCACAGTGGCACTCCCCTTATCCGCTGGCATAATGACAATGGATTCATCCCTTTTTAATTCCCTCAAGGCTCGCAACTCCGCCGACAGAAGATTGCATTTTGGCGGAGCGGCCCTTCTAAGGGCCCTAGAAGCTTCCATACGTATTTCATCTGCCTGGTCTCGGGGTAGTCCTCGGATGCCTGCCTCCACGCTCGCCACTATTTCCTCCACCGGTACTGTCTTCGGGGTAACCGCAAACTTCTCACCTTTGGCTAACACCGAGGTCTCATGTGGTGTTAGTTGACGGTTCGATAGGTTTACAACCATCCTGTCCATCCTGTCACTATCCCGTGTTCTTCCCCTGATGTTCTGGGAAGCGAACCGCTCGAATTTTTCACGCAGTCTCTGACTAGTACTGACATGACACGACTCAAAAGCATTATAAGTGAGCCCATCCAACATCTCCCAATCATGTCGTTGGAGGGTACTGCTGAGATGTAAATGCAGTTTAAACAGGTCTTGGTCATTTAATGCCAACTCTTTTCTCGTGTAGTGTATGCGTTCACGCAGCATGGCATTTTCCGTTCTTCTGTATATCCTGTTGGCCTGTGGTGTATTAAATAAGTGTCTATGTCGTAGGAACCTAGGAACGGTTCCCGAGTCTCTACATCGAAGTAAAAAGGCCAAGGAACACAGCAGACTGGCTTTCTTCTTGCGTAGCGTCTCCAGTTTTTTAATTTTCTTTAAAACCTCCTCCCCGTAGAGGTTCTTAATCTTAGTGCGTAGGCTTTCACGGCCGGTGTCATTACGATTATTTTCTAAAACTTCCGGGCTGAAAGGCCGTGGTCGATTGCTTAAAATGCTGCTAAACGTTTCGGCCGCACCACCGGTGGCCATCTTCAGTAGCAAAAGAAAGAAATGTGTTCGAATAGATGATACGCCGAACACGTCTCCCAATGGACTGGGAACAAGCAACAGTGAGTTACTGCTACGATGCCTCTATTTATAACATTTTGTCCGCTTCAGGTGTATCGCACGGACCAATGAGAAGCCAGCTCGTCATACTCAATTCTGATTGGCCATGGAAAATAGACCATGCCAGACACTATTTAAGGAGATGCTTTCTCCTCGGCGGTTCAGAAGAGACTACCTAGAGCTGTTGCCAGGGTAGGCTGCGACACTTTGTACGGCAATTTTGCCAGTGAATTTTACCGTTGTTTTTTACTCTATCAAAGTGATTTCTTCAACACATCATCATCAGTGTTCATCATCATCATTGTCCATCAATTTAACAGTGTATTGTGTCGTGCGCGTGTGTTTTTGTGACTCGTGTGCAGTGCGCGTCCGGTGTTCGTGTTCTTTGTCTGTCAGTGTAGTGATTCAGTGCTGGTGAAAGTTACTCTTTCCTAGCCCTTTTTGCGTCTTCGACGTTCATTTCGGTTAATCCTGAAATGGTGTTGAACGCAACCCCCGTTCCTTTACCGGCACCGCTGGTAACCTTAATGGAAACCTGCGGTACTGGTCCTCATTCTACCCCGTTACCTTCCCATACAGTTAGTGCAAGTGATAGTGAAAGTGATGATTGTGCGTCGATGTGTAGTGTGGGGACGGGAGACGGTGAATTTTCGCTTGTGGAGGGTAAGTCTGCCAAACGCAAGCGAAAATTAGTCACCAGCCCGCCACCGGCCGCTCCTACGCATCGGGTATCTAGTCATGATAACAGCGCCAGCCATCCGACTCAGTCTCCCTCTCAATCTGTGCCTAAGCCTAAAATTCCTCCGATTGTCATTCCCGACAATCGCAATTATAGGGAAATTCTCCGTTCCCTGCAGAATCTGCTTCCTTCGGCCAAACTCGAGGCCAGGTGCCAAGGCTCCTCGCTATGAATTGCGGCCACAACAGTCCCGGACTTCCGATCGGTCCAACAGTTTCTCACCGATCGGAAGATCTCCTTCCATACTTTAGCGCTTCCTTCAGAGCGCGAAATTAAAGTTGTTCTTTCCGGACTTCCTTCCTGGACCGCCCCCGATACCATCAGGCAGGAGCTTGTCGCTTTAGGCTATTCGCCGACGGCAGTAAGTGTACTGCATGCTGGCAAGGGGGAAGATCGCCGTCCTGTGAACAGTTTCCTAGTGAAACTACTCAAAGTAGGCCAGTTCGAGGAGGTCTATGGCCTCCAAAACTTCCTGCACCTTCGGGTGCAAGTTCGTACTTTTGACCCGCGGCCAGGCCCCTCGCAGTGTTTTAACTGCCAGAGGTTTGGCCACTCCAGCCTATTCTGTAATCACCCTCCGCGTTGCGTGCGATGTACTGAGCCTCATCGTGGGTGTGATAAGCCCAAGACGGGGTTCACGGCCATTTGCTGCAACTGCGGCGGGGACCATCCGGCTAGTTATAGAGGATGTAGGGACTTTATATCTGCCATGAAGCTGCAGCGGACTCCTGCTCGCCCTGGCGCGCAGGCGGGCCGTGTTGCAGGTCCCCTCCCTAACCGCAGAGAGGCCTTCCCACCTCTCTCCGGAGCATCATCTCAGGCCCCGGCAGCTCCCAGGGCCCCAGTTCCGCCTGCAGTCGACGTTTCGGCGCCGCCTGCAGTCCCTTCTGTCCCGGCGCCTGCCGGAGCGCCCGGTCCTTCATACGCGGCTGTGGCCGCTACATCAGTCCCGCCTTCCGCTCCTCGGAGCTCCAAACAGAAGCGCACTCGTCGCCGTCAGCGACAAGTTCCACAGGCCTTGCCTGTAAAACCTCAGCGGGCCCCGCCCGCCCCCAGCCATCAACCTAAGCTCCCAACTGAGCAGACCCCACGTCCGTCCCCGAGCCCTGCGCCATCTGCAACACCGGCCGAGGCCAGCCAGGTCCGTCTTCCGGAATCTCGGGAATCTTCTCGGGCCCCGGTGGACCCCCTGACTGCCTGGGCTGAAACTTTGGTAAACAACATCAGGTCTGCTCCAGATACAACCACGGTTCTCGCCCTGGTGTTTCAATCACTGTCTACCCTCTTTCCTCTTCTTCCTTTGAATGGCTAGGAGTCTTAGGATCGTTGCTTGGAATGCCCATGGGGTAGTCCCTCGACGATCTGAACTGATGACTTTCGTAACGGAGTACGACGCTGATGTTGTCCTCCTTTGCGAGACTCATCTGGCTCGCTACCATACCTTCAACCTGCCATCTTACATCTGTTTTCGTCAGGATCGTCCCCAACGGCCTGGCTGTCGCCCCTCGGGGGGGACAGCCGTCTTAGTCCACAGGCGGATATCCCACAGGCCACTACCCCCTTTAGATACATCTCTTGTTGAAGGTTGTGCGGTGGCGATCGACGCTGGCGGATCGGAGTTGCGCGTTGTTGCGGCGTATCTCCGGCCCGGCCTGCAGCTACCTCCACCGCCCGAGGAGTGGGACGCTCTCCTCGTTCATCCCCTACCAACCATTGTAGCCGGCGACTTAAATGCCAAGCATCCCTCCTGGAACAGCAGAGTAGCCAACGCCTACAGAAAATCTCTGTATCGGTTCGTCTCCGACGACCCGGTACTTCAAGTCATCGGCCCAGAAGACCCTACTCACTTCCCCTTTTCCGGTCATCGACCAGACGTCCTTGACATTGTCATCGCCAAGGACGTGACCCATCACATCCAGGTCTCGTCAGTGTCGGATCTCTCATCTGATCACAATCCCCTTTTTATAACTGCCCGTGAGCTGTCGGCCTCACCCCGACCTCCCGCTCAGATTGTTAGGAGAGTCAACTGGCGCTCCTACCATGATGAGCTCTCACGGCGGTTACCATCACTCCCCGCGGACCCGATCGTTACTTGTGACGATTTGGATCTCAGAGCCACTCATCTTCAGGAGTTGGTCCAAGGTGTCATGGATCGACACACATATACTCTCGAGGTGAACCATCGTAAATCGGCCTTACCTGCGGAAGTACTCCACGCCATCTGGCTCCGGCGCAATCTCCGCCGCAGATGGCAAAGAACCCGTGATCCCGGCGTCAAAAGGCGCTTTCAGGCCCAGTCTCTTTACGTCCAGCAGCTACTGCGGGACGTAAACTCTGATCGATGGGACTCATACCTTGAGTCTCTTGAAGTCGACCACGCCTCCGTCTGGAGAGCGGCGAGTAGACTGACCCGCGAGAAGAGAACTCGCAACCCACTCGAAACTCCGAACGGGGTTGTATCTTCATCAGAAGGCAAGGCCGAGGTCTTCGCCGACTGCATGGAGGTGCAATTTACTGTTCACCAAGGCGTCTCGGACCCTGCCCACTCGGCAGAAGTCCGTGACTTCCTATCTGGACATTTTTCACGCCCTCCAGAAATCCCAGCCCTCCCGTTCGACAGGGATGAACTAGTTTCATCTATCTGCCGACTAAATCGCCGTCGCGCCCCCGGTCCTGACCGGATCGGGGCCGCTGCTCTACAAAATCTCCCGGCCTCAGGCGTTGACCTCGTTCTTGAGCTGTTTACCTCCTGTCTCCGGCTACAGTACTTTCCCCGCCTGTGGAAATCAGCCAACATCGTAATGATTCCGAAGCCTCGCAAGCCGCGCATGCTTCCTGAAAGCTATCGTCCAATCTCTCTCTTGCCAGTCATCTCGAAGGTGTTCGAGCATCTCCTGCTGGCTCGCATCTTGCCGCTGCTAGATGGTTTCATCCGCAGCGAACAGTTCGGGTTTCGCAGAGAGCACTCGACCACGCTTCAATTGGTCCGCGTTGTTACGCACTTGTCAGACGCCACCAACAGGCGAGCGGCTACGGCCGCCGTACTGTTGGACGTGAGCAAGGCCTTCGATAAAGTCTGGCACGAAGGTCTTCTCTTCAAACTTGCCAATTCCCCTCTACCATCGACCATAGTGTTTTTCCTCCGGTCATATCTCAGCGACCGAACCTTCAGGGTGAGCGTCGACAGGTCCTGTTCTACAGTTCGACCCGTCGCCGCCGGCGTACCTCAGGGATCTGTCCTCGGCCCCGTTCTGTACACACGAACGACCTGCCTGTTTTGCCCGGAGTCACGTTGTCTTTGTTCGCTGACGATGCTATGTATCACTGCAGCTCCCTGTCCCCGCGATTTGCGAGTACAAAGCTGCAGCGTCAGTTGAACCAGCTTCCGGACTGGCTACGGAAATGGCGGATGATGATCAACACGGAGAAATCCGAGGCGATCTGCTTCACCTGTAAGTCCATCTCCCGATGCCAGCCCCTCTCCCTAGCAGGGAGACCCATCGCCTACAAAGAATCGGTGAAGTATTTAGGCGTTCGGCTAGATCGTCGCCTTTGCTTCAACGCCCACATGACGGAAACCCTTGCCAAGGCTCGCGGCGTCCGAGCCAAATTATCTCCTTTCCTCTCGTGTCGCAGCCGCCTGGCCATGCGCACGAAACTTACCATCTATCTACTATTTCTCAGGTCTGTATTGACCTATGCGGCACCCGCCTGGTGGTCTCTTTTATCCACCACCAACAGATGTAGGCTGGAAGCTTTCCAGTCCCGAACACTCCGATCCTTGACGGGGTCCCCTTGGTTTGTAAGGAACGACGTGATTCGAAGGGGTCTCCGTGTTCCTACCTTGACTTCCTTTGTCCGGTCGCTGGCTCTAACTCTCTTTGCTAAAGCCTCGACCTCCACCTTCCCGTACCTACGAACCATCAGTGCATCAGAACCACCACCGCCCATTCGGGTCAAGCGCCCTCGGGCGCTTCTTGATGACCCGCCATAACGCCATCCTCTTTAAATTAAACAAAAATAAGTAATCATCAGTCCTTGACCAGAGTATTTCACCAAACTGTCCTTCTCTCCTTCCTGTCCACCTCCTAGCACGCTGAGCCGGCTGCTTGTCGCTGTCATCAGTCACTGGCACGGAGGCTCTCCGCCTCGCGGGGAGCGACCGACGCCCTCAGGGCGTCTGCTGACTGGACTTGAAACGGGCAACATCTGTTGCTCGAATCGGTACCAGCGGCAGTGCATTAAACAAATAAAAGTTATACTCCCCCGCCTTCTCAGTTAACTGGTTGGCGGTTTCCTTTTCCAGTTTTAGGTAACCAGTCGACATGTACCAGCACTATGTTTACTTCTGGCAGCCATTGGACACGATCCAGATGCTGCAATCAAGCCACGGGTGCAAAGACACCCCGCATCCATAATGCAATGCAATGCAATCGGCGGTTCATAGCGACGGACGCATTCTTATGAATATGGATGGACTCCAGATGCAGGCGAGTGAAGTAACCCCGGACAGAAGACAACGCGCGGGCTTCATCAAACATCACCCGGTGATCGTCGTGGGACAGAGCGTGCTCAGCAACTGCGGACTTTTCCGGCTGGCCCAGGCGGCAGTATCTCCGATGTTCAGAGAGGCGCGTCCGGACACTACGCTTCGTGGTGCCTATGTAGACCTGGCCACACGTACAAGGAATACTGTACACCCCGCACGACGAGAGTGGATCCCTGGCGTCTTTCACCGGTCGCAGGAACTGTTGGATCTTTTTGGTTGGCTTAAAGATCGTCCTGACGCCCCGCTTACTCAGCAACCTGCCGATGCGGTCAGTCACGCCACGGATGTAGGGTAAGACAGCAGAGCCAACAACCTCAGGCAACTCCGACTGGTCCGGCCTACCAGATCTTCTCGGCCGGGCAACTCTCCTAACCTCCGCAGCAGAATAGCCGTTGGACTGCAGTGCTTTCTCGAGATGCCGAAACTCATCTTCGAGATACTGGGGCTCACAGATTCTTTTTGCCTGGTCTACCAGAGTCTTCAGCACCGCCCTCTTCTGCCTAGGATGATGATTGGAGGTCTTGTGCAGATATCTGTCGGTGTGCGTTGGCTTCCTATAAACTTTATGTCCCAAGCTGCCATCGGTCCTTTTCAGGACCAACACATCCAGAAAAGCCAATTGATCACCACTCTCGCGCTCCATCGTAAACTTAATGCGCGGGTGTACAGCGTTCAGATGTCCAAGGAAGCGTTCCAACTCTTCATCCCCATGGCTCCAGACCACAAAAGTGTCGTCCACATACCGCAACCAACACTTCAGCTTCAGAGGCGCAGATGAAATTGCCAACTCTTCAAATTTCTCCATATAGAAGTTTGCAACCACAGGGCTGAGAGGACTTCCCATGGCGACGCCATCCAACTGTTCATAGAAGCCGCCATTCCACTGGAAGTAGGTCGTTGTTAGGACCTGCCGGAACAAAGCAGTGATGTCCGCCGAGAACAGGTCACCCAAATACACCGAAACCTCCTGAACAGGGACCATGGTGAAAAGAGAGACCACATCAAAACTCAAGAGAACATCGCCAGGCTCCAGCACCAACTCAAGGATCCTCCGAAGGAAATCAGAAGAGTCCCGGACGAAAGAATCCGTCTGCCCGATGTGCGGCTTGAGCAATCCAGTGAGGTGCTTTGCCAAGGTGTAAGTAGGCGAGCCAATAGCACTGACGATGGGCCTCAGCGGAACGTCTTCCTTGTGGATCTTCGGTAAACCATAGAGACGAGGGGGAAGGGCCTCCGAACACCGGACGGCCGTCTTCACATCAGGCGCCAGAGAAGATTGCTTAACCAAAGAATCTGTTTCTCTCAGAACAGTTGTAGTCGGATCTTTGTTCAGCCTCCGATAAGTGGCCGGATCTAATAAACCTTCAATCTTCCGCTGGTAGTCTTCGGTGTTCAAGACCACAGTGGCACTCCCCTTATCCGCCGGCATAATAACAATGGATTCATCCCTTTTTAATTCCCTCAAGGCTCGCAACTCCGCCGACAGAAGATTGCATTTTGGCGGAGCGGCCCTTCTAAGGGCCCTAGAAGCTTCCATACGTATTTCATCTGCCTGGTCTCGGGGTAGTCCTCGGATGCCTGCCTCCACGCTCGCCACTATTTCCTCCACCGGTACTGTCTTCGGGGTAACCGCAAACTTCTCACCTTTGGCTAACACCGAGGTACACCAAGATCTTTTGGCTAACACCAAGATCTTTTTGGTTGGATCTTGTATGTAAGCCAACCAAAAAGATCCAACAGTTCCTGCGACCGGTGAAAGACGCCAGGGATCCACTCTCGTCGTGCGGGGTGTACAGTATTCCTTGTACGTGTGGCCAGGATTGGCGGGATTGTACTTGTACGGACTGGCGGGATTTGTTCGCCCACAACGGGTCGATACACTTCCGCCAGCCCGGTAAGAGTCCGGTAGACTGCCTTATGGCGATACCGAGGCAGGTGAGAGATTGGAGGGGCGAAGTTGCCGACTGAAGGTGGCGCTAGGCACACCTAAAGCCGGCACAACGCCCGACCCATCTGTCGGCCTGCAACGGACCGGATTTGATTGGAAGGAAGGTGGTGAGATCCGATTGGTCGGCGCGTGGGCAGATGGTGAGAGGGCAATGCTGGAGCACTGTGGACACGTGAGCTCTGAAGCTTAGGCGTCGATCAAGAGTGACGCCCAAGTACTTCACAGTACGTTGCCAAGCGATTGGGCTCCCTTCAAGGGAGAGGGTCTGGCATCGGGAAGTGAGCTGACGGGAGAAGGCAATTGCCTCGGATTTCTCCGTATTGATCGCCACCCGCCATTTCCTTAGCCAGGCCGGAAGTAATGCGAGCTGGCGCTGCACCACGTCAGTCACAAAACGAAGGTTTGCAGAACTGGTGTGGTACATCGCATCGTCCGCATAGAGAGAGAGCGTGACTCCAGGCAAAACTGGCAGGTCGTTCATGTACACAAGGTACAGAACGGGGCCGAGGACAGATCCTTGAGGGACGCCAGCGGCGACGGGGCGGACAGAAGAGTACGTCCCGTCGACGCAGATCCTAAATTTGCGGTCGCAGAGATACGACTGCATCATATGTACAAATGAGGCAGGGAGAGGGGAGGTGGCTAGTTTATAGAGAAGGCCTTCGTGCCAGACTTTGTCGAAGGCCTTACTCACGTCCAGAAGGACGGCGACAGTTTGATGGTTCCTGTTGATGGCGTCAGTGAGTTGCGTGACAACTCGGACAAGTTGAAGAGTGGTCGAATGCTGCCTGCGGAAGCCGAACTGTTCCTGCCGGATGAAATTATCCAGCAGGGGAGTAATCCGGCGATGCAGGAGGCGCTCGAACACCTTCGATAAGACTGGCAAAAGAGAGATTGGTCGATGATTCTCCGGGAGTGTACGCAGCTTGCGAGCCTTCGGCAACATGATGACTTTGTCTCGTTTCCATGGGCTGGGATAGTAATGTTGCCGGAGACATCCACTGAACAGCACGTGTATGAGTGAAACGAGACTTGCTGGGGCGTTGAGTAGGGCCGCTGCACCAATACGGTCCTCGCCGGGCGCCCGCTTGGGGCGCAGTCGACTAATGGCCGTTTCCACTTCAGCCTCGTCGAACGGGTCGATTGGGTCTGCGGGAGGACAGGGAAAAATAGCCAGATAGGAAGTCTGCGACCGCTGCCGAGTGGCCGGGGTCGCAGACGCCTCTGTGAACGGTAAATTGTTCCTCCATGGTATCGGCAAAGACTTCTGCTTTGTCGGCCGCGGAGTACACAATCCCGTTCGGTGATCGTAGGGGGTAGCGGGTCCTTTTCTCGCCAGTGAGTCGGCTCGCAGCCCGAAAAACGGACTGGGGCGTGACTTCCAGAGACTCAAGATATGAGTCCCATCGATGAGCAGTGACATCAAGCAGAAGCTGCTTGACAAGGTCTGATTGGGCGTTCAGCCTGCGTTTTACGGCAGGGTCCCGGGTTTGTTGCCATCTCCAGCGGAGCTGGCGCCGTTTGCGGATGGCCAGAATCACCTCTTCAGGTAACTGTGACCGTCTGTTGGGCGCAGGGACGTTATAGGTGTGTTTGTCCATGGCGGACGTGACGACTTCTTGAAGATAGTCGGCCAAGCGGTCTACATCATCCGGGCTAGAGATGTCGACCTGGGGGTCAGATGGTACTGTTCGACCCAGTTCATCGTGGAACGATCGCCAGTTGACTCTCGTTAAACGATGGGGAGGCTGGAGAGGTGTGTCCAGCGTGGGCCGAACAGTGAGAATTACCGGGCCGTGATCAGACGAGAGGTCTGACACGGCTTCTATAGCGATAGGGTAGGCCAAGTCCTTGACAACAGCAATGTCAAGGACGTCTGGAGGTCCCCGTTGATTGGGGATATAGGTCGGTGATCTAGGACCAAGAGCGTTCACATGAGGATGACGTTGAACGTATTGGTACAGAGAGCGGCCACATGGGTTCGAGACACGGCTGTTCCACAGGGGATGCTTACTATTAAAGTCTCCGGCTGCAATGGTTGGTAGAGGGTCTACTAAGAGAGCGTCCCATTCATCCTCGTCGGGCGGCGGTCCACCTCGAGGGGGGAGGTAGACTGAAACCAGTCGAACCTCCCGATCCCCGATGCAGAGAGCAACCGCCGTCGCCTCCAAGCGACGAGTCGCCGGAGGCGGCAGGGGGCGGTGGGCGATGCGCCTGTGAACCAGAATGGCTGTGCCGCCAGATGCGGCACGCCGGTTCTGGCCAGGCTGGTCTGTGCAATACGTCGTGTACGCTGGAAGCTGGAACGAGTGTGCAGGAGTCAGGTGTGTTTCATTAAGGAGTATGACGTCTATGTCATATTCGGTAACGAAGGCGGCCAATTCGGCACGGCGAGATAGAACGCCACATGCGTTCCAAGCCACCAGCCGAAAGGGCCTAGCCATCGAGAGGGATAAGCGAGGTCACGGATGAGAGAACGATAACGAGTAAGGACTGGACATCCTTGGCAGCAAGAATTTGCGGGATCAAGGCGTTGATCCAAGCACGCACGCGGTCAGCGAAAGTCACGTCCGAGGACGCGGCAGACGCCGGTGCCGCCTGAGGCTTGGGCGCCGGGTGCTGGAACATGATGCCAGTCTGGGTGGGGGCCTTTTGTTTCGGCTGCCTTGGATCTCGGACAACTGGGGTAGATGCGGGCTGAGGTGCAGCGGGCGTGTGCTGCGAGGAAGCGGGGGGAGATGGTTTGGTCCTTTTCTTAGACGGCGCAGCAGGTTTTGGCTGCTGGGCCGCGGGCTGTGCGGCAGGCTGAGAAGCAGCTGCAGCAGCATAGCTGGGCACCCCGGTAGACGCCGGACGAGCTGGGGCAGGCGCAAGTGCCGGTGCCGCAGCGGGGATAGGTGCCTCTGAGGCGGCAGGCCTTGGTGCTTGGGGCCTAGCTGGAGGCGCAGGAACGCGCTGCTGCGAGGACTTTGACAGCTTCTTCAAAGCCGCAGCATAGAATCTACACGACTTTGATGATGCCGGGTGAGGTTCCCCGCAGTTGGCGCAAGTGGCGGCAGCACGAGCGAGAGGACAAGTGTCCTTCCGATGGCTATCGCCACAGCGCAAACAGCGGGTGGGGTGGTGGCAAAATGCCGATGAATGTCCGTACCGCTGGCAGTTGTAACACTGCTTCGGTCCGGCTTGGGCGTCGAATGCTTCTACCCTAACTTTCAAGTAGAATAACATGTTAATATCGTATATGGCCTGGTAATCACCCACCTTTCGGATTTTCACCAGGAACGCATTGCGCGCTAGTTTCCTGCCAGGGGAGAAGAGAGGCGTTACATTATGAACTCTAAAGCCCAAACTGGTGAGTTCATTGGAAATGAGCTCGGGCGAGGTACCTGCAGGGATACCAATAACTTGTACCTTTAGTTCCTTCTCCTCCGGCAAGGCAAAGGTATGGTACGGGATACCCGTGTCCGTGAGGAACTTCTGTGCAATACGGAAGCTCTCCACGGTCGTGGGGTTCAGTCGAATGGAATTGTCACCAAGAGCCGAAGCAGTCAAGGTGCCAGAGGGAGTACACCGGTGTATACGCCGCATGAAATTAGCCCAATCCGAAGGCCGGGCGAAGATCAGAGGCGGGATACGCCGGGGCTGGTCGGGTTGTTGTTGGGAGGCCATGGCGGATTGCCCCGCGGTTGAGCCTCGACGCGAAGTCCGACCGGATTCCGTGGAGGTGGCACTGACACGCCGTTTCCGGCTGACAGACTGCCATGCACCATCGGTATCCATGGCCGAGTCCGCGTCGTGAGTTTCCCCCGACGAGGTAGGTGTAGGGTGGTCCTGAGAAGGGCCATCCGGGAGAGGTTGCGACAGAGCGCGAGCAGGGATTGCGAGGTCCTGAGAAGGACCGACGGAGGCAGGTTGGCCCTGAGAAGGGCCGACGGAAGATGGGTTGCGGGCAGCCATCGGCGAGGCGAAGCCTACGCCTAGGCGGAACGGACTATTGGACTAACCAAGCACTACGATAAGCAAAATACAAAAGTAGCTCACTTACCAAAGCTCCAGGCAGCAGCGGAACAAACACGAAACACTGCACGGCACAAGAACACAACACTGCACTGATACACTACACTGCACTATTATTTTCTTGAGTAGTTGTAACACTGACACAAAACTGTTAACTATTGCACAGATCGGAAAACTGAATATAGCCGGAAACTGAACACTCTTGAAAACAGACAACTTCCCATTAAGAGAGAGCTTCTAGGAGATGTTGACGCTTCCAATCGATGGGCTGTTATGGGAACCGCCGATAACGATGCCAACGATGCGTGTAGGGCACAGCTCAGTGCGTGCCCCAGTGACGGCAGCGTCCGGGCGAGCCCGATGGCTGCCTGTTGCTTGGCGAGTGCTTGGTGCGAGACTTGTCGCTGCGAGGATGGGTACCCCCTTTTTTATTTTAGCGGAGGTGAAGGAGACGGGCTGTGATTGGCTGAACCGCTGACGCGATCCACCAATGGCCTGAGAGGGAAGTCTACGCGAACGCTTAGCACGGATTGGCGGGATTTGTTCGCCCACAACGGGTCGATACACTTCCGCCAGCCCGGTAAGAGTCCGGTAGACTGCCTTATGGCGATACCGAGGCAGGCGAGAGACGGGAGGGGCGAAGTTGCCGACTGAAGGTGGCGCTAGGCACACCTAAAGCCGGCACAACGCCCGAACCATCTGTCGGCCTGCAACGGACCGGATTTGACTGGAAGGAAGGTGGTGAAAATACGATTGGTCGGCGCGTGGACAGATGGTGAGAGGGCAATTTTAGTTAATTTTAAAATTACGGCGGGTCGTCGAGCAGAGCTCGAGGGCGGCGGCGTTTGACTGGTGGAGGTCCATCATCGTTATCGAGGTGTTGGAGGTGAGGAAAATCAGAGATGGATGCTCGATGGAAGAGATTGAACGTGAGAGTTCGCGCAAATCCATCGAGCGACGGAATCTTCAGCCCTCGCCTGATAGCAGAATTTTTTACATACCAGGGAGAGCCGGAGATAAGGCGAAGGGTAAGGGCTTGGAAGGCTTCCATGCGTTTAACGACGTCGGGGGCGAGTTGGGTCCAAAATGCAGGCGCTGCGTACATAAGGACGGCTCGTAAAAAGAGCAGATAGATCGAGAGCTTCGTGCGCACTGGCAGTGGCCCTCGAGGCGATAAGAATGGGTATAGTTTGGCTTTGACGCCTCTGGCGCGCTGGAGCACAGTGGACACGTGAGCTCTGAAGCTTAGGCGTCGATCAAGAGTGACGCCCAAGTACTTCACAGTACGTTGCCAAGCGATTGGGCTCCCTTCAAGGGAGAGGGTCTGGCATCGGGAAGTGAGCTGACGGGAGAAGGCAATCGCCTCGGATTTCTCCGTATTGATCGCCACCCGCCATTTCCTTAGCCAGGCCGGAAGTAATGCGAGCTGGCGCTGCACCACGTCAGTCGCAAAACGAAGGTTTGCAGAGCTGGCGTGGTACATCGCATCGTCCGCATAGAGAGAGAGCGTGACTCCAGGCAAAACTGGCAGGTCGTTCGTGTACACAAGGTACAGAACGGGGCCGAGGACAGATCCTTGAGGGACGCCAGCGGCGACGGGGCGGACAGAAGAGTACGTCCCGTCGACGCAGATCCTAAATTTGCGGTCGCAGAGATACGACCGCATCAGATGTACAAATGAGGCAGGGAGAGGGGAGGTGGCTAGTTTATAGAGAAGGCCTTCGTGCCAGACTTTGTCGAAGGCCTTACTCACGTCCAGAAGGACGGCGACAGTTTGATGGTTCCTGTTGATGGCGTCAGTGAGTTGCGTGACAACTCGGACAAGTTGAAGAGTGGTCGAATGCTGCCTGCGGAAGCCGAACTGTTCCTGCCGAATGAAATTATCCAGCAGGGGAGTAATCCGGCGATGCAGGAGGCGCTCGAACACCTTCGATAAGACTGGCAAAAGAGAGATTGGTCGATGATTCTCAGGGAGTGTACGCAGCTTGCGAGCCTTCGGCAACATGATGACTTTGGCTCGTTTCCAAGGGCTGGGATAGTAATGGAGCCGGAGACAACCATTGAACAGCACGTGGATGAGTGAAACGAGACTTGCTGGGGCGTTGAGTAGGGCCGCTGCACCAATACGGTCCTCGCCGGGCGCCTTCTTGGGGCGCAGTCGACTAATGGCCGTTTCCACTTCAGCCTCGTCGAACGGGTCGATTGGGTCTGCGGGAGGGCGGGAAAAATATCCAGATAGGAAGTCTGCGACCGCTGCCGAGTGGCCGGGGTCACAGACGCCTCTGTGAACGGTAAATTGTTCCTCCATGGTATCGGCAAAGACTTCTGCTTTGTCGGCCGCGGAGTACACAATCCCGTTCGGTGATCGTAGGGGGTAGCGGGTCCTTTTCTCGCCAGTGAGTCGGCGCGCAGCCCGGAAAACGGACTGTGGCGTGACTTCCAGAGACTCAAGATATGAGTCCCATCGATGAGCAGTGGCATCAAGCAGAAGCTGCTTGACAAGGTCAGATTGGGCGTTTAGCCTGCGTTTTACGGCAGCGTCCCGGGTTTGTTGCCATCTCCGGCGGAGCTGGCGCCGGTTGCGGATGGCCAGAATCACCTCTTCAGGTAACTGCGACCGTCTGTTGGGCGCAGGGACTTCATAGGTGTGTTTGTCCATAGCGGACGTGACGACTGCTTGAAGATAGTCGGCCAAGCGGTCTACATCCTCCGGGCTGGAGATGTCGACCTGGGGGTCAGATGGTACTGTTCGACCCAGTTCATCATGGAACGATCGCCAGTTGACTCTCGTTAAACGATGGGGAGGCTGGAGAGGTGTGTCCAGCGTGGGCCGAACAGTGAGTAATACCGGGTCGTGATCAGACGAGAGGTCTGACACGGCTTCTATTGCTATAGGGTAGGCCAAGTCTTTGACAACAGCAATGTCAAGGACGTCTGGAGGTCCCCGTTGATTGGGGATATAGGTCGGTGATCTAGGACCAAGAGCGTTCACATGAGGATGACGTTGAACGTATTGGTACAGAGAGCGGCCATATGGGTTAGAGACACGGCATGTTCCACAGGGGATGCTTACTATTAAAGTCTCCGGCTGCGATGGTCGGTAAGGGGTTGAATCCAGGCAAAAAGAATCAGTTGCTGAACACGCTCTGTCCCACGACGATCACCGGGTGATGTTTGATGAAGCCCGCATGTTGTCTTCTGTCCGGGGTTACTTCACTCGCCTGCATCTGGAGTCCATCCATATTCATAAGAATGCGTCCGTCGCTATGAACCGCCGAGGAGAAAGCATCTCCTTAAATAGTGTCTGGCATGGTCTATTTTCCATGGCCAATCAGAATTGAGTATGACGAGCTGGCTTCTCATTGGTCCGTGCGATACACCTGAAGCGGACAAAATGTTATAAATAGAGGCATCGTAGCAGTAACTCACTGTTGCTTGTTCCCAGTCCATTGGGAGACGTGTTCGGCGTATCATCTATTCGAACACATTTCTTTCTTTTGCTACTGAAGATGGCCACCGGTGGTGCGGCCAAAACGTTTAGCAGCATTTTAAGCAATCGACCACGGCCTTTCAGCCCAGAAGTTTTAGAAAATAATCGTAAACAAAGGTAAGTTAAATATTTTATACAAGTAAGGCCAGAGGAATGTAAAAATGTTAAATAATATTGTTGAAATTGCTACTATTAGCAGGGCTGTTAGGTCCACAGTTGTTGACAAATGTTTCAGCCCCACCATCAGAGGCCATCATCAGTGTCTGAGATTGGCACAGTGTCCGCCAATTCACCCCAGAGATGAGGTAGAGTTTATAAAGAACATGGATAATAAAAGGGGCCACTAACACTTCACTAATATACCGGTAAATAAAAACAAAAACTGTAATAAAAGTGTTGCAAAATGATTTCAATCATATTGTAATTACACTTCATCTTATTAATCAAATTAGCAGTCTCTGTAATTCCAACTTTGTCATGTTTACTTGCTGAACTGCTATTTGTCATGTTCCAGACGAGGTGTCAGATATTTTGTTTCATAACAATAGTTAAACTCACCCTATCTATATTTCATTATCTCTAATAGAATGCACTCCCATTACCTGTTTCAAAGTTCAATTCACATTGTAATCAGCAGTCATAGTTAGAGCGTTTTTCTTTCCTGTAGTGTACGGTATATCGTGCAGTTCAGTTCTTTTCGTTTATACCCGCATACCGCAAGAATAGAAAGACTATTCAACGCTCTTGTTATTTTACTTTGTGCTTTTTTTCATGTGTTTATTTATGTGTTTAACGTTTGTTGGAATATTATTGTTAAGTTTAGGACTGCCTAGAAAACACCAAAGTGTTGCTTACAACAGGACATTTACAACACACAAGGACAAGGTCAGTAAACGCTTAATTTTTATGCATTGTTGATTACATGGGAATAAAGCCTTTTAACTATTTATTTTGACAATATACAGTCCACTGCAAATCAAAAAGAACCCCACATTTTTGGTCCGTCCAGCCAGGATAGCATCTTTCATTCAGAATCCAGCACGTTGGAAAGCAAGATTTTTATTAATTATTACGCTCTTTATTATTATGTTTATTGAATTATTGTAACGCTTAAATAAAAAAAAAAAAAACATTATTTACTACTGGCAAGTATTGCCAATACTCAGTGCTCTTTTCATTTTGTTATGATTTTCTCTTGTTTTTTCATGCAAGCATAGTTTTATTGATTCATTGTGCAGCGTGTGTTATTTCATGTTTTATCTAGCAAGCATAGTTCTGAAGTGTAGTGTGTTTCTTCAAAACCGACCTCTGTATTAGTTTCTAAAATACAGTAGCCATATTCCTTTATTACCATATTACCATTATTATTGTCATCTACGCTATTGGTATTAGAGTGATAAAAACAATAAATAAATTAAAATTATTTGGACTGGAAATTACTGAATAGTGGAAGAACATTGTGAATTACAACTTTTACTTAGAACTCTTTTGTCATTTACATCTGAATCTGTTTTTAAACCGAGTGTATTCATAAATTACCAAAATGAGATTTTCTTCTTTTGTGAAGCAATGTGAACTGATTGAGAATAGGCTTCATAATATTAACAAGCAAATTGTTGCTCTTGAGGTTATTGGTATAGGTAATTTAACTGAACAGCAAACACAAAAAGTTAGTTTGCTTAGTTCCACCGCAGAAAATAAATATGCTGAATTTGAAAGGCTTATAAATAAACTATTTAGTACAACACCTTTACCAGAAGATCTGGATAATGAACAGATTTCAAGATTACAAGATTCTATATCAGACTTAAATATATCTATACAAAGTTTGTGTGCTCCTCTTCTACCATCGCAACCGCAGGAAACCTTGGATCAGTCTCACACTGGAGCACCACAACTAGTTGCGCCCACTCCCACCATAAATTTACCTCGCTTAAACTTGGGAACATTTTCTGGACAACCTGAGAAATGGGTAGCCTTTCACAGTCTGTTTGAAAATGCAGTGCACAAAAATGAAACCATTTCTAATGTGGAGAAATTTACATACTTGCTTTCTTGTTTGACTGATGAGCCGCTAAATTTAATTAAATCGTTGCCTGTTACTAATACAAACTATGCCATAGCCTGGCAAACTTTGCTAAAAAGATATCAAAATTCTAGATTGTTGATAACACTTCACGTAAACAATATATTTGAGTTACCACAATTGCACAATCCTTCAGTTCAACAAATGAGGAATTTCCTGTCGACCTACAATGAAAATTATCAAGCGCTCAAAGCACTAGGACATGATATTGCTAGTGAAAGTTTGTTGTTGACCTCATATATTTTGCGTAGATTTGACACGGAATTCAGGACCAAACTTGAACGTTCGCGAGATAATTTACAAAATGTTCCTACCATTACAGAAGTAATTACATTCTTAGAAAATGAATGTTCTTGCAAAGAGGCACCGGGTTTAACTAATATCATCTCAAAAAATGAACCTTCTCTTCAAACCTCTCAAAAAATCAGTGGCTTTAAAATGAATAAAACCCAGTTTAAACCGCACAAAATAGCGATGGTCACTACTCACACTCAGCATTGTATCTTCTGTTCATCAAATTCACACAACATATATAGATGTGCAGATTTTTCCACACTTACTGTACAAGAGAGACAAGCTTTTGTTAAAAATAAGAACTTGTGTCAAAATTGTTTTGGAACACATAAGTTAGTCACCTGTAAGTCCGTCCACACATGCAATGTATGTCATAGGCGTCACCATAGCCTACTACATTTTTTTGTTGAGAACCGCTCCGCACAACCACAACAAAAATTGACTCAGTCAAATAGACCTACCTTGTGCCCTTCTGTTGAAACGACGATGAATAAGCAAAACCACTCTGCAGAGTGTCACCAGGATACTACCTTGATAGGTGTTTCTTGCAACCAGAATAACACTGTGTTACTCGCAACCGCTTTGGTGCATATCACATCTGCCAATGGAAATGCAGCAGTTGTACGAGCTGTGCTTGATAGTGCATCCCAAACAACAATTATTTCAGAAAGTTGTGCAAAGACGTTGTGTTTGTACCGCTCTCAAACAGATGTTCCAGAACTTAGTGGCATCTCTACAGCCCCAGTGAAAACGAAGGGACTTACCTTTGTGACATTGTCTTCGCTCAGTGGGAATATTTTAGCAAAATCTCACCCAGTCATGATTCTTAATAAAATATCATGCAATCTGCCTCGTGTTCAGCTCCCACCAGAAATTAAAGAGCGACTCAAAGGTTATATGCTAGCGGATCCAACTTTTGATGTTCCGGGTCCAGTTGACCTTCTGATTGGAGCAGATTTATTTGCATTGACTCTTAATGGTACCTTTATCAATCTCGGCAAGAATGCCATACGCTGTCAATACAATCTTTGGCTATGTTGTGCTTGGTCCGACACCTGTTTCACTTAAGTCTAATCCTTACTCAGACTTAGTGACTCTTTTATCGACGAATGATCATGATCTGCACGCAACATTGCAACGTTTTTGGTCCATAGAGGAACCACCTCACACTACAAAACTCGCTCCACAAGATGAAAAATGTGAAGCTCACTTCGTCTCTACTCATAAGAGAGATGCCTCCGGCAGATATGTTTGTCACTTGCCTTTCAGCGGAAACCCTGCTCAACTAGGTGACTCTACAACTTTGGCAAAACGCCTGTTTAATACACTGGAACGCAAATTTGAATCTCAACCTGAGTTTAAACAGAAGTATGTCAATTTTATGAATGACTACTTAGCATGTGGGCACATGAAACTGTGCACATCTGTGCCATCTCTGAACAAGCCGCATTACTTTTTGCCACATCATGGCGTTTTTAAAGATAGGAAAATCCGTGTTGTTTTCAATGCATCAGCACCATCTTCTTCAGGTGTCTCACTGAACCACATTCTACATCAGGGTCCAAAGTTGCACAATGACATTACTGATATAATTCTTCGCTTTCGTCAACATAAATTTGTTTTCTCTTGTGATATCAAACAAATGTTTAGGCAGATATCCATCCATGAAGATGATCAGATCTTTCAGTTAATATACTGGAGAGAAGACACTTCAGTCCCGCTAAAGGTCTACTAATTGACTACTGTCACTTATGGTATGACGTCCTCGCCTTACCTTGCTAATAGAGTAGTACAACAGCTCATTATGGACGAAGGACAAAATCATCCACTTGCTGCTGAAGCACTCCAACAGCAAATATATGTTGATGATGCTCTATTAGGGAGCAATTCTCTGGAAGAAGCTCTCCACCTTCAAGAGGATGTTGTTTTACTTTTGAAAAAGGGTGGATTCGAACTGAGCAAGTGGTCTTCAAACCATCCTAAACTCTTAGAAAATGTCATGCAAGATAATCATGAGACACCCCTCATGTTACGCACGTCGGAACAGCCATTTTCAAGTGTATTAGGGCTAAAATGGATCCCAGATATTGATGTCTTTTCATATGTGATGCACACACCTTCAAGTAATTACACAAAAAGAACTTTACTTTCATCAATTGCTCAGATTTATGACCCTTGTGGTTGGATATCCCCAATAGTTTTTTGGTCTAAAGTCTTAATGCAGCATGTATGGACCTTAGGCTTAGATTGGGATTCTCCATTACCTGATCATATTTCCGAGAAGTGGTCACGATTCGTGAAAGAACTTCCAGAAATAGAAAAGCTAAGGATACCACGTTTCATATCCTTAGCAACTGCAGTCAATATCCAGCTTCATGGATTTTCAGATGGAAGTGAATCCGGATATGCAGCTTGTGTCTTCCTGCGCACAGAATGAAGATGTCAACATACGACTGCTGATCGCAAAATCAAGAGTAGCTCCACTGAAGCGTGTGACTATTCCCCGCTTGGAACTTTGTGGTGCGCACATGTTAGCCAAATTGCTACATTACTGTACAGAACAGCTCTCACAACATCACAAGATTGACAACATTTCAGCATGGTGCGACTCTACAGTAGTTCTATCTTGGATACGCACTCTATCTTTTCGTCTCAAGGTGTATGTTGCTAATCGTGTGGCACAAATACAAGACTTAGTTTCACCGCACGTCTGGAAATATGTTTCAACTGTTGACAATCCTGCTGATTGTGCTTCTCGAGGCTTGACACCCACGGTTCTGATGAAACATAGTCAGTGGTGGCTAGGACCACCGTGGCTCGCTAAATCAACGCAGACCTGGCCACAATCTATCCTTCATCCAATTTCGGAGGAGTCTATTCCCGAAATGAAACCAAATGTGCTTAATCTTATGATGACCACAAAAGAAGTCCCAACATTTGGATTTCTTACAAAGTTTTCTTCTTGGAAGACTCTTCTTTATGTAATGGCTTATGTCCTTCGCTTTATAACCCGTTTGAAATTTAAAACCACCATAAGTGGATCATTTACAGTAACTGAATTAAATAACGCCTGTAACCGCATTTGCTGGCTCATTCAGAGACTTCACTTTGCAGAAGACATAGATCTACTCTCCAAGAAAAGGACATGCTCAAACTGCATCCAACGTCTAGCACCCTTTATTGATGATGCAGGAATAGTCCGTGTCGGAGGTCGACTGAAAAACTCTGCGCTTACTTACAATGCCAAACATCCTATTCTTCTGCCAAAAAATCATGTCGCTATTCATTTACTCATTGATTACTATCATGGCATGTACCTGCACGCTGGTCCCCAGTTCCTCCAAGCAACACTATCTCAACGCTTTTGGATCCTCTCCGCCCGCAGTGTTATACGCTCAAGAATATTTAAATGCGTACGATGTTTTCGTACAAAATCAACAAACACGTCTCCGCTCATGGGTGATCTACCAGCCGGTCGTTGTGATGGTACAATCATGGTACATTTTATAATTACCTAAAATATGGTAACGAGATCATAAATATTGTATGTTCCTATTTTTTGACATACCCAATCCAACCTCAAACACCCGATATCGAATTTACAGTGAGGGGACTATATTACAGTATTTGCCAGGATTTGAACTAATTCATGACAAAAAACGGTGTCACATCACAAAAACAGTGTGCAGTTATTGAGATAAGCAGAGCCAAGCCTTCGTTACGTCAGAGGCTGAGAATGTGTTGACAGCAACCAAACTGCGATGTCAACACGATAGACAAAGGAATGTGACGTCAGTACACCCCACTTCCGCAGATTTCAACCAGAAATTGTCGTCATTTCATCTGCAGCTCTGATTTGAGCCGGCCGGCTAAAACTCATTCACTCACGGGTGAATTTTTTAACTTTTTAGACCACTGCAGGTGGTTAATAAACAGTTATAATATATTAAATGCAGTGCGCCAACTCCAAGATGTGACCGGGAAAAACTCGCCGAACTCGCGGTGCGCGAAGTTCGTGCAAACCGAGAACAACCAGCAACACTACATTGGTGAGAACGTTCTTTTACATCTTCAATCCTTTGATTCATTCCCAATTCCAAATTTTGAATCAATATAAAATCATTTTAAATTCAATACTAAAAAATCATTTAAATTTTTCAATATATAAAGGGAGCTCCACTATGTATAATTTGTACCATGAGTATGTAAGAGTGAGTATTTGAGTGTGTGGGTTAAAAAATATTAAGTGTTGGGTTGTGCTAAATTTAAATAATTTACGTTTAAATAATTATTATAATGCAACGTATATCTTTTGTGTAGAGTAATATCATGGGGACAACGCCCATGGCGCAATATATATATCCATGTAACATTTATCATGTTTAATGTTAATAAATACTTTTTATATGTTATTTGAAGTTTCGTTATTTCAGGTAATGGGTTTCACTGAAATGGTACGTGTTAACCGAATTCTGGCCCTAATAATAGTAAATGTCGATCATACACAGTACAGTACAGACACTTGCACAACATGGCACCCTAGATTGTTGTACAGACAAAATACATTGTACATTGTAATCAAACAATATAAATTAATATAAGAGATTACATTTGCGCCCTTAAGAAAGGGACTAATAGATTACATTTGTCGCCCGTAATAACAGGAACTCGACATAAAACTTAATTTTATGTGGAGTAATACCTACCAGGAAAGTGGAATAGTTACCTGAAGTAATTGCGTAAGTACATACACACGTGCGTAGAATAGGGTTAAATTCCTAGGTTATAAACATACATGTTTTAGTAACCTAAAATAATACAACATGAATACTGATGAAGATAAAACTGAAAAAGTCAGCCTCTCTGACGAAATAGTGATGAGTGAGATGGATGTTCCATTAACCCCACTTAGTCAGGTTGGCGAGGCGAGTGCGACCGAAAATGTAGAGACTGAACAAGTAACCTCCATCTCACTTCATGAAAACAAAACAGACGAAATGTTAACACGTCTGTATAACATGATGTGTAGCAATTTTAAAGACATGAATTTTAAATTTGATGTTCAGAAAAGTGAAATTAAAGAAATTCAAAATAGTTTTAACAGCCATTTCAATGAAATGAAAAATGAAATAAAAGTGAGTCACAATAAACTTATTAAGAAATGTGACCAGCTGATTACAAAATTAGATAAGTTACATGTGGTAGAAAGTAAATTAGAAAGTCAGAAAGTACTAGATAGTAGTACCCAGCAAAATGCTGTACTGGATAACATATTTAAAACTGATAATTCCAAAAATGAATGTACTCTAGATAATTCAAATAATACAGGTAGTAAGATTGTGGTGGTAGAAGAGGATAGACATGATAATGAAATTATAATGAATGATAATGAAATATTTGAATTTATGAAGTCAGAAAGAAAGTTGAGAGAAAGTATTTTAGTACAAGGAGTGCAGGGGGTAGAATTTTCTTTTAATGTTGTATTAGGGGGTGAAGACAAGTCTTCATGTTATTGTTATAAGGATAAGGATGCCTTTAATTTATATTTGATAGACGATAATTCTACAAATAAAGTTTCTTTTAGTTTTTGTGTACCTAAGAAGAGGTGCAACGATTTTATGATAGGGACCTCTGCATATTTCGAGAGAGAAAGTGTATTTTGGTGTTATGGAGAGAAATGTATTAAGAGAGAAAGTATAGAGAGATATTGTGAGAATAAGAGATTAATAGAAATATTTAAAGTAAACAGAAATTACAGACAACTGTTAGAAAGGTTAGGGTTATATGTGGTATATGAAAATGATGAATACTTGCCTGATAATAACAATAATTTGAAAATAACAAGAAATGAGAATAAAGACATTAGGTACTTACCTGTGGTGGAATATTATGGGGATAATTATAGTATAAACCGAATAATGACATATGATACTAAGACAAACGGAACTCTACTTGATCGTGACTGGGAATATTTGTTTAATAACCGTTCAATAACATATGAATATAATGTATCTAATAAAATCTATGTATTAAATAAGAATTTATATAGACCTAAGATTCGTTTGTTGTTTAATGATGGTGGATAGACTGTTATATTGTGAAATGAACATTAAATAATAATGTGCAAAGTGGTTTTGAATTGGACTGTTATGGACTGATTTCGATTAATGACACAATAATGAAGTTGGAGTGTATATTTTTATTGTATTTATCCATGTATTTTGATGTGTATTATGTATTACAGGTACCCCAGTGTGTATTATTATATATTTTATATCTATAACATGTTTAATAAGAATATTTTAATTAATTACTAATGAATAATAATGAATGTTTAAATAAATAATTATATTTGAATTTTGAAAAGAGGTATTGTTATAAGTAGGTAAGAGAGGAATTTTATAAGAGAATTGTCAATGATTACAGTAAGTGTTTAAACAGGTATAGAGCCTGGGTATAGATAAAATGCAGGTGAGTAATGCAATTAATGTAAATGGAGTTAGAAAAATAAGAATTTTAAGGAAATACAAAGAGAATTATTAAATAGTTAGGGACACAGTAGTTAGGGATTATTTGTAAAGAAGATGTTTAAGTAAAGGTACATACATATATTTGTTGTTGATGAATTCTGTAGTGGGGGTGAGGTGATAAAGAGTAGCCAACCAATAGTGTTGTGGCAGGTAATAGCGTAGTTTAAGGGAGTGTTTGCCGAATTATTTGGAAGGGCAAAATATTAGAGATGTATATAGCCAGTTAGGGAACACCCAACCCAGTGCAAAGACGAGCGGTGCCATATGATTTAAATGGAATTAGTAATGGAGTATATAATTGAGATATTGGTGTCATTGAAAGGTAAATTTGATGGTCAGTTAGAAGAAGGTGAGTAAGATTATAATAAAAGTATAGTGATTATAGGAGTTATCCAGACTAAACAGTGATAGAAGGTGAAAGGTTAGGTAGTTAGGTAGATAGAAAGTTCAGAGGAGAGAGGTAGTAGAAAATGAATAATGAAATAATAATGTAATATGAATAGTAACAATAAGTTCAAAAGGTATTTTATTATTATAAATAAATAAATTTGATGTTTAGTTAATAACTGCAATGGTAAATTTTAATTTAAATACAACTTTTAAGTAAATTATACAAATGTTAATGCATATCTTAGATATGATTAAATATGATTGAGTATTTAAAATGTATTAACTGTATTATTAATATATCAGTGTTAATTATTAATGTATTATGTATTTATTTGAAAACTTTTTAACATGATGTTATAATATGTGTAGGAAGAGAAAAAATTTTAAATGGCGCTGTTGATAATATTTATCAGCCAGATGATTAACTGTTAATAATAATAATACTAATAATCATAATAAAAGTTTATTTTAAGGGTTATAAATAAATAAATCGATTTATTAAATTTCTTGATTTGTTTTCTCCAAGTTTGGGAGATATATAATTATATTTTATATTATATATATTTTATATTTTCAATTATATTTCATTCAATTTTAATCCTTTTTCATATTCTTTTTAATCCTTGAGATTTATTATTTTTATAATTTTTATACTTTCTCATTTTATTTAATATAATTTATAATTTTATAAATAGTACGCCAACCCAGTGCTTATTGGCACAAACCAGCACTTAGCTAAGGGGAACCATATCAGTTAAGGAGGTAGTGATTCAATAAGCCACTATATTAATATTTTTTATAAATTGTTTCAGTGTTTGGGATGTGACAGCGGTCCTGAGCTGGCTAACTCGTCAGAGCAGGGGCGTTAAGAGCCTAAGTGGCCTTATGGTGTTGGGATCTCGCAGGAGAAGTCCAGTAAGGTCATGAAGGTACAGTCATTATCACCAGACCAAGGGTGAGTGATTATTTTTTTTTTATATAAAATTGTAAGGGGGTTTGTGGCGACTTGTCCTGGCTGATCCCTTTAGGAAGTATGAAAGGGTCAATGAAAGTTTGTGTGCTTCGTCACACCATCTTTCATTGAGGGGGTTTTGTGATGGTACAATCATGGTACATTTTATAATTACCTAAAATATGGTAACGAGATCATAAATATTGTATGTTCCTATTTTTTGACATACCCAATCCAACCTCAAACACCCGATATCGAATTTACAGTGAGGGGACTATATTACAGTATTTGCCAGGATTTGAACTAATTCATGACAAAAAACGGTGTCACATCACAAAAACAGTGTGCAGTTATTGAGATAAGCAGAGCCAAGCCTTCGTTACGTCAGAGGCTGAGAATGTGTTGACAGCAACCAAACTGCGATGTCAACACGATAGACAAAGGAATGTGACGTCAGTACACCCCACTTCCGCAGATTTCAACCAGAAATTGTCGTCATTTCATCTGCAGCTCTGATTTGAGCCGGCCGGCTAAAACTCATTCACTCACGGGTGAATTTTTTAACTTTTTAGACCACTGCAGGTGGTTAATAAACAGTTATAATATATTAAATGCAGTGCGCCAACTCCAAGATGTGACCGGGAAAAACTCGCCGAACTCGCGGTGCGCGAAGTTCGTGCAAACCGAGAACAACCAGCAACACTACATTGGTGAGAACGTTCTTTTACATCTTCAATCCTTTGATTCATTCCCAATTCCAAATTTTGAATCAATATAAAATCATTTTAAATTCAATACTAAAAAATCATTTAAATTTTTCAATATATAAAGGGAGCTCCACTATGTATAATTTGTACCATGAGTATGTAAGAGTGAGTATTTGAGTGTGTGGGTTAAAAAATATTAAGTGTTGGGTTGTGCTAAATTTAAATAATTTACGTTTAAATAATTATTATAATGCAACGTATATCTTTTGTGTAGAGTAATATCATGGGGACAACGCCCATGGCGCAATATATATATCCATGTAACATTTATCATGTTTAATGTTAATAAATACTTTTTATATGTTATTTGAAGTTTCGTTATTTCAGGTAATGGGTTTCACTGAAATGGTACGTGTTAACCGAATTCTGGCCCTAATAATAGTAAATGTCGATCATACACAGTACAGTACAGACACTTGCACAACATGGCACCCTAGATTGTTGTACAGACAAAATACATTGTACATTGTAATCAAACAATATAAATTAATATAAGAGATTACATTTGCGCCCTTAAGAAAGGGACTAATAGATTACATCGTGTTACCCCTACTCGTTGTTTCAACGCTTCTGGAGTTGATTATGCTGGCCCTTACACGGTCAAGTTTTTTACACTTCGCAGGATACAGCCTATAAAGGTGTACCTCTGTCTGTTCATCTGTTTTGCAACAAAAGCTGTACACTTGGAAGTGGTTACTGATTTAACTACAGACGCCTTCATTGCAGCCCTTACGAGATTCATCTCTAGGAGAGGTCTTGTATCAGACCTGTACTCTGATTGTGGGACTAATTTCATAGGAGCTGCTTCTTCGCTCAAAAGATGTTTTCAAGATCTCATGAAGCAACCAGAGATGCAAGATTTTGCTACAACCAACAGTATCACATTCCATTTCATTCCTCCGCATGCACCTCACCAAGGTGGACTTTGGGAACGTGCCATTAAAGGTGCAAAATATCATCTCACCAGAGTCATAGGTGAACACATTTTAATGTACGAAGAATTTACCACCTTAGTTGTGCGTGTTGAAGCTATCCTTAATTCGAGGCCGATAGCTCCTCTCTCGAATGACCCTTCAGATCTTCAACCTCTTACACCAGGACATTTTCTAACTGGAGGACCTCTTAATGCCCTGATCGAACCTCAACTAACCAATGCACCACTTAATCACATAAAACGCTGGAAATTGGTTCAAGCCTTCACACAACATCTCTGGAAAAGATGGCAAATGGAGTACCTCCACACACTTCAAGAACGGTCCAAATGGATCAGACCTCAAGAAAATCTCAAAATAGGAGATTTAGTCGTTATTCATGAAACAAACCTGCCACCCCTCAAGTGGAAGCTCGGGAGAGTCATCTCCGTATCTCCAGGGAATGATGGAGTGGTACGTGTCGTCAACATGAAGACTGCCGGTGGAACCTTGACCCGTCCTTCTGTTAAGGTATCCCGTCTTCCCATTTACTAAAATCCTCGACCAGTCAATTGGCTACTGCCCCTTATAATTTAGTTTTATTATACTCTTCCAAAGGATCAAATTTGTTCTTATGTTCTTTTAATGTTTCTTGTTGAACCAGTTGGTTCAAAGGGGCCGGTATGTCAGATATTTTGTTTCATAACAATAGTTAAACTCACCCTATCTATATTTCATTATCTCTAATAGAATGCACTCCCATTACCTGTTTCAAAGTTCAATTCACATTGTAATCAGCAGTCATAGTTAGAGCGTTTTTCTTTCCTGTAGTGTACGGTATATCGTGCAGTTCAGTTCTTTTCGTTTATACCCGCATACCGCAAGAATAGAAACACTATTCAACGCTCTTGTTATTTTACTTTGTGCTTTTTTTCATGTGTTTATTTATGTGTTTAACGTTTGCTGGAATATTATTGTTAAGTTTAGGACTGCCTAGAAAACACCAAAGTGTTGCTTACAACAGGACATTTACAACGCACAAGGACAAGGTCAGTAAACGCTTAATTTTTATGCATTGTTGATTACATGGGAATAAAGCCTTTTAACTATTTATTTTGACAATATACAGTCCACTGCAAATCAAAAAGAACCCCACACGAGGTTTTTCAGTGTTTCCACAATTTTCAAGTCCTAAACCATGACTCCATAAATCACGTCGTGGTTTAGGATTTGAAAATGGTGGAAAGACTGAAAGGCCTCGTCCGGAACATGACAAATAGCTGTAATTGCACTGTCTGTCAGCAAATTCGCTGAGTGACAGAACTGAAATACCACACATTTCATTGTAGCTTACAAAAAGTGCCTATGGTGATACGTGATACAAATGAACTTAGACCTTCATAAAAGTGTCAAAGTGTGCCTCATTCAAATACATCTGGAAATTTAAATCATAATGTACATTCGGACAATAAAAGAATTCCAAAGACTCCTGTAGAATAAGCGCATGAATAGCATACACGAAAACACTTTTAAATGAACTGAGTGTGCAAGAAATCATGAAAACCAGCACAAAATGAGAATACAATGCAAGAGATTAGTGCATGAAGGTCAGGCACAGTTAAATCCCTCACACATAATGACTTCAGTTGAAACTAGTTAAACAATTTTATGCCTTGAACAAGCATACAATGATTAATCCTCAACCTTTAATAAGTGTTTACAATTAATGGACTGACTTCTCATTCTCCAAACCCAGATAACACTAGAAGTGAACACAGTGAGACAGTAGAAAAAATTCACTGTTAAAAAGTGATTAACCTTCCAAACAAAGTAAAGACAAGTTATGATACTGTTGTCAATGATACTTCGATAAATTAGAATTGAAGTTATTTTTTACTTAATTCAGTTACAACAAAGTCATTGTTTCATTTTTAGAGAATTCTCCTATAAATGCTGTAACTGCTAATGAACTAAACAACAGTGACATAGAAAGTAATACTACTGAAAATAGGTAAATTGATTACATAAACACACTCTGATTATATACGAAAGTTGCTTTTTTAAATTTTATGAATTTTCTAATTCAATTATACATTTTAAAAATACATCCTATATGTATCTTTCAATAATGAAAAAATAAACCTAATAAATTTCAGTCATAATGCTAGCAAACAAAAGAATAATATTTCAAATATATAGATTTTGTGAATACCTCATATGTGTTTAGGTTTGTGATTTAATGTAAGGACCAATTACTATTAGTAACTTACCAGTTGCTAATGCATGAAGATATACATTTACCAGATGGACATCTGTCTCTAAAGGCTCCAAAAATTCTTTCAGAGGCACTGCCAACTGTAACATAATTGATGTATATCTTAACTTCGGAACTGACAAGATGCTAACTTGTGTTTGGGTACTCTGCTAATTATCACACAATATTAATCAATCATCTAATTACAGTAATTTATAACTACATGCAGTACATGGACATTTACAATGCCAAACCAGAATCTTGGTATTAGTGTCATTAAATTCATGTTATAATTATCTAAATATAAAATACACAAATGATATGAAAATGAAAAAGTGAAATTCTGTAGACTGGTCAATAAAAATTCTGACAAGTTTGTAACATTATTTTAGTCTTATGCTATTATCTGCTTGTCACGTTGAATTCTTAAAACAAAACCAGTTCTGTGCACACAATTTAACTGACTGTTTAAACAACTTGTAATAAGTACATACTTTTTAACCTTTTCACTGTGCAATATGGGTGTACCTATGCACCATATTTTCAACATTGGTAAGTATATTTGTACAAAGCATTCAACCTTTTGATAAATTCACACTAAAACATTAAAACGGCTCGCACAACTCTATATTCAATATTTGTTCAAAAATAGTGTGGGACTCACCTAACCAGCCTAATTGGGAGCACAATTGACTTGGATCTGGGAAAACTCTAACAAGAAACTTCTACCTTGTACCACAATAATCTCAAATAAAACTGGATAAGCCTCAGATTTAATGGGTATAACATAAAAAAAAACAAGATAAATGTGGGTGATTTTTGATAAATATTGTAATGCGACTTTTATACGGGGTTTTATTTGTGTAATGTCACCCTTAGTAATCGTCTCGGTAACAGACGTTTATGTGTGTGATGAGCAATTTTATGTCACTCATTGTATTCGCCTTATTTTGTAATATAAGTGAGTAATTGTGGGAAGATTATTGGGTATTAATCTGTTAAATACCTTTGTGAAGGGTTAATCATATGTAGCGAGCCGGGTTATACTTTTTCTCAATACTTACTGGCTAACCGTATCTCTCGTCGTTCAATTCAAATCTTACCGCCTCGCCACCTGATTGGCTCACGCTGTCTTGCAGTGTCGACTTCGCTAACTGTAGTATGTTGGTGTTTTGTTTAGAAAAATTTTCTTATATTAAGTTGTTTTCAAGAATCAAACATACAGCAGTTGAGGAATATTAAAATTTATTGAACCCTTCGTTATATTACCCGTTCAATTACAGTTAATGAGTAATACATATATTTATGTTGATACCGGCTTTTACAAATTGTTCGGTTGGCATCGCTCTGTCGTACTTAAAATGCCAGCATGGTATACAATGTTTTGTTTTATGAAATATTAATTTTTTCTCAGGGAATAGGTCCTTTTGACAACAGAAGTTGGATTATCGGCTAAAAATGCACAAAATTATAACATTCCTTAAAACTAAATACACAATGGTTGATATACTAATACATACAAAGTAAGTTATTGGCAATGAGAATTAGAATAGGTTTGGTTAAATTCTTGTCAGCAAGTTGTGGTTTTTAAAATTTATTATAATTTAATATCAAAGTTTATTGATTAATTAAGTTTATTAAGATTGATATATTGATTAAATTCAGTTATTGAGTCGAATTTGTGATCAGTGAAGTGAAAATATTTATAGTTCGTTATATGGGTAATTAGAAATTTATTTGAAGTGAAGTTGTTAGTTTATACTCATCGATTTCTTGACGTGGCTTCTCCGATGATCGTCTTCTTCTTCAGGAAACTCCTAGTCGTCCTCTCTTCTTTGGATGGTTCGAAATTCCCGTTCAAATGGCTCCAATTCGAAATTAGGCTTCCACCAGTCTTCGTAGATGTTCGATGTCCTCAGGTTGAGTTAGGTCAATCCACTTCTTCCTTCAGGATAGGTCGTCTATTACGTTCATTCGAAGTATTCGTATTTTTACTATGATTTTTATGGTTTAAATATTTTAATACTTGTTCATCTCATCGGATGTAGTTTGGAAGGCTTCTACAATATTTCTTCCTTCAAAATTTATTAAAAATTTAAGTTTTTTAAGTTAATTTAAGATCGAGAGCTTCATACATCCGCCCTCCGCGTTAGTCAATAATGAAGTAATTAGAATTCCAACGGTATTTTTTGTAATAAATCTCAGTTGCTATGGTTACCTATCAAATTATGCCATTTCTCATTGGTCAATATCTTATTTTAAATTTATAAAATTCCTTCAAATTATTATTTCTTACTTATATTAGTAGTAACATCAATTATATGAACACCATTGTTCTTCTTTTTTGTTAAGGATTATTTTGATATCCCTCATGATTACTTTTGAATAGTTAATAACATTTTCCTTATTTTCTTATTTGTATTTCTTATGTAGTTATTTTAAAACTGGATATTAGTTATACATTTTTGTACTAGATACACTTACTTAACTGCTTAAACATTTGATATACTCTGATTGATACTGGGTTATTGTTTTTCTTTTAAACTTACAAAGTTCTTTCACTAAATGTTAGGCCTAGAGCCTAGACTTCCCCATACTACTATTTAACATTCTTTATAACTCATTAGCTTTCTATATTGGTACATTAAACAATTTTTTATAAAAACAGATAATAAAACATAGGTGCTTCCAACCACACCTCTTATTATAAAAACAAACATTTTCTTGCCAGGCTCAAACCTGAAATTCAACTTCTAACTGTTTTTGGTTTTCTTATTTCTATCTTGTTTATCTTATAGGTTACTATATTCTATGGTTTTTTAAAACAATAACGAAACTCTTATAATACTAATTTTAAACAGTACCTTACACAATATATCTCGCTTACTAATTCCTTCACTAAAATACAGTGTCTGTCCTTCTTATCTTCCACTCTAATAACTTAATTTACATCTTATTTTATATTCATTCTTACTTACTATTATTGAAATTACTAATGGTATAATTAGTTCATTTTTATTTGCTAACATAAAGTTCTATCAAAGGCTGTTTAGCTATACTATTACAGTCTACTTCTTAAGTACTTTATACTGCACACTCACTGCACTTTTCCCTTCATAGAAGGTTTCTTTATTCCTTAACACTTTCACTTTTGCATAATATGGTATGAATACATAGCTTTTCCCCACTTATTTATATCATTCACTTGATATTACTCACACTGTTTGTCTAATTATTTTAATATCACTGTGTGGTTGTTGGTCATTAATAATTATTCTATTTTCAATTCACATTGATCACTTTTTGTTATTAATTATTGCCTTTATTTGGCTCAAAGTATTTTTTACTTGCTTTAACTATGTTTATCATTATTAATTGGGTATTGTTATTTTTAGCTTACTACCTTATATTTATAAGTACATGTTTCTTCTCCCTACATAGAATATACATAATATTTCTATCTTACTTTCTATTGTTTCCTTGGTTACATCTTATTTATGCCCTAACTGTTTTAGTGCATTGTTTTACATACATATATTAGTCATATTTTGGGGATTACGAATGTTGTTGTTATACTCTTGGTTACATTTGGTTTCTTGTTCCTTCTTTCTTGTTCCATTCTATTTTTCTTGTTGTTATCCAATCTATTGGGTCAGGTCATTGTCAGTTCCTTAGTCAATTGTCATTTCGTAATTTGGTCATTAAGCTTTGAGTTATAAGTTTTTTGACATTTCTTCTTATCTTCAGCTTTTTTGTTTATTATTAATCATCAGTGTATTTTCACTATCTTATGTCATGTTACATAATGCATCGCCACCAAAATTGATTATTTCGAAAATAAAGATTATCTTTTCTGAAATCATCAATATAGTTCATTAAATCAGGTTGTTATTATTAAGGAATTCATCAATCGCTACTTTCTTCTTTATTTATTTTTATTAAGTCATGGTTCATGATATGGTACATGGTATTATTCTCCTTCTTTCTCTTCATTACGAGTGTTATCCCTTGTATGTTCTATCTCCCTAAAATTTTCTTCTCTCCTATTCATATAAATTGGTACTAACCAGAGGGCACGTGTGGCTCTATTACTCTGCTATCCATTTATACACATTTTGAGTTCAGAGGTCATGCCTATCTGCTCAATAACATAAAATAATTGTTGGACGTATCTCAACATAAAATCATCACATAATAATAGTAATAATAATCATAATACTAGTCGTCTATTTTCGACTCATATAATATCAATATAATAAAACACTCTTGGGATTAATTATTCTCTCTTTTTTATACATCTCATGACCTTTTCTTCTCAGTGATTTATTTGGATTCCTTTTCAATGCTTATTGCGATGTTTAATAGATATTTTTGCATGTTTCATCAATTTACTTCATATGATAGTTATTTTATTGGTTATCACTTTCTTTCTCATTTATAATCAATATTAACATTGTAGCTGGTTTCTGGTTTACTTATACTTTTCATCATTGATTGTCCATTTAATATGTCATTGTCATTTTACTTCCATATTCCTTAAGGAATGGAAGTATGGTGATGGCAAAAAAAATCGTGTTCGAGATTATTGCAGATTCTGATTCTACTACACTCAAAACATGAAAAAAAGTCGTTTTCCGAAAAGTGTCTGTGTGTCTGTCTGTCTGTCTGTGTGTCTGTGTGTCTGTCTGTCTGTGTGTCTGTCTGTCTGTAGATTTTTTTCTATGGCAAACGATAACTGCCGCAAATTCATACAGAATCAAATAATTTTTTGCATACAGCCCGGTTTTGCAGAGTTCTCGCGACCTATTGTTTTTGGTGAAGATCGGTTGAGGGAAAGGGGTAGTTTACCTGCAACGGTTTTTTTTTAGCAAGGGTAATTTTGTTTGTTTGGCAAACGATAACAGCCGCAAATTCAAACAGAATCAAATAATGTTTCGCATACAGCCCTGAATTGTAGAGTTCTCAAGACCTATTGTTTTTGGTGAAGATCGGTTAAGGGAAAGGGGTAGTTTACCTGTAACGTTTTATGTTTTAACAAGGGTATTTCCTATGGCAAACGATAACAGCCGCAAATTCAAACAGAATCAAAAGATTATTTGCATACAGCCCTAAATTGTAGAGTTCTCAATACCTTTTGTTTTTGGTGAAGATCGGTTAAGGGAAAGGGGTAGTTTACCTACAACGTTTTTTTAACAAGGGTATTTTCTATGGCAAACGATAACAGCCGCAAATTCAAACAGAATCAAATAATTTTCTGCATACAGCCCTGATTTGTAGAGTACTCAAGACCTATTGTTTTTGGTGAAGATCGGTTGAGGGGAAGGGGTAGTTTACCAGCAACGTTTTTTATCATGCGTATTTTCTATGGCAAACGACAACTGCCGCAAATTCAAACAGAATCAAATAATTTTTTGCATACAGCCCTGATTTGTAGAGTACTCGCGACCTATTGTTTTTGGTGAAGATCGGTTGAGGGGAAGGGGTAGTTTACCTGCAACGGTTTTTTTTATCAAGGGAAATTTTTTTTTTTTGGCAAACGATAACAGCCGCAAATTCAAACAGAATCAAATAATGTTTCGCATACAGCCCTGAATTGTAGATTTCTCAAGACCTATTGTTTTTGGTGAAGATCGGTTGAGGGAAAGGGGTAGTTTACCTGCAACGTTTTTTTAACAAGGGTATTTTCTATGGCAAACGATAACAGCCGCAAATTCAAACAGAATCAAATAATGTTTTGCATACAGTCCTGATTTGTAGAGTACTCAAGACCTATTGTTTTTGGTGAAGATCGGTTAAGGGGAAGGGGTAGTTTACCTGCAACGTTTTTTTATCAAGCGTATTTTCTATGGCAAACGATAACAGCCGCAAATTCAAACAGAATCAAATAATGTTTTGCATACGTCCCTGAATTGTAGAGGTCTCAATGACTTCCGATTTTGGTGAAGATCGGTTAAGGGGAAGGGGTAGTTTACCTGCAACGTTTTTTTATCAAGCGTATTTTCTATGGCAAACGATAACAGCCGCAAATTCAAACAGAATCAAATAATTTTTTGCATACGTCCCTGAATTGTAGAGGTCTCAATGACTTTCGATTTTGGTGAAGATCGGTTAAGGGGAAGGGGTAGTTTACCTGCAACCTTATACGTTTTAACAAGAGTAAAGTACTTGAAAATTTATTTAAACTTTTTGAAACAATGGTAATTGTTAAAAATAAAATAATTTTGTTGCCAGGCAATAAAATTATAATTTTTTCATTTTAATGTAATATAATATTTTTCATTTAATACAGCAATAAAAAGGCAGGTAAGGCACAGCCTGGCTGTTTGGCTGAAAATGATTTTAAATATAAATCTTAGAATATGGAAGTCATGTATGGTTCTCCATACCGATATTTTACTTCCATATTCCTTAAGGAATGGAAGTATGGTGATGGCAAAAAAAATCGTGTTCGAGATTATTGCAGATTCAGATTCTACTACACTCAAAACATGAAAAAAAGTCGTTTTCCGAAAAGTGTCTGTGTGTGTGTGTGTCTGTCTGTCTGTAGATTTTTTTCTATGGCAAACGATAACTGCCGCAAATTCAAACAGAATCAAATAATTGTTTGCATGCAGCCCTGATTTGCAGAGTACTCGCGACCTATTGTTTTTGGTGAAGATCAGTTGAGGGAAAGGGGTAGTTTACCTGCAACGGTTTTTTTTAGCAAGGGTAATTTTGTTTGTTTGGCAAACGATAACAGCCACAAATTCAAACAGAATCAAATAATGTTTCGCTTACAGCCCTGAATTGTAGAGTTCTCAAGAACTCTTGATTTTGGTGAAGATCGGTTAAGGGAAAGGGGTAGTTTACCTGTAACGTTTTATGTTTTAACAAGGGTATTTCCTATGGCAAACGATAACAGCCGCAAATTCAAACAGAATCAAAAGATTATTTGCATACAGCCCTAAATTGTAGAGTTCTCAAGACCTGTTGTTTTTGGTGAATATCGGTTGAGGGAAAGGGGTAGTTTACCTGCAACGTTTTTTTAACAAGGGTATTTTCTATGGCAAACGATAACAGCCGCAAATTCAAACAGAATCAAATAATGTTTTGCATACAGCCTTGAGTACTCAAGACCTATTGTTTTTGGTGAAGATCGGTTAAGGGGAAGGGGTAGTTTACCTGCAACGTTTTTTTATCAAGCGTATTTTCTATGGCAAACGATAACAGCCGCAAATTCAAACAGAATCAAATAATGTTTTGCATACGTCCCTGAATTGTAGAGGTCTCAATGACTTTCGATTTTGGTGAAGATCGGTTAAGGGGAAGGGGTAGTTTACCTGCAACCTTTTACATTTTAACAAGAGTAAAGTACTTGAAAATTTATTTAAACTTTTTGAAACAATGGTAATTGTTAAAAATAAAATAATTTTGTTGCCAGGCAATAAAATTATAATTTTTTCATTTTAATGTAATATAATATTTTTCATTTAATACAGCAATAAAAAGGCAGGTAAGACACAGCCTGGCTGTTTGGCTGAAAATGATTTTAAATATAAATCTTAGAATATGGAAGTCATGTATGGTTCTCCATACCGATATTTACTTCCATGTTCCTTAAGGAAATGGAAGTATGGTGATGGCAAAGAAAATCGTGTTCGAGATTATTGCAGAATATGATTGTACTACACTCAAAACATGAAAAAAAGTCATTTTTCGAAAAGTGTCTGTGTGTGTGTCTGTCTGTCTATAGATTTTTTTTCTATGGCAAACGATAACTGCCGCAAATTCAAACAGAATCAAATAATTTTTTGCACACAGCCCTGATTTGTAGAGTACTCGCGACCTATTGTTTTTGGTGAAGATCGGTTGAGGAAAAGGGGTAGTTTACCTGCAACGGTTTTTTTTTATCAAGGGAAATTTTTTTTTTTTGGCAAACGATAACAGCCGCAAATTCAAACAGAATCAAATAATGTTTCGCATACAGCCCTGAATTATAGAGTTCTCAAAACCTATTGTTTTTGGTGAAGATCGGTTGATGGAAAGGGGTAGTTTACCTGCAACGGTTTTTTTTTATCAAGGGAATTTTTTTTTTTTGGCAAACGATAACAGCCGCAAATTCAAACAGAATCAAATAATGTTTCGTATACAGCCCTGAATTGTAGAGTTCTCAAGACCTTTTGTTTTTGGTGAAGATCGGTTAAGGGAAAGGGGTAGTTTACTTGTAACGTTTTATGTTTTAACAAGGGTATTTCTTATGGCAAACGATAACAGCCGCAAATTCAAACAGAATCAAATAATTTTCTGCATACTGCCCTGATTTGTAGAGTACTCAAGACCTATTGTTTTTGGTGAAGATCGGTTGAGGGGAAGGGGTAGTTTACCTGCAACGTTTTTTATCAAGCGTATTTTCTATGGCAAACGATAACTGCCGCAAATTCAAACAGAATCAAATAATTTTTTGCATACAGCCCTGATTTGTAGAGTACTCGCGACATATTGTTTTTGGTGAAGATCGGTTGAGGGGAAGGGGTAGTTTACCTGCAACGGTTTTTTTTATCAAGGGAAATTTTTTTTTTTTGGCAAACGATAACAGCCGCAAATTCAAACAGACTTAAATAATGTTTCGTATACAGCCCTGAATTGTAGAGTTTTCACGACCTATTGTTTTTGGTGAAGATCGGTTAAGGGAAAGGGGTAGTTTACCTGTAACGTTTTATGTTTTAAGAAGGGTATTTCCTATGGCAAACGATAACAGCCGCAAATTCAAACAGAATCAAAAGATTATTTGCATACAGCCCTAAATTGTAGAGTTCTCAAGACCTATTGTTTTTGGTGAAGATCGGTTGAGGGAAAGGGGTAGTTTACTTGCAACATTTTTTTAACAAGGGTATTTTCTATGGCAAACGATAACAGCCGCAAATTCAAACAGAATCAAATAATGTTTTGCATACAGCCCTGATTTGTAGAGTACTCACGACCTATTGTTTTTGGTGAAGATCTGTTAAGGGGAAGGGGTAGTTTACCTGCACCGTTTTTTTATCAAGCGTATTTTCTATGGCAAACGATAACAGCCGCAAATTCAAACAGAATCAAATAATTTTTTGCATACATCCCTGAATTGTAGAGGTCTCAAGGACTTTCGATTTTGGTGAAGATCGGTTAAGGGGAAGGGGTAGTTTACCTTCAACCTTTTACGTTTTAACAAGAGTAAAGTACTTGCAAATTTATTTAAACTTTTTGAAACAATGGTAATTGTTAAAAATAAAATAATTTTGTTGCCAGGCAATAAAATTAAAATTTTTTAATTTTAATGTAATATAATATTTTTCATTTAATACGGCAATAAAAAGGCAGGTAAGACACAAACACACAATTCACGTTATTTCTGGCCTCACTCATGTTTATTTTCTTACGTTTGCACGCTTTTTAAATGGAAAGTGCCGAAACCCACACCAACATAACGCGTGCAAGCCGAAAAAATGGACATCAATTTGCTTACTGGCGAAGCTAGTAGTTAATGAATGGGTAGGCAAAAATCTTATCTTAAATTTTTTTTAAGGAATCACTAAAAGGACGGTGGGTCAAATCAGACGCTGAGGTAGAGTTGCTGTAACCGAATGGTTCCACAAACAGCCGTAAGAATTTTACTAGCAGGGAATCTACAGGTTAGCGCAACAGTGGAACTCATGTCTTAATGTTATTGGAGACTTCTTTTAAAATCGTTGAATAAAAAATGCTTTACAGCTCTATACGTGTGTCTATTGAACAATCCTTGTATTAGTCATACACAATAATACAACTGATTGAACTTCAAATTTTTAAACTTGATTAGTTTCTATATATATGTTTAATGTTACAAATAATTCAAATAACAATCTTGATCATCTGTTAGTTCAGCGGAATAACAGTGACACTTTTAATAACCGCATAAAATAAACACTTAGAAACAACACAGGCGCTTTAACTTAACTGTTTGGACCACAGAAGTGAGGCATGCCTCAACGCTCTATGTGTACAGCGCGGGACAATCCCCCCTCCCTACACTTCCCTATCACACCACTACATTGCTTACATACGATGTATACAAAAAACGCTGAGGCAAGTTCAGGTTGCCTCATTCGCTTTAAACGAACTATGCCGAATCTCACCTGTCACCATCTAGCGGTCGCTCAATAAAGCACGTTTCGGTTTAATAAATTTGACAGTCGCAGTAACAATGTATAATCTTTACGTTATATAGTTCATACGTATTTATAATTTTTATTCTACAGAATTTGTTAGGGTAGGCATTGCCTCAATTGCCTCCATGTAACTTCGCCACTGATATATATGTGTACAACGTTATCGGCAACAAAGAAGTAGTTTTTGTTAAAATTCCTTCCCGGGATATTTGGCCGTAGTCCAATGTTTTCTACAAAACCAGACATTTCGGCAATGCCATCGACTTCCATCATCAGTGAAAATCGAGTGCGATAACGTGAGGTGGTATACGTTAGTGACCACAGTACTGTGGTTAAGGCTGAAGCAGTAAGTAGAAAGAAGTAGTTTCTATGGTAATATTTCATTTCGAAAATGATTTTAAATATAAATCTTAGAATATGGAAGTCATGTATGGTTCTCCATACCGATATTTTCTATAGTAAACGATAACAACCGCAAATTCAAACAGAATCAAATGATGTTTTGCATACAGCCCTGTATTGTAGAGTTCTCAATACGTATTGGTGTTGGTGAAGATCGGTTGAGGGAAAGGGGTAGTTTACCAGCAACATTTTATGTTTTAACAAGGGTAATTTTTTATATGACGAACGATAACTACCGTAAATTCAAGCAGAATCAACTAGGTTTTTGCATACCTTTTTGAACTAAAGAGAACTCAAGGTCTGTTGATTTTGTTGAAGATCGGTTAAGGGAAGGGGTAGTTTATCAGCAACGTTTTATATTTTAAAAACGGTAATTTTTTTATGACGAACGATAACTGCCGAAAATTCAATGAGAATCAAATAATTTTTTGCACCCCCTGAGTTGCAGAGAGCTCAAGGTCTATTGATTTTGGTGAAGATCGGTTAAGGGAAAGAGGTAGTTTACCTGCAACATTTTATGTTGTAACAAGAGAAATGTTTCCATGATGAACGATAACTGCCGCACATTCAAACAGAATCAAATATTTTTTTGCATGCTTCCCTGAATTGTAGAGGACGGAAGGTCTGTTGATTTTGGAGAAGATCGGTTAAGAGAAAGGGGTAGTTTACCGGAAACATTTTATGTTTTAACAAGAGTAAAGTACTTTATTTTTATAAATAAAGTATCCTGATAAGAAGCTCATAGTAATCCACTGTAGAAACGTAGATGAAATATCTATACATGAAGAAGTTAGGAGAACGGGGTGGGGGTAATTTTATATTATTAAAAATTATAGTTGAAGGTGTAGGGGAGAATTTTTTATATGTGTACTACATTATCGGCTACAAAGAAGTAGTTTTTTGTTAAAATTGCTTCCCGGGCTCTTTAGCCGTAGTCCTATGTTTTCTGCAAAACCAGACTTTTCGGCAGTGCCATCGACTCCCATCATCGGTGAAAATCGAGTGCAAAAACGTGAGGTGGTGGTGGTATACGTTAGTGAGCACAGTACTGTGGTTAATGCTGAAGCAATAAGTAGAACGACGTAGTTTCTATGGAAATATTTCATTTCAAATATGTTTTTAAATGTAAATCTTAGAACATGGAAGTCATGTATGCTTCTCCATACCGATATTACTTACATGTTCCATAAGGAAATGGAAGTATGATCATGGCGAAAAAATCGTTTTCGAGATAATGGCTGATTCTGATTGTACTACCCTCAAAACATGAAGAAAAGTCATTTTTCGAAAAGTGTCTGTGTGTCTGTCTGTCTGTGTGTCTATGTGTAGAATTTGTTATATGGCAAACGATAACAGAAGCAAATTCAAACAGAATCAAATAATGTTTTGCATATAGTCCTGAATTGTAGAATACTCAAAGCCTGTTGTTTTTGGTGAAGATCGGTTAAGAGAAAGGGGTAGTTTACCTGCAACGTTTTATGTTTTAACAAGGGGAATTTTTAATGACGAACGATAACTGCCGTAAATTCGAACAGAAACAAATACTTTTTTACATATTATAACATTGCCAAACCCTGATCACATTTGATATTAATAAGTATGTAAAAAATGCCAAGAAACAATATATTTTGATAGATAAATGATAACGAGAATGAAAGTAGTAAATATAATCAATAGTGAAGGAGGAAGAATACAACCAAAGATGGTTACAAAACAAGAAAATACGAACTAGACTGACAGACAACTGACATTGACCCAACCCCAGAGATTGGCCAGATATTAACCAAAGTAAAGCGAGACAAGAAGACAGTGAAGAAAAAAGAAAAAAAAAAATTACATGGCCATAACAATTAACTCACAAGATTGTTTTAAAAGAGCATAATTTTTTATTATTGTTAATAATTTATGTTTAAATTTTTATTAGTGGTAACTTGTAAATGACAGTATCTCAGCAATTGTTATACATAAAAAAACCATGTGTAGATATGATTGTATGTATATCCTTATCTATAGGTGATGTGTCAGCTGTTATGTTTAAAATTACACTCATACAGACAGGGAATAGAAATGTGTGCGTGGTTCAATCAGAGAACAAATTGTATAGTCTACTATATACTTTGGAACTTTTACTAAGATTATTTCAGCAGTATGTATATTATTTCAGCATTATGTGTTTGAAAGTATAAGGTTTTGGAGAGTTTATTTATTCGCTAATATTATTGCTGTTACTACAGATGTAGTAGGTTTCAATTAACACAATATATTTTAACATTGTTAAATTGTTGTTATTATTATTAATTATGACATTTCAGACCAATTTTTATCACTTTAATGACAATGTATACAAAGTTATGTTTTATTAGAAAGATGTATTTACAATACCATGTTGTTTGAATATTATAAAATGATATGTGACAGTCTGAAGTTAACAAAAGAGACATGAACTCATTAGATAAAAAAACTTTGTAATAATAGTGAGATCGTGAGAAATATAAGGGTAATTAGAGATAGGTAGGGAGTGACAAAGATGAACAGTGAAGTGATAAGTGTAATAAAATAAACAGCATATAATCTTAAGAAAAAAGAGTTAAACACGTGTGACAAACCCAAAACATAAGCACATGTTAAATGAGCAATTAAGTTAAGTATATTAGACTGAAAGACACAGAATAATTGTGAATGTAAAAAACAGAAAAAATATTATCTCAGTATAAAAATCACCAGGGTGATTACTGTTATAAAAGAGATGGTGTAGGTATAACACTCACCAAATTTGTTCATTTGTTAATTTAAAGAAAGAAGTTATTGGCTTAATGTTTAAGGCAATAAATACCAGAAGAAATAGATTTACAGTAATATGTTAGTATGTTTTAAGTAAGTAAGGAATTTATAAAGAAAATAATAGCAATACCTTTATAAGAAATAATAGGCAAATTATATTAATTATGTGTAACGAAAGGGAACATGGCAGAATTATATTAAAACTTAGAAATAAGTAAATTATGTATTAACATAGTATTATCAATTTTGGACTAAAACATTAATACATGACTTAGACCAATCTTGTAAGATATCAAACTAATCTTTGAAAGAAAATAGAAACATCTACGTAAAGATTACAACCATTGAAATTATCCCCAAGTAAATATAGCCATTATAAAATATTTATTCAAATTAAACAAAAAATTCAAAGTTTGATAACAATGTGTTTATTTTGAGATCGACCAGGTAGAATATTTACGTTACCATGGAAACTGTGGAGTAACAAGAAAAAATACCATTAGATTTTTTTTACGGAATGTATGACGCTTTAATGGTATAGACGCTAATTTTCGAGTGACCAAAATTGTCAATTAAAACATAGAAAATATCAAAAGAAGTTATTACTAAGTGTATACCAAGACATAAGACAAAGACTGGAGCCATATTATTGAAGTTGAGGCCAAATTAACGAAAAAAGAAAATAAATTACTACCAAGTAAACTGGAAAAGATGCCTGATGTCCTGAACCCAGCAAATTAAAGAAGATTATAGTATAACCCATGAATAACAGATCGTATGAATTCGCCATAACTACGGAAGTGATAAGTACCTCTTAAATTACCCAAAATATATAAATAAACTCACGTTAATTATCTCACTAAAGGTCGAAATCTCACTGAACTGAAATCAATTACTTTCAAAGATTAAAAGGAATACTAAGTCACTGACAATTTATAAACTAACCAATATAAACTGTTGTTAATGATCCATAACTTGTAAACACTTTTACTACACTGCGCTAAACAAATTATACCTACACAATATGTTAGTTAAGTTTACTTGATGTAAGGGTGTGTATTTTTATTGTTTTTAAACATTTGTAATCCTTTGAACGTAACCTCAAGAACCTATGACAAACCAACATTAATAACTTGTATACAATTTTCAACAGACGCCATCATTAAACGTCTGGCTAGCAATTCAAATATCGATTGTCAAACCCTGTAATTGTCTCATATAAACAACCGGAGCATTTGTATTAGAATAATTTGTATTAAATGAATAACAATCACTAATAAAAAATGTGTAAGTATTGAGTGTAACCACGGTGTTATAATTTCATTAGGAGGTGCACAATATTTTATGTACATTTTAGCAGATGACTAACGATTTACACAGCCCACGCATCGAACTGCTGTGTGCTCCAGTGGGCCTAGCTGGCGGAAATATTTGAATTATTCAAACCGCCTGAGCTGCGCTGGTCATACAACTTTGAAATTTATTTTAATTGTTTTAAGAAAACAATTTGGCGCCACCGGGAATTTCATACTCCTAATGAACATCAGGTAAAAACATCAAGACCTGGTTATTCGTACGTTCGCAACGAACGAAATCTGCGGAAGTTGCACGCATTTGAACTACAGATAGAGAAGACACATTACACCCATCACACACAAATTGTACATTATTCACATTTTGCAGAGTAAAACGGTAGCCGTTCACACGGCACAGATACAAAGTGGCTTCCATCGCGGGGCTTAAACGAGGCGGACGTCTCGTTATTATACAATATATGCCTGAGTTATAGAGAACTCAAGGCCTATTGATTTTTGTGAAGATCGGTTACGGGGAAAGGGTAGTTTACCTGCAACGTTTTATGTTTTAACAAGAGTACAGTACTTAATTTTGCTGAATAAAATATCCTGATAAGAAGATCATAATAATTCACTGTAGAAACGTAGATGAAATATCTATAAATGAAGAGGCTAGTTGAATGAGGGGGGTAATTTTTTATAAATGATAATTATAGTTGAAGGGGGAGGGGATAATTTTTTATGTGTACTACATTATCGGCAAAAAGAAGTATTTTGTTGTTAAAATTCCTTCCCGGGCTCTCTGGCCGTAGTCCAATGTTTTCTGCAAAACCGGACGTTTCGGCAGTGCCATCGACTGCCATCATCAGTGAAAATCGAGTGCGATAACGTGAGGTGGTATACGTTAGTGACCACAGAATACTGTGGTTAAAGCTGAAGCAATAAGTAGAAAGAAGTAGTTTCTATGGAAATATTTCATTTCGAAAATGATTTTAAATATAAATCTTAGAACATGGAAGTCATGTATGGTTCTCCATACCGATATTTTATTTGATTGTCTTGTCTTTTCTTTTTGTGAAACGTTAATCCTTTGTTATTCCCTTTTGTAATAGGGTTAGTTAATGATGTTATGTAACGTCATCATTATTTGTTTAATATTTTATTATTTTATGTTAATTTTTTATGGTGCTTCATTATATATATATATTTTTTTTTTCAAAATTATTTTGTTTCACACTTGGTTGTAAGTGGTTCTTACTTTTGTTTTGAATTCTGATTACATTTTTTATTCTCAAAATTCTTTCTTTCTTTCATACATTAACTGTTTCAAATACACTTGTAGTAAGTTGTTCTTACTTTTATTTTGAATTTAGATAATCTTTCTTCTAAATTCTTTTTCCATTCATTTATTAATTTCAATCAAATCTTTATTTGTAAGTTGTACTTACTTTGATTTTTGAATTTGGATAATGTTTATTCTTTAATCAATGCTGTGTCGGTTATCTCTAACATCAGTCCCTTTTCTCAGTAGTGTTCACATTTGGTTTACCCATGGTCCATAGGTTGATCTGCACTTGTTGTTCGGACTACTTTGGTGTTCATCATTAACTCTGTTCTGGTGATATTAGTCTCTGTTTCCTTGTACATCAATTCTTCTAATACTATATGTCTATTAGTATTCATTATTACATCAACCACTTTACCGTTTCTTTTGTAGAACAGATATTTCATGGTACATTTATTATTTGTAGTTTCATTGATAGTTTAGTATACCTTTCTAATTTTGGTATATTCCATTTACTTCTTGAGTATTTTACGTGGTTACTTGTGGTTTTATAGAAAGTCATTTCTACAATTTGGTTTGACCTTCTCCTATAATCTTGGACATTTATGATTTCTTCATGGTTTGTAATTGTTGTATTAAACACGTTTATTAATCCATTCTTGATCATCTCCACTCCTTCTCTTGTATTGATAATTTTTTTTCTATATATTTTTCTTATTTCTTTGGTCTTCTTTTCCATGTATTTATTATTCTCTTTGTCGCTGTTATTTTTATTTGCAGATAATAGTATACTTTTGTCTTCTTTTAATTCTATTTCATTCTTACTATCTTCTACCTTCTGGTCTACTGGTTCCTTGTTTTCATTTACTGTTTCTTCAATACCTTCCGAAGTATTATCTAGTGATTCATGCAATTTCTTGAAACCACTGTCTAATGTCTCACTTATCCTTCTGAGACCCTCATCCATAATTTCCTTCATTTCTTCTCTATGTTTGTCCAATTTTTCACCCTGTTTCTTAAAATTGTCATTTACTGACTCAAACTTCTTATCTAATTCTCCCTTCATTAATTCCCATAGTTGTTGTAAGTTCATGCCTCTTCTGGCCTCCTCCTGCGGTGTGGGTTCTGGCATTTTCTTCTGTTGCTTCACTTCCACGTCCTTGACTATTTCTTTTTGTAATTGAACCTCTGATTGTTCCAAGTTTTCTTTAGTTAGTTTTTCGCTGAACTCTTTTATTCGATTATGTTCCTTCCTCCAATTACACATATCTTCTCTGGATAGTTCAAACATAACCCTTATCCATTCTCTTAGTTCTGCGTTTTCTGTTTGTATTGGTTTTTCTGGTTGTCTTATTAGTTGTCTCCATTGTTCATACTCCTCCGGTGTATATTCCTCTGTCACCTGTGCGTATACTCCCGTTCTTTTGCTTTTCATTTGTGTTTCATTATTGTACCATCTCTCCCAATCATCATCAGTCATTTTCTCCACCTTCTTATCGCTTTTTTCGTGGGCTGTCCCGATAGTCTCTTCTTTATTGCACTTGGTGTCCAGCTTCCACACTTCATCATAAATTTCTTCCAATGACATTTCATCGTTTGGCGTTCCCCTTGCATTTGCACGACTCATTTGTGCTCGTTCATGGTCCGTTGTATTTTTCTCGATGTACTCCATCTCTCTGCTGAACTTTTTAAACAATGTTGTCATCCATTCTGCATAGCTGAATCGTTTTTCTGGTTCTGGGATTTTCGTTTGTTTTTCTTCTATCTCCGTTTCCTTATTATTTACTATTTCTTCCTCCATAACTTCCATCCTTTCATATTTAACTCCCATTATCTCATCCTGATCCTTCATTGTGTGTTGTGCCTTGCCTGTTCCGGTTTTCTGCAGCCGCCGCTAGAATCTATAGGGTTTAATGTTATAATGTAATGGTATAATTTTTAATTATTCTAGCCCTACTAGTTGGCGCGCCACTTTGTAATGAGCCGTTTATGGGGTGTTTAGATGGCGTGTTGTTTTGCCCCACGTTGGGTGCCACGTTGTAATGCGACTTTTATATGGGGTTTTATTTGTGTAATGTCACCCTTAGTAATCATCTCGGTAACAGACGTTTATGTGTGTGACGAGCGATTTTATGTCACTCGTTGTATTCGCCTTATTTCATAATATAAGTGAGTAATTGTTGGTAGATTATTGGGTATTAATCTGTTAAATACCTTTGTGAAGGGTTAATCGTATGTAGCGAGCTGGGTTATACTTTTTCTCAATACTTACTGGCTAACCGTATCTCTCGTCGTTCAATTCAAATCTTACCGTCTCGCCACCTGATTGGCTCACGCTGTCTTGCAGTGTCGACTTCGCTAACTGTAGTATGTTGATGTTTTGTTTAGAAAAATTTTCTTATATTACGTTGTTTTCAAGAATCAAACATACAGCAGTTGAGGAATATTAAAATTTATTGAACCCTTCGTTATATTACCCGTTCAATTACAGTTAATGAGTAATACATATATTTATGTTGATACCGGCTTTTACAAATTGTTCGGTTGGTATCACTCAGTCGTACTTAAAACGCCAGCATGGTATACAATGTTTTGTTTTATGAAATATTAATTTTTTCTCAGGGAATAGGTCCTTTTGACAACAGAAGTTGGATTATCGGCTAAAAATGCACAAAATTATAACATTCCTTACAACTAAATACACAATATTCACTTGTGCTGATAAGGGTAACACGGTTATTGCTATTGACAAAGCCGAGTATGTCAATAAAACTCTAGATTTCTTTAACGCTTACGAAGCCAGTGACATTAATCCAACACTTAAATTTCAAAGAGAGGTTAAAAAGGCTATCAAGGAGTGTTCATTTTTTAATGTTTCTGATTTACATTTTTTATCTGTAATGAACCCTCAACCTCCTAAACTTTATTCTTTAATTAAATTGTACAAAGATAACCATCCTATTAGACCAGTTGTGTCATATGTAAATGCACCTAATGTTAAATTATCCAAAAAACTAATTAAAATTATCCAGACCCAATGCAAATTTATATCCACACACAGTATTAAAAATTCATTAGATCTAGTCAATAAAATTCAGGGATTGTATATACCAGATAAAGCGATTTTATTATCTTTTGACGTTAAAAATTTGTTCCCTAGTATTCCACCGGCTGATGTTGTTGACATTGTGGAAAAATTATTGGAAAAGAATTGTAATAATCCTAGGATGAGAGAGGATATTTTAAATTTATCGAAGGTTTGTTTGAATCAAAACTATTGTGAATCTGATGGGAAAATTTATGTGGGTAAAGAAGGGCTTGCTATGGGTAACCCCCTCAGCCCCTTGGCTTCTGAAATATTTATGGATTATTTAGAAACCAAAATAAGAGCTCATCCGTATTTTAAATTGTTCATGTTTTGGTACAGATATGTGGATGATGAGTTGGCAATCTTTCTTGGTACGCGTAGGCAATTACAGAATTTTCTTAATTTTATTAACGATTTACATAGAAACATAAGCTTTACAATAGAAATTGAAGTAAATGATAGTATTAACTTTTTAGATCTTTCAATTACAAAACAAAATAATAAACTCAATTTTAGCATTTTCCATAAACCTACGCATACGGATATGGTTATACACAATACGTCTGCACATCCATATTCACACAAGTTAGCAGCTTTTCATAGTTATATTCATAGACTTATTAGTATCCCACTTTTAGATTCAGATTTTCAAAAAGAACTTAACATTATAAAACAAATAGCAGTTAACAACAGTTATCAGTCAAGTCTAATAGATCAGTTGTTGAATAAAAAACTATATTTACAAACATTAAGATTGGTGTATCCTATTCCAACACATAAGGAAAAGTTCCACACACTTAATTACATAGGTACTGTATCGGATGAAATTGGTAAATACTTTACTCAGAAGCATGTAAATATAGCTTTTAGGACGAAATCTTCTCTTGGTAGATATATTAAGAACAATAAGAGTAAAGTAGAGAAACTCCAAAAGTCAGGAGTATATGAGTTATCGTGTGGGTCTTGTGACAAAATTTATATTGGCCAGTCTGGAAGGTCGTTTTCAAAAAGAATGTATGATCACAATTATAGTTTGAGATATCAGGATGGTAAATCTAATTATGCGAATCATTTGTCGGAAAATGATCATAATTTTAATAACTTTAAAATTTTACATGTATTGGAAAAAGGTAAAAAACTTGATTTACTTGAAGCCCTCGAAATTAATAAGTGGAAAGATTTAGGTTTGCTTTTGAACAACCAAACTGATTTAAATAGCTATCCGCTTTTAAATTTGAAATTATATAAGTAAATGTACGTTCCTTTCTAATTTGTATATAGTTGTGTATATGTAAAGTGTATTGTTTATTGTTCTAACTTAAGTCGATTATCGTTTTCACAGCACTGGCTTTATGTGATATTTTATTGTACGTAACTAGTCAGCTCTTACCATCTGAAGAAGGCACTGTGTGCCGAAACAGCTGTCGTGGTTGTAGTATTTTTTAAATAAATGAGTGAAAATCACGAAAACAAGTTTTTAGTTTTCTTTATAAAATTATAAAAATGGATTTTCATCAAGTAAAGGCCTCCAGTATAAATTATTTAAATACACAATGGTTGATATACTAATACATACAAAGTAAGTTATTGGCAATGAGAATTAGAATAGGTTTGGTTAAATTCTTGTCAGCAAGTTGTGTTTTTTAAAATTTATTATAATTTAATATCAAAGTTTATTGATTAATTAAGTTTATTAAGATTGATATATTGATTAAATTCAGTTATTGAGTCGAATTTGTGATCAGTGAAGTAAAAATATTTATAGTTCGTTATATGGGTAATTAGAAATTTATTTGAAGTAAAGTTGTTAGTTTATACTCATCGATTTCTTGACATGGCTTCTCCGATGATCGTCTTCTTCTTCAGGAAACTCCTAGTCGTCCTCTCTTCTTTGGATGGTTCGAAATTCCCGTTCAAATGGCTCCGATTCGAAATTAGGCTTCCACCAGTCTTCACAGATGTTCGATGTCCTCAGGTTGAGTTAGGTCAATCCACTTCTTCCTTCAGGATAGGTCGTCTATTACGTTCATTCGAAGTATTCGTATTTTTACTATGATTTTTATGGTTTAAATATTTTAATACTTGTTCATCTCATCGGATGTAGTTTGGAAGGCTTCTACAATACTTCTTCCTTCAAAATTTATTAAAAATTTAAGTTTTTTAAGTTAATTTAAGATCGAGAGCTTCATACATCCGCCCTCCGTGTTAGTCAATAATGAAGTAATTAGAATTCCAACGGTATTTTTTGTAATAAATCTCAGTTGCTATGGTTACCTACCAAATTATGCCATTTCTCATTATCTTATGACATTGTTATATTCTAACGTTTTATTTTGGTTTAAATTTATAAAATTCCTTCAAATTATGATTTCTTACTTATATTAGTAGTAACATCAATTATATGAACACCATTGTTCTTCTTTTTTGTTAAGGATTATTTTGATATCCCTCATGATTACTTTTGAATAGTTAATAACATTTTCCTTATTTTCTTATTTGTATTTCTTATGTAGTTATTTTAAAACTGGATATTAGTTATACATTTTTGTACTAGATACACTTACTTAACTGCTTAAACATTTGATATACTCTGATTGATACTGGGTTATTGTTTTTCTTTTAAACTTACAAAGTTCTTTCACTAAATGTTAGGCCTAGAGCCTAGACTTCCCCATACTACTATTTAACATTCTTTATAACTCATTAGCTTTCTATATTGGTACATTAAACAATTTTTTATAGAAACAGATAATAAAACATAGGTGCTTCCAACCACACCTCTTATTATAAAAACAAACATTTTCTTGCCAGGCTCAAACCTGAAATTCAACTTCTAACTGTTTTTGGTTTTCTTATTTCTATCTTGTTTATCTTATAAGTTACTATATTCTATGGTTTTTTAAAACAATAACGAAACTCTTATAATACTAATTTTAAACAGTACCTTACACAATATATCTCACTTACTAATTCCTTCACTAAAATACAGTGTCTGTCCTTATCTTCCACTCTAATAACTTAATTTACATCTTATTTTATATTCATTCTTACTTACTATTATTGAAATTACTAATGGTATAATTAGTTCATCTTTATTTGCTAACATAAAGTTCTATCAAAGGCTGTTTAGCTATACTATTACAGTCTACTTCTTAAGTACTTTATACTGCACACTCACTGCACTTTTCCCTTCATAGAAGGTTTCTTTATTCCTTAACACTTTCACTTTTGCATAATATGGTATGAATACATAGCTTTTCCCCACTTATTTATATCATTCACTTGATATTACTCACACTGTTTGTCTAATTATTTTAATATCACTGTGTGGTTGTTGGTCATTAATAATTATTCTATTTTCAATTCACATTGATCACTTTTTGTTATTAGTTATTGCCTTTATTTGGCTCAAAGTATTTTTTACTTGCTTTAACTATGTTTATCATTATTAATTGGGTATTGTTATTTTTAGCTTACTACCTTATATTTATAAGTACATGTTTCTTCTCCCTACATAGAATATACATAATATTTCTATCTTACTTTCTATTGTTTCCTTGGTTACATCTTATTTATGCCCTAACTGTTTTAGTGCATTGTTTTACATACATATATTAGTCATATTTTGGGGATTACGAATGTTGTTGTTATACTCTTGGTTACATTTGGTTTCTTGTTCCTTCTTTCTTGTTGTTATCCAATCTATTGGGTCAGGTCATTGTCAGTTCCTTAGTCAATTGTCATTTCGTAATTTGGTCATTAATCTTTGAGTTATAAGTTTTTTGACATTTCTTCTTATCTTCAGCTTTTTTGTTTATTATTAATCATCAGTGTATTTTCACTATCTTATGTCATGTTACAATATATACATACATATATAAATAATAAACAGTTTTACCCCATCTATGTAATCTAATTTTCATTACAACATCTAATCTAATTTACATATATAATATCTATACCTAACGCATGACAAAACATAGTTAAAACTGGCCTAAATGTTTTTTAGTGACTTGGTGTTTCATCAGCCAATAGACTGATTTCAACTGGTTTATGTAGACACTGTTTCTTCTAAGCCGAGTATAGAAAACAAAAGCACTGAATGTTTTGGTATGTTAAATGCTTTGTGTATGTAAGCATTCAGATAAGGAAATGTGTTAATGAATAGTAAATCATATACACTCATAATCTGATTGCACAAGTAACTAGTTTGTAATCACCTTCTGTGAAATTACTAATAACAGCAATAAACTGTTGACCTTGTGGGCACACAGTGTGTAGTCAATGAGTCAGAAGCATGGCAAGCAAACCCATCTTGAACACTTTACCAGTTAAAAGGGATGTATGATTTGACCCATTTTGAGCGATGAGAAAAATAAACATTTTCCAAGTATAAGGAGGGATCCAAAAATAACAGGAATTTTCAAATGTAAACAGTTTTATTTATTTTTGCAGTTAAGAAACTTCAAAGTACTCTACATTTGAAGCTAAGCACTTGTGTCTAGACGTTTTTTCCACTTCTTGAAGCAGTCCTGGAACTCTTTCAAAGTAATGCCTTTTATGATTCCATCGGTGTTTTCTTCACTTCTTCCACATACATAAAATGTTTTCCTTTAAGCTCTCTTTTCATGCAAGGAAACAAAAAGAAGTCACACGGACTGAGATCCTGCCATTTTTTGTCAGGTAGCATCGCAAACTCAAGACCATGTGGGCAGGCACGTTGTCATGATGGAACACCCACTGCATCACACAAACGTTTCAATACCAACAGGCTGAATTCCTGGTTAACAGTTTGATGCAGGGAAGAAATTCTGCGTTAACAATTCATTAGCATAACAAAAAACAAAAACAAATCAACAATGTCTTCACATTTGACTTCACTTGTTTTGTCTTTTTGGGACATGGGGAAGATGGCGTCTTCCACTGGCTTGACTGACGATTGGTCTCTGGATCATATCTGTAGCACCAGATTTCATCACCAGTAATTATTTTTGAAAAAAAAAGACAGGGTCATTTTCTAACTGTTCTTTCAATTTACAGCACACATCCAAGTGATGACTGTTTTTGGTCATGGGTGAGCATGCTAGGCACTAATTTTGCTGCAACTCAATGCATTAGTGCCTTAATGCATCGACAGGAACTCCAGTCAAATCAACTGTTCATAAATTGTTCTATGACAATCTTCCATTATCAATTCATGAATTCTCGCAATGTTTCTTCTGTTTTGCTCATCAATGGTCGCCCAGAATGAGGCAGGTCATTGTAACTTAACAAAACTTTTATAAATTTAATATGCCAAGATTTACCTACCTTTCATGATCTTTTCACTTCGCGACTTACCTTCAAACACAATCAAACATTTCTAGGGCCGCCAATATATTAATTCAGGCTAACATAAAACCTTTACCCTCTTACTATGATAAAAAAAAACACTTGACTCAATCTGACCATATTTAATTACGTAATTCAGAAGATCTCCCAGGCTCGTTAGATGAGTTTTTTAGCACAGAGGATTGGAAATAGTAATGAGGCGTAATGATTAAAACATGGTTGTCATCAAATCAAATATCATTTTCTTTTATTTAAAATGTACTTCAAAATTCTATTTCTTTTTACTGCTTTTTTAAAAATTCTATTTTGATTATTTTACAAACGATTGGACAACATGATGCTGCGTCACACTAAATTTTACTCTTACAAATTTTTCATCTACCAATAGTTATAAAACATCTTACGTAACTAGTTTTTAGGTATCCTCTTTTCATAGACAAACCAGTGCTTTTTGCACTCTCTCTCTCTCACTCTCTCTAAACCCCCTTAATTGCGAGATCTCATTTTAATTGATTGATTTGTACTTTAGAAAAAGGGAAAATGATTCTAGAATCAAAAGTCTGTTGATACTTAACATTTGATGCTATCTGCGATGTTGTCCCATAATTGTGAACTCACTCTTCTTCTTTTACACTCCGAAAATCGGTTTTGGATCTGTTTAAATTTTGATACTATCGTTGACTGTTCATTATTAGCTGTAACACTGTTGTTTCACATCAATTAAAATAACATTTTTTTGTCGGCCGACCTTACATTTGCTTGAGCACTCTTTTTACACAACCGCGCGGTTTGAGTGGATTTCGTCAACTTACTCCTCCAAGATGGCTTGGCGACGCTCTGTTTTTTCACCTCGTGGTTAACAACAGGAAGTCATGCTCGTTCCTTGCTTTCTGATTGGCTTGTCCTGCCAGAAAGCAACTCGCATTCAACTCGCGACTACTTTGACGTCGCCCTTTCACACACTTTTATTCTGACTCACGCATTCTTCGTCACTACCCCCCAGTTCGTACCTGCTTCTGCCTGATACCGAACTCAGCCATAGGGTGTTTATAAACTTTAGTATAGGTTGATTAAAATATGGTTGTGCCCCATTTGTACCGTCACATCTTCAACTGACGTTCACCATTTTTGAAATGAGAAAATAACTCATAAAGCTGTGTTTAACCCATAGCATCTTCCTTGTAAGGTGTTTTAAGCATTATGACTGTCTCTGCTGCTGTTTTCCCTAACAGATAACAAAACTTCACATGCCCATGTTGTTCCTTTAAGTCAGCCATCACAAAAAATCGGCAAACTAACTGTAGGAGCTTGAGAAAAAAATTCCCTATACAACAACACAACGTCACTCACATACGCCAGCCAGCAGACGGATGCAATAAGATCTCGGCAACATATTTATAGAATGGTGTAATATATACATGACACATTTAATAATAATTGTATTTGTCTACTTCATTTTAGTATTGGATTGTGTAATAAATTGAAGAGTTGGTAACAAAAAATACAAGAAATCAATAGTAGAAATTCTTTGTATTAATCTAATGACTTTTTTTAAAGTCATAGGGCTTTGGTTTGTTTCATTCAAGGCTGTCCCAGGGCCATGTAAAGTAACTTAATTATTGGACTTCTAATTCTGCCAGTACTAGAGCATTCTGTGTGTCTAGCAGCTTCCCTCCTTTCCTCTGGCCAGTTCTTCTTGGCACTAACGTTTTCCTGGAAACCCTTTAAGTTGACTGCTGTGTTATTAATATTTTTGTCTATTATATTATGTCTTGATTTATGTTCATTAACTGTATATCCCTCTTAATCTCTTGGACGAATTTCAAGCTTGATTAGACTTCCAATGAAAGATGTCAAAACCTGTTTAGTTGGAATGGACTAACGGAATACAAAAACTATATTGGAATCTATTCACTTCAGTTGGCCATAGAACATTTCTTTCCATTCCCTCTGTTGTCTTCTCTAACTGTAAATATCCTCTTGACTTCTCAATCTACGTTGTCCTTCAACTTGTTTGCCACAAGGATTTTTTGGATGATTTTCCTTTCTTCCATTTATATTTCATCAGGGTGTCTACAGATTTGAGCAAACCTTTTTTCATGACTTTCATGACCGTTTTCAAAAAAAATTTCATGACTCGATCGAAACAAATAATAAAGAATTAGAAAGAAAGAATGCCCACCCTCAACCTTTTGGAACTTTCTTTAAGTGCCCCCTCTTGCATTCTTCTCCCTAATTTTTTATTATTTATTTATATTTATTTTGTAACACATTTAATAGGTTAATTACACAAAGGTACACAATCAAAAATTATATTTAATTAGTAATAGATTTTAAGTTAGGTAATGCACTATGCACTACACACTCCAAAACATATTGATCATTATTCCAAATTTTACACTTTCAATCATGTGCGATAGAATATGTAGTTTAGAAAGAATAGCAAAAAGATTACACAATATGGTATGGTTGGGGTAAAAGAAGGATGCAGTTCCCTAATTCTGACCATGTTTCATGACTATTATTTTATTATGATTATGAAATTTTGTTTCATTTTCTTGTTTACTCACACAAATACATTTATAAAATAAAACTAGGAAGATGCTATATACAAGATGCTTTCTTTGGCACTTTCTTTTATGCTAATCATAGAAGGGATAGGCAAACTCTAATTTAAGAATGGACTTTGACAGTGAATGTTACTGACTGATTAAATGTTTTTTTTCTACTGACATAGAATACATTGGATTGCCTTATTTGTAATATAAATAAAAATAATTCCTAGTTAAAATTTTATAACTCTGACAATACTGACACACCACAACTAATAAAATAACTAATTGCCATCACAAAAAAATTTATATGAAAAAAGGGAGAAGAGAAAACACTCAAACGATACAGACGTCTCATTAAATTTTTATACGGAAAATAAAAGTAAATTTATGTTACATATTATAAATAATGTTTTAATAATTTTATAAATTCAAATTCTATTTTGAATAATTATTGCTGGCTGAAATCTTTATTGATTAATCTACCTTGTAACTGTGAAATATCACTGGTCAAAGATTAATGACATGTATAAATAAAGGTAATTAAAACTTACCTGATTAATTGGTGTTGACAAAAGCCTTAACACAGCAGCTTGTTCTGTCCATATATACTTACGAAAACGTACATTGTGACGCTGCTGAAGGGGTATCAATATATACTGCCCAAACACTGGATCACTGTATGACACTCCTACAAACTGTTCAACCAGCTGTGTATAGCTATAAAACAGTCAAAAACCATTTTGTTTTATTTTAACTTGGAATTTTTTTGTTTTAAATTCTAAAAATTCCTCTACATTTTCTGAGCTTTAAAAAAAAGAAATAACAGTTATATTTAAACACATGTTAATCGAATTCGAGGTAGATAGTTTTACTTGGGCCAAGAAATGCTGTGTTGCACAAGAGATAACTCACGGAACTCCTGCTTTTGCAGGCAATTCTTGCAAAATCCTCTTGGATAAAGTGGACATGGTGCGCGCAAACTCCAATATTGGTTCTTTGAAATATGTCACGTGTTTAAAGGATTTTCAAGATATTGTCAATTGATGTTTTGCTACAGTTCTCAATCCAAAGTTTGAAGATTACATAGTTCAATTCCATAAGAGTTACATCGATTTGAAAACTAATATTACTCTGAAAGTTCATGCAGTGTTTTTTCATGTCGCCTATTTCTGTTCAAAAATGCACAGAGGACTTGGTTTTAGGCCATGGAATCTGTGCATTCTGATTTTAAAAAAACATGGGCTAAATACAAAGTTAGAAGTATCAACCCAGAGTATGTGGTTAAATTGCTGAAAGCCGTGCGCGAGTACAATAGTTGTCATATTTAATGTTTTCTACACATTAATAGTTGTACAATTTAATTTGTTATAGTGAAAAAACATTGTTTATACTGTACTTGTAATGTAAATTTGCATTCCTAATAATTATATATACTTTGTTCTAGCAATATTATTATTTATTTCAGTCAATTAAAATAATGAAACTCATACAGTCAAAAAAAAAAAAAAATTGCCATACATATATATTTTTTTGTTACTGAACGTTACACAGAATTAAATCCTTAAATTTATAGTGACCGTCAATCAATGAATTTTTCAGTGGATGGTTAGTGAGGATCGGTAAATTTTTAACAACACAAATTTTTAATTTATTTGTGTCGACGTTTCGACAATGTTTATTGTCATCATCAGGACTTGTGTATGAAATACAAAAGAAATGTCAAACACAGCGGAACAATTAAATATTTGGGTGAACATGTTCGTGTATGTGAGTGTGTGTGCATGCATATGTATGTATCATTGTATATGTGAAGACTTGAGATAGTTTGTTTACATCTTCCAATATTATCTTTAAGAAAACAAGCAAATTATAGTATGACAGAACTTAATTTATACAGTATTACAATTTAAATTACTAAATGTAATGATGTTTTAATTAATTAAACAAACAGTAATCAACAATTGGATATTAGATTGGTACACAAATTGTTTATACATACAGCAGTCAACATATAGCATAGTAAAATATATTACCTATAACTAAAATCAAATTAGGGGATGTTCACTATGTAATTATTAAAAGTTATTTTTAACATGTTTCACTCATTACTGGTATTAAAAAACAATCATAATATAGAAACATACAATTTACACAATAACTTTTGATTGTGAGTGAAACTAGTTTCAAGACTTTTAGTGCCTGTTGCGAGAAATATTATACAAATATATCAATTTTTTCCAAAAATACGTGAAAAACTTATTTATAACTGTTAAAATTAACGTTTTGAAAAAAACGGCTTGGGGGATTTTTAAAAAAATAGTCTTAAGTTACATTAAATACATCTAGAAATCAAACAAAATAATAAAATCTGAGGTGCTTTGATCTTTGATTTAAACTTGGTTCAGGACCCCTGTGGCATCCAAAAACATCCAGAGAACCAGTAGGTGATGAGACAGGAGTAGAGATGGACTGGTGAGAATCTTGAAGAATGTAAGCAAGCTTCAGTCCTGCCAATATTAGTAACCACAGAGACCACAAGAAAGTTTGGCAAAGGCCCAGACTAGCGTGAGGGTGAAAACCCAGTAAGGAGAGATAACGTTATTGTTGCTGTTACCAGAGCATGTTATGACTCAGTCATGTAGCTGAAAGCTTTGAACATGGAACGATGCTTTTATCAGCTCGTGTCATCAAGGAATTTCAGTACCATTTCCCTGCCCTGTCTGTTAAGAAAAGACAGTCTGGGTTGTTGTGCGGGGGACACTAGTTGCATGGAACTGTACATTTTCTTGGACGATCTCTAAAATGTGTACGGTATTATGAGGGCAATTTAAAAAGTTCACGGCTTACCATAGAAACGAATGTGTGGTGTTTCTTTTTTTTACAGCATCGTGGCGCCATGTTCGCGCCACGAACAGCAGTGAAGCGTTCTCAATACCCCGTCACTTACCCCACTGAGGAAGTCTGATTCTTCTAGGTCCTCAAAATAACCGTTTACTGCCGCTTTCAGCTCGTCATCTGAGGAAAATCGCTTCCCCCCGAAAATGTTTTGAGGTTTGGGAGTAGGTGAAAGTCAGATGGCGCTAAATCAGGCAAATAAGGTGGATGTTGCAACAGATCGTACTTCAACTCGGCGATTTTTGCCACAGACACAACGCATATGTGAAGGCATGCATTATCCTGATGGAAAATTATCTTCTTCTTTGCTACACATGGTCTTTTTTCTCGAATTTTTATATTTAATTAGCCCAAAAGGTAAGTGTAATACACTCCATTTATCGTATGACCCTTTTCAAGGCAATCTAGTAACAATATCCCCTTAGCATTTCAAAAGAATTGGATCCACACACTTTCCAGTTGAAAAAATTGATTTTACCGTTTTTGGAGGCGGCAAATCACTATGCATCCATTGTTTTGACTGTGTTGGTTTTTGGAGTGAATTAAAGGACCCAATTTTCATCCATTGTTACAAATCTACAAACAAAATCTTTCGGATTTTTCTTAAAACGGTCCAAACATTCCTGAGAAGCTTGCATTTGTATCGGTTTTTGGTCACTTGCCAACAAACGCAGTACCCATCTTGCAGACAGCTTTTTCATACCTAATTCCTCAGTAAGAATGTTATGTACCCTTTCATCTGAGATGCCCACAAGCTTAACAGTTTCAGACACCTTCAAATGGCGATCTTCCAAAACAATACCGTGCACTTTATTGATGATTTCTGGTGTAGTGGCACTTTTCGGACGCCCAGTACGTGGATCATCTTCCAAACTTGCACAACCATGTTAAATTCAGTAGCCCATTTTTTCACTGTAGTAAATGAAGGTTCAGCATCAGCCAACACATTCTTCATCTCATTAAATATTTCTGTTGGTGTTAAACCTTTCTTAACAAACAAAAATTGATGTTTAGTTTTCTCAATTTTCAGCGTTGCTGCGAGATAACCTAGTTTATACAGCTGTTTGTCCGCAACAATGACTTGACCTGACTTGATCCTTCACAACTGTTTGTGAGGTGAACGTGGCACCACGATGCGGTAAAAAACAGAAATGGCACACATTCGTTTACATGGTAGGCCACGAACTTTTCAAATCACCTTCGTACCATATGTCATTGGTGTTGGAATCATGTGAACGTGAGTGAACAATGTAGTGATAAGAGGATATCACAACAGCAATCTTTTGTCTAACATGGTAGCTAATTTATCCATGTTTGCTGTCATCAGCACCACTCAACCATTACCTCTAAGGAGGTAAAAGGTGCTGCAGAGTCAGGCACAGCAGAGCAATGATAATGGCTGAAGCACCTTCAAAAACTTATGGCTTCAGGCAGGAACTGCATTGGCTGAATCAGCCAAAGATTCACCGTTGACACTCTTCTGTGTTACCAAGACTGCCTGGATCAAACTGAGTCCATGATGCCATAATCAATGACGATGATGTCCATAATGACTTACACCTTATCTGAGAGTTCTGTGCCCACCAATCTCAGGTGTCAGAAGAATGGTGTAGGTTTTCTATAACCTGTTTTTTCAAGGTCTAACAGTCTACATGTGTTCTGGACTTGCAATGGAGAAAGGAGGCATATCAGTTGTTTTTAACTTCTCATGCTACCCTGTATTTGGCAGTTCTGTTAAAATATCTCTAACCTCCATCGGATATTTAGAGCAAATGTTGCCAGCTATGTAGTTGAATTTTGTTTTATCCAGTGTAATTGCAACTAAAACAAACTGCTTTTCTACTTGAGGAAAACCATATTTCAGGATCAATTAACCAAAATTATGAAATCGGAAGCAACTCGATCAATAGTTTGTACAGTTTTGGTTCATAATGAATAGCAGAAAAGAGATGACAAATGAGACAGGACTAAGTTGCATATTAATTCGACATATGAAACTAGATCATGTCAAGGCCCATGTAAACAAAATTAATCTGACAACTTTGAATAAGAATACATTTCACTTGCTTAAATTGTGTACTATAATACAATAAAATTTTGAACAGTATCTATATAATTCCATAAGGAACTCAAAATTGCAGTAGTTCAGTACGTTGTATGACCTTGAGAGATGAGTCATTCTTCAGATCATAATTCCACCACCTTGGTAAAAACAAAAATTTTCCTCTAAGTATAATTTTTAATTAAATAAATAAATATAAACTGCAAAAACCACTGAACGGGTTTCCATGGCTGATGGCATAAATGAAAACTCTTGAGTTCCAATATCATTATATGATTAATTACCATAAAATTATTTTTTAAGCATTTAAAAAGGGTTTACATTTACATTAATAAACAAAGTTTAAACTTCTAATTTAGTCTATATAACAGATAGCTATCAGACTTCACAATACACTGTTGTTATGTCAAATAAAAAGACCAAATTTACAGTTTCATGTTTATACTAGTTTTATGTTTCAATTTTTTAAAAGCACAAGTACTTGGTTGTATATACAAGGTCTGACAATTCAGTTCGCGAACTCGTCCTAGAAAATACACTATATGCCTTACTGGTGAATGCCTTATGGTCACCTTCAGAGTACTCCCCTTGGGAAGCTATACACCGATGCCGGCACCTACTCCACCCTTCGAAGTAATTTTAGAACTCTTTTTCTGAAATGACCTTCAGAGCTGCTGTTGTATTAACCTTAGTGTCCTCAATGTCATCAAAATGTCTTCCTTTCAAAACTACTTTGATCTTCGGATAAAGAAAGGGTCATTGGGGGCAAGGTCAGCTGAGTATGGTGGGTGGTCTACCAAAGTTATTTGTTTCCTGTTCTGCCGACGGACAGCATGTCCGACTGCAACTGTGTCTTGAAAAGAAGAGAAGGGTTTTTGGTCGAACCCTTAATTTATACCCTCTTGAGATTTCGCGCCTGTGGGCTCCCAAATCGTCCTGTCGATACCTGCAGCTCACCTGATAGCCCCCACTCCCGAACCTTTTCATATATTTGCAATTATTAGCAAATAGCAATGTTTTGAATGGAATCGAGATAGCACAAATCATAGCCAATTTGATTAAGCACTCACTGTATTAATTTGAGCGTCTTAGGGTAATTTGCGTATTTTTTGCACATTTACTTCGCACTCTCTTCGCGTCGTGTGTCCTATTAACGTCATTTTCTCACTGGGGATAACTATAAAATTTACACACACTTTGGTGCCTTTTGTTTGTTTATAAACTAATTAGTTTTTACACAGTGGAATTAAATAATTATTTTATTAATTACTTGGGGCGGGTAGCTGAGATTCCTGTCTGTACATGCATCACTAACACACACAAGATACATGCGTAACACACATACAATGTAGCAGGTGTTCCTTGCTTGTCGAAACAGGTTAATTTCTCCCCTAATATAACAATGAAATATTTTTACATTCTCAGACCTGTCCAGTCACCCTTAACTTATAATATTTCTACAAATTTTATATTTATTCAAATCAATGCCTAATACAACATATGGCTGTATCGTGCATTATTCCTCTGCTTGGGAAAAAAAATTTAATAAATATTTATTTATTAAATTTTTGTCTATTTGTTCTAGACAAATACAATCATATTATATTCGCTTACTTTAGTTTAGATCAGTTAAACAACACATAATAATGAGTAGGTCAGTCTAACGCTCGCCATGGTGGAATGCAATCTCACCCCTCCATCATAACAGCTGATCGGTGCGTTGACCTTGGACGTCTCAGTGTTATTGTTCACTTCTCACTCTCTCTTACGAGTTATTCATACAGCGTAACAAAAAAAAAAATTTGTTTTCTTCATCATTCTCCTTTAATCTGGTCCCATCGACCTATTTATTTTTTTTATGTGTAGCACTTCCTACACGAGTTTGCATTCTTGCACTGGTAAACATTTTGCATCTTAACATATTATGCCATTCTTCAATCTGTACTTTTACATTTCCTTACTCATACATTCTTACCATTCTTTACTCTCTTCTTAGCCTATTATTCCAATCTTCATTCTTACATTTCCTTACTATTCCTTATATTACTTATACATTACCTTTCATTACATTTCTTTACTATTACCTTTATGATCGCTACTAATTTTCTTCATCCTTACCATTACTTTCTGAAATACATCTTTTTTGTAGCTTCGTAGCTACAAACCTTACCTTACCTGTACCTTAGAAACACGTCTATATCCAGACTTTTATGTGCTTAACTCTACTCGATGTTTTATCGTAGTATTTGAGCTCTATGTAATCTCTGCCCTTACTTTCACTATCGCTTTCTTCTGTGTCCTTGCATTTCCACTAAGGTATGAAGATTTCGCTTGATCAGCCATTCTGCAATTATACATTGATTTCTCATCTCTAATCCTGTCTTCATATTAATAACAACATCGATAATAACATTCCTTTACTATCATTTCTTACAAACATAACATTCTTTACCAATAATATATTTCTTACCTTTCTTTTAAAATAATATTCCTTTTATTTAGCATAACACTCCTTTTTTTTATTAATTCTTTAACATTTTGTTATCAATTATAATATTTTCTTAGATATAATTTCTAACTTTTTTACACATATTATTTCTTATTATTTTAACTCCTTTTCTTATTATTAATAATCAACAGTAATATTTTCTTTTAAAAATAATTATTCATTCACATTGTGCATTGAGTTTGGTGTGTCGTTTGATTTTACACCCCTCATTATAACAATGTATTGAGTCCGTCGTCTCCTGGACGTACGCATATATTGTTTGATTAGCAGCCGGCACTTGTTTCCTTTGTGGCATAGTCTGCCATGTAACATTTCCGTTTGCTTATCGCTTTCGTTAAAATTCCATTGCATTACTGCGATGTTTGTTTTGACTGTGGAAGTCACGTGTTCATAGGGTAACGATTTCATCTTACCTGTTGACCACAAAAAATCTCCCCTCTTCCTCTCTTTACCAACGTTTCTCTCTCTCTCATTAGTTCGTTTGAGTGAACTTACCTGAACAGCTGTGCGCGACGGTTTTTTCATTCGTTGTTTATGATAATCTTTGTAGTTTTTATAATTATTGTGATTATCATTATGATTATCATTCAGTCGATAATTGCGGTGCGTACCCTCATCACGTGTGATTTATTCCAATCGTGTTACCTTTTTTAATTGTTTTACTAGTGTGTGTGTGTAACCACTACTTTGGATATTTTTGCTAACACGGTACGTTTGTTTAATTTTTATTTTATATTCTTCCGTAGTGTTAATTATTGTATTTGACTTATCATCAGTAATTATGAACGTTTGTTCTTTCATATTTTCAATTATTATTGTTTGTTCATATACCATCATTTCACGTATTTGTTCTGTTTGCTTAACAATTCTTTCACATACATTTTCTGTGATAGTGTCAATACGTATGTTGGTGTCAACAATTTTTTCTGTTAACTGTTCTACGCTTTGCGTATTTTTATAGTCCTGTTTAAAATTTTCAGACTGTTGTTCTAATTTATTTTCTAAATTTTTTGTTTGGTTCTTATTAAATTCTTTTAATTCGTCCATTCTCGCATTCAAATTTTCTGTCTGTTTATTTAAATTTTCTGTCTGTTTTGTGCTTAATTCGTCCATCATGGCCCACATCATTTTTCGACATGCCTCCATATCAAAACCTCCTGGTGCTGCCATGTTGAATTATTATTAAAATATTTATTTATAATGTTTTAGAATATTATTCTTATGGAACCAACTTATTAATTTTATTTATTTATTGTTTAGTTATTATTATTATTTATTTATTTTTATTTACTCCTGTTATAATTACACCTGTTTATTTGAGTGGGCGCCAGTTGCATTATTACAATACAATATACAACAATTTAAAATATACTACCATACAAAATTAATTAAAATATAACATTAGTTATAACATAAATTATAAAACATTGGTAATCATGGAGCATACATTAATTAATTATTAAATGTAGGCGTTTCGAGCCCCACATTCATGGGCAACATTTATATACAATGATACAACATTATTAAATGTAAGCGTGTCGTGCCACACGTTGACGGGCGACAAAATTATAACAATACAAATAACGTGTATGTGTAATTGGGGTTCAGGTGTAATTATAATAAGAGTACTATATTTATGAGTATTTAAAAATTCATATTTATTGTTTACTCACTCTTATAAATAATAAACATCATTAATAATCTTCGGTCACGATATTACTCATTATTAAATGTTTATCTCTTATACTATACGGTGTTACACACATTTAAAACCCTCTTACACCTAGACATGTTAATAATCTTAATCTAGACATGTTCATAATTTGATTTACTAATAAAAAAAAAATTAAATTAAAATGTAATTTGAATTGAATTCTTTTAATTCAGATCTGACCTCAACTCGCTCAGTCTATACCAATGTTTAAAATTAAATTTAAATTTATATTAATTACTTTTAGACTGGCATTTGTTTTATATTCAAATTTAAATTATTCTTTTCTATAATGTAAATATCAAATCAATTTAACTATTTACTTTGATAAACAAAATCTACTCTCTCAACTTTAAATTCTTTTTTTTTCTTATTTCTTTATATGCGATCGCTCATTCTTATGATAAAACATTTATCTACATTTCTAAAATATTATTTCTACTTATAATTTTTTTTTTGTTTTAATTTATTATCTTTTGATATAGTCTTTATGAGCTCTTTTTTAAAATCATTTATAAATGCTTTATGCATGTCACCTCGAGTTCTGATGCTCTTACGACTTATTGACAGGGTCCAGAGTTGGTTTTCCTTTCCTCCTGTCCTGGCGTGGACCTGGATATGTCTAGAGTCCAGCATCGTTCTCCAGCAGTGTGTGGTCCTGCATATGTCTAGAGTCCAGCATCGTTCTCCAGCAGTGTGTGGTCCTGCATATGTCTAGAGTCCAGCATCCCTCGTTGCTCTGGTAGCTTCTCCGTAGATACTCTTTGTAGACTTAAACGGTCCCGGTACTTTATGTTTTCCGAAAAATTCTCAACCTAATTGTTGAACGTCTTATTAGGTCGTTAATGAGACTTGAAAAAAAATAAAACTGTTCTGCCGACGGACAGCATGTCCGACTGCAACTGTGTCTTGAAAAGAAGAGAAGGGTTTTCGGTCGAACCCTTAATTTATACTCTCTCGAGATTCCGCGCCAGTTGGCTCCAAAATTGTCCTGTCGATACCTGCAGATCACATGCTTGCCCCCACTCCTGAACCTTTTCATATATTTGCAATTATTAGCAAATAGCAATGTTTTGAATGGAATCGAGATAGCACAAATCATAGCTAATTTGATTAAGCACTCACTGTATTAATTTGAGCGTCTTAGGGTAATTTGCGTATTTTTGGCACATTTATTTCGCACTGTCTTTGCGTCGTGTGTCCTATTAATTTCATTTTCTCACTGGGGATAACTATAAAATTTACACACACTTTGGTACCTTTTGTTTGTTTATAAACTAATTAGTTTTTACACAGTGGAATTAAATAATTATTTTATTAATTACTTGGGGCGGGTAGCTGAGATTCCTGTCTGTACATGCATCACTAACACACAAAGATACACACACGTAACACACATACAATTGAGCAGGTGTTCCTTGCTTGTCGAAACAGGTTAATTTCTCCCCTAATATAACAATGAAATATTTTTACAATCTCAGACCTTGTAACGTGTCTAAAATATAGGGCACTTGCATTTTTTATTGTATTTCATTTTTGCGGGATTTTATAAAAATATTGGGAAAGTTTTGTTTTCCGACGAACATTAATTCCATTATAACAGATCACGTGGCAAGAAACAGTGTTGAAACAAAGGCAAGGCGCAATTTCTGTTGTGTAAGTCGGCAAGGAATTTGCACCACCCTCGAATTTCTCAGAACTTTGCATAAGTGTGACCACGCACTCACGCGCAACACAAGTACGCGCTCTGTTGGGACGCCGAGTTGGTTTAAAGCAAGATGGCTTGGGCGAATTTGATTCAGCAATGTGCGTTTAAGCTGGAGGAAATAAGGTCTAGGTCCGGCCTCTTTTGTGATGTTAGCCAGTGCCTAGCTGAAATCGTCTGCTATCATCACTCCAACAACTACATGCATAGCATGGGACGAAACTTCTGCGACGAAGCCCAAGGCAGTGATTTCCTTACAAGTATGAGATCACGTTAGCAACACCTGCTACGTTTCCCCCCCCAGTTTGTTAACTGATCGCTCCGGCGCTCGATACAAAACTTCATATTTTAACAGTAAAAAGTGGAACAACAGTAAAAATTCATGTGACCGCGGTCAATCCAACATGTAGAACCGAGTCAAATGTTTTTCGGACAATAAAAAACAAGAAATTTACAAGAACGATGAGTGCCCGCGCGAACCACATTGCCGGCGGTTTTCATTTTAATAAAAGTGTAAGGGCTGGGGGGTTTTAAAATGGTATGGGGTTTTTGCTAAATTAGAATTAATATATATGTGAGAAAGGCAGGCTGGGCTGTTTACATTTATGTATGTGTGTGTCATATAGAAGGTAAGGTAATTAAATATCACTATAATATTGACGACTCGGAACACAAAATTGTGGTCAATATTATAGTGATATTTAGTTAAGTAACGGACACGTCATGGACAACGAAATCCAAGAATGTAAGGTAATTATGTTTTTTTGTCATAGATGATTATCTATGTATAAGTCTCATTCCAAGTTTAAAAAACAGAGTAGAGAATAACCAATTTTTATTTTAAAAATGTAAGATGCTCAACAACAGAAAAAATTAAAACTATTATTTTTCAAATGGTAAATATTGAGAGTTAAATTCTTTCAAAACCTTATTTCGTTTTATGTACTGTCAAGTTCGTCGAAAGAATTGGGTTCGTCCACACTATGCGATCCGGCCAGATCGAAGATTAAAGGTAAGTGGAAGTTTCAATATGACTAATAAAAAAATACCAAATAGTAAAGAAAGTTACAATTGGGTAATATAACAAGAAAGGTTGTATTGCACCGACCTACATTTGACAGTGCATTGAACGGAGTACGGTTGCGAAAGCAAAATGGTAGTGATGTAAACTTACGTAATTATGATAAAAGGGTGATTTTATGTATGTTGTAATATCAGTTTTGAAAAAAGATTAATCATTGGTAGTTGTTACGTAAGACAAAATAGATCAAATAAAAATGTCTGAGAACACAGAAAAAAGCAGTGTAATAGATTCAGTTATGAGTGAGAGTGGCCTTGGTTCGATGAACCCGTCACCAAGTGTGAGCGAAGTAAGTCAGTCAAGGCCAACAGCTGAGTTGAGCGTGCAATCAATAGTTAACGATGACCTAACGGGGTCAATTATAGTCGATCACGCAGAAGCAAAATCTACCCCGGTATTGATCAAATCAAATAAAAGGAAAGAGAAAAAATTGTCATTAGATGACCTATTAGATTTTATGAAAGTCAATTTTGATAAACAAAATAATGATTTTAATAAACGTTTTGATGATAATGATATAATTTTAAATGAGATGAAAAGTGATTTTAACAATAAATTAGATGAACAGAAAATCAAATGCGAACAGCAGAATATTCAAAACGAGATTAATTTTAAAGAAATTAAAGACCAGAATACTCAGTTTCAGCAGAGTATTAAGGTACAATTTGATAATTTGAGTCGTGTACTAGATAAACATATTGATGAACTTGTGAAAGTATGAAATTACAATTGTCAGAGTCCCTAAATGAGCAATTAGAGTGCCGTGTTTATGATATTACCAATAATATAACTAATGAAGTAGAGAAACAGATCACGGAACAACATAGCGTCATAAATACAATTGTTGAGAAACAGATAAGTGAATGTAACACCAATACTGAATGTAAGGTTGGTTATGCTATGAGTCAGATTGAAAATAATAATAGTAAAATAAGAGAAATAGAAAATAATTGTAAGATTGAATTTAAGACCATACACGATACAATAAGTGACCTTGAATCTGATAGTAACCTTAAGTTAATGAATGTTAAAAATGAATTGAGCATGGCCATCAGCCAACAAGTAAACACTGTTACCGAACGAGTAATTATGACTCGTGACGTAAGCAGTGAAGTTGAGTTAGAGACATTCAGTTGTGACAACAAAAGAGTACATCCGATGCAGTTCATAAATAGAGTGAGAGAGTTCAATAAGTTTAGTACTAATAACTGGGAAGTTCAATTATTAAAAATTTTAAAATGCTTCAAGGGTAGTTCGGAGATATGGGCCGAGGTACACAAAACGGAATGGGGGTGTTTCGAAAGTTTTGAATCCGCATTCAGAAATAAATATTGGTCTGAGGAAGACCAAGAAGGGTTACGAAGTAGAATTATGGGAACCGGGAATTTTGGGGGGCCCAATAATAATATAACCGGGTATGTGATGAGAATATTTAATGAGGCGAAATACTTAGAACCGCCATTGCCATTTAGATCCTTCGTGAGGCATATAAGCAAGCATTTGCCAAGGGAAGTAAAAATAACACTTATGACGTGGGAGGTAGCTAATATTAGCGAACTAGAGAATATTTTAGATGTGTTTCAGAACATTCGGGACCAAGAATTGAGTCGCCGTCAGAACCAGCAGAATGGAAATAATGGAGGTAATCAGGGACCGCTGAGGGGGCCTACAAATGGACCGGCATACCCCAGACGAGAACAAAATAATCGAGGACCAAAATGGACTTGTCCGGCATGCTCACAGGAGAATTATGCGACACAAAATTTTTGTTTTAGATGCAGGAGGGAGAGACCGGGTCAGCGACAGGGACAACAACCCACGCAGAACCACCAGGCATACCAACGAAGGGGAGAGGAACAGGGAGGAGCGCCGAGAGGCAACGCTCATGAACAGCGAGGAAACCAGCACGGAAGAGGATACAACACAGCAGTGGCGAGCACGTCTGCGGGAAACTAAGAGAGACAATGGAACACCGGACCCGACCGTTGTTGCCGGACGTTTCTGGGGTCCAAATGGATGACAGATATCGAAACAACGTGGTTATAACGGATTTATCTGAGGAATTATTGGAGGAGGAAGATTTTGAAGCAGGGAGACGGAAGAATGGACTGACTGAGGTGAAAATCAACATAGAAGGTAAGGAGATTAAAACTTTAATAGATACAGGTAGCGAAATCTCGGTTATTTCTGAACACGTACTAGATGAGTTAAAAGAAATAAATAATAATATTCCATCTTTGCCAGTAGCGGGGGTGACGATTGTAGGTATTACGGGAGTTCGGAGTAAAAGAGTCACCAAACAAGTGCATTTAAATATGATAATTAATGGGGTAGGGTACGATAACACATTTCTAGTCGTACGGGGATTAAATCTTGAGGTTATATTGGGAAATGATTTTCTGATTAAACATAAGGCGGGGATTGATTTTCATAAACGGGTGTTAGAATTAAATAGTGAAGGGGAACCAGTCCGTATTAATTTTGAGCGGGTGTTAGATGCGGTAAGAATTTCAGGGGTAAGGGTGATACATAATCGGGGTAATAAACAAGAAATGGAAGTTAGTGTGAATGTATGTAGTGAGAGTAAAATAGAATGTGAGGAGAATGTAGATCACTTATGGAAGGAGAGAGCACTTAAATTTTGTAGTGAGGGTGGCGTAATAGGGAGTACTCAACGTGAATCGTTGTGGCGGGTAGTAGAGAATTTTAGAGAAGTGTTTGCCGATATACCAGGGAGGGCAAGAAACTATGAATGCGAGTTAAAGGTAAGGGAACACGCACCCTATGTGCAAAGAAGTTATCCGGTGCCATATGCGAAGAGAAGAGCGGTTCAGATTGAGTTAGAGAAAATGTTAGAGGGAGATATAATTCAGCGATCTGTATCACCATATTCTAACCCCTTAGTAGTAGTGATTAAAAAAGATGGTAGAGTTAGATTATGTTTAGACGCCCGCAAAATCAATCAAATAATCATTCCCGACCGGGAGTCACCTGAAGCGATAGAAGAGATTTTTCAGAAGTTCAGCGGCGTAAAGTATATGACATCTTTAGACCTAACCGCCGGGTATTGGCAAGTTCCGTTAGCAGCGAATAGCAGAAAGTATACAGCCTTTTTATTCAATGGAAAAAATTATCAATTCAAAAGACTACCATTTGGATTGAACACCAGTGTAGCTAGTTTTATCAAGTGTCTTGACGAAATTTTGCAACCCCATAACTTAGATTTTTTAACCATATACGTTGATGATATTCTGATAGCTTCTAGAACATTTGAAGAGCATGTAGAACATTTAGAATATGTATTGGAGAAGTTATACCAGGGAGGTTTGACAGTGAATTGGGACAAATCGAAATTTTTGCAAACTGAGATACATTTTTTAGGTTTCATCATAACACCTACAGGGATACGTGCCAATCCGGATAAAGTAGAATCCATCCTGACGTTCCCGGAGCCTAAAAATATAAAACAATTGCAGAGTTTTCTTGGTCTCTGTAATTTTTACAGGAAATTCCAGCGGAACTACGCCCAGACGACGGCCCGACTCAGCTCAGTGCTGCAAAAGAACAAACAATGGAGGTGGGGAGATAACGAAAGAGCAGCGTTCAACGAAATCAAGGATAAATTCGCTGATGTAATTTTAATGAATCACCCCAATTTTAATGATAACTTTTACTTACAGACAGACGCCAGCAATATAGCACTTGGAGCGGAACTGTACCAAGAGGACGAGGCGAAAGAACACAAAACCATTGCTTTCGCCAGCCGGACGTTGCTAGCCGCAGAGCGTAACTATACTACCACCGAGAAGGAGCTCCTCAGTATAGTGTTCGCCGTGAAGAAGTTCCGTACGTATCTGCTGGGTAACAAAACCATCATCAGGACGGACCATAAAGCGTTGTCATTCCTGAATACTTGTAAACTCACACACAGCCGGATAACCAGGTGGGTGTTAGCTCTTCAAGAGTATAATTTTTCTTGGGAATACATTAAGGGTGTAGAGAACAGGGTGCCAGACACACTATCACGAGTAGACACAGATAGAAATAGAACGGGTAGAGATATTAAAGAAATAGAGATTTATAGACTATCCCGGGAAGATAAACTTTTTGGGGAAGAATTGAAGTATATAAATGTAATGCAAAGGGCTGATAGTAAATAAAATAAAATAATTACTATTGTAGAATCAGATGTAGATGAGTTTGGTTATAAACAATATTTTCAGGTGTTTAAAGGGAGTTTGTTTAAAAAAGTAGAGGGGAGAGAGAGGGATTGGAGATTAGTTATACCTGAAGGGTTGATAGAGAAAATAGTGTGGGACTGTCACCTTAGATACGGGCATTTTGGGGCACGGAAGTGTGTGAATGTGTTAAAGGAATCTTGTCTATTTAAAAATATGGAAAAACGGGTCCGAAAAATACTTAGAGTTTGTGAGCTATGTCAGAAATCTAAAGTTGTGAATTATAGGTTAGAAGGAGAACTAAATTACATTAAAGTAGAAAAACCGTTTGATTTAGTAGCTGTAGATTTGTACGGCCCATTGCCAAAGGGTAGGGGCGGAGTGATGCATATTTTTGTTGTACTTGACACATTTTCCAAATATGTAAGGTTATATAGCGTGAAGCGAGCGACAAGTAAGGTGCTGAGTGAGAAGATCACACGCGACTACATGATCAACGTGGGAAAGCCGAAGGTGATATTATCCGACCATGGGCCGCAGTTCATCAGCGGGAGATGGCGCCAGACTCTCGGATGGGAAGGTATCATCCCAAAGCACACCGCAGTGTATCATCCGCAGTCCAATCAGGCGGAGCGCGTCATGAGGGAGTTGGGCAGAATTTTTCGAACATACTGCCACGCCAAACACAGCGAGTGGCCACTCTATGTCCAGAAGATTGAAAATTGGCTTAACTGCACCACCCACGAGTCGACAGGGTTCACACCTTATGAGTTAGTAAGAGGGAAGCGTCCACAGAGAATTTTGGAGCAACTAATTGAGTATCCACCAGAAACTAACACTATTGGTCGCGAGGTAAAACTTAGGCTAGCGAATGAAAGTTTATTGACCAAAGGGGAGAAGAGAAAACAGAGGCACGATATGAAAGGTAAGTGGACGCAGTATGAGGTTGGACAGCTGGTATTGGTGCGACGCCACGATTTGTAGAGTGCCCAAGATAAGGAGATCAAGAAATTTTTCTTACTCTATGAGGGGCCGTACGAGATAATAGAGGTAAAAATGAAGAATTCATATGTGTTACAGAATAGAGAAACGAGGGAGATAGTTGGAACGCAAACTGCTACAAATTTGAAATTATTTTGGTCAGCATAAGGATTTTTATCAATGATTAAGTGTATGAATGTAATTTAATTGTTTTTTCTATATGTTTCTAGAAGGGATCCTCCCCCATTTTCGGGCGGTCACGATCTTACCAGTCCTGGCCGTGGAATTCGGAACTCGGAGGCGGGCCATGGTTGGCGGATCTTCCTTCGGGCGGTGAAAGCAACGATGGTCCGGCTCCACCAAAATTGGTATAAACTAGAAAATTTAACTACATATTTGAACGGGGAGGGGGACCCCAACAGGTACGTGACACAAATTAATTTTTTTAATACACTCTAGGTGCAACAATTTCGGTGTACCTGTCACGTGCCTGCACTGCCTTAGAGTGTTGTACATAATGGAGGCTGCACCTAAATACAGGGCAGTGCATACAAACTTAAATATTTTTAGTGTCAATGGCAAAATTCAAGTTGAGCCATTGACAATAGTTTTGCTTAAGCCAGAAACGAAGAGTTTGGCGGAGAAGGATGGGGAGTTCCGGCTCAGACGACGGGTTAGTAGAGATGAGAATATAAGGTAGCACAGTTGAAAACAAGGGGAAGTAACTGCACAAAGTAGATCTGAGTTGGAATTTCTGTATCCTTCATCGCAAAACACCCCCATTTCAGGCGACTGCGATCTTCCTAGATGTGGTGAAGGTAAGATAGAGTCAGCCTTCAATGTAAATAAAAATTTTTGAAAAAAAAAAAAATACCAAAATAATTTTGAATGTGTATAATTTTAAATTTAAATAAATTTTAGAATTAAGTGACCAAATATAATTGTCAAGTTTTAGTATCAGTGAGTGCGGGAACGTTTTGAAAAGATGTGTAATAAAATAAAAACTTGTTGTCAGTACAAGAAGTGGGGATGATTTTGGGGGGTAGATTGGTGCTCAATAAAGTGATAGAACAGTGGAGTGTGGAACTGCAATGGTTGAAAGTTTTAGTTTATCATGTTAATTAGTTAGTTGTTAAGTTGCTATTGCGGGGGTGGCCTGTGCCCTCGTAGGTAGCGAAATGGGTTGGGGTAACAGAGAGTGTTACCTCCATCGGAGGCGAAAATGGCGAAAATGTGCGACACACCTTTTTCGTGTAAATTAAATTTGCACACTGATAGACGATCGTGTCGCACATAATAATGATGAGTGTAACAGGCACTGAAATGAAGTTAGATTTCCCCGACTTTTCGGGCGATTACTGCCTTACCAGCACTAATCGTGGATTTGGCTAGCGGCCAGCTATGGTCATATCAAGTCCCTTGACCATAGCTGACTTGAAATTGGTATATATTAGAAATTAAATGGGGGGTGAACTTTAGGGGAAATCCAGGTACTATGGAACAGCGGCTACCACTCTGTTCGCGGAGGAACAGCAAAGCCAGGTGGTAGACCCGTTTAAGGGCGTTTAATTATAGACGAGGATATGTTGATATTCAGATTTTAAAATGTAACAGCCGAAGCAAAGACACGGAGAGGTCAAACTACTCCAAAATATGCCGTCTTTGTAGAGGCGAAAAGGGTGATACAGTCCTCCATAATTTGCAATAGAGTGTGTGGATGGGAGGTGGCTCAGATGAGTCACTAATTTAAATTTTATGACATAAAAAATTGATAACTCAAATTTTGATCCAAGAAAAATGCTTGTGTTCTATTTAAATATTTAAATAACTATACGCTCAGACATTCAATATAAGGTGTTCATGCTATAATTTTAAATGTATTATTTTATTATCGTAGGTTAGTTATAAGCATTGATAACAATATGTGTCTTCTTATGTGTGTATATTTGTAACCAAGTGAATAATTAAACCGTCTGGCAGGCGGTTAACACCAAGTATCAGAATCAGAAAGAGGGGAAACAAGGAGGTGAGAAGTAAGAATAAATAAATATATATGTATATTTCATGTAATTTGTTCAATTTTGAGATGTGTTTTCATTGTGTTAGTAAGATCAGCTGATCAGCAATCACAGGTCACTGGTAAAATGGTTTATAAATGTTCCAAGTAATTAATGTTCAATGTAATGTTTTAATGTATTACAGATGCTATTTTAAAGTAATGAGAAAAGTAATTTAATAAAATGAGAAATGGAGTAATAATTTGTGAAACTTAATAAGAGATAGTTTTTGGGTGATAAATATTTTGTGGGACATATAGATCTGTCCAAGTTGAAGTTAGAGTTGAAGTAAAGATTGAAATATTGTTTTGAAGTAATGTAATGTTGTTTTGAGTTAATGTAATGTTATAGAATTTTGAGAAGTATTGATGTTGACACAGTAATAATGGAGAATATATGTAGAGTTTTGAGTGATATATTGATGTTTATAATTAATGATGTTATTTTGTTGTATTTGAAGTGAGATAATAAGATTGAGATTTTTTGGGGATGGCAATTTTGTAGTAGGGGGTAGTGTAATGTAGGAGTCCGCAACATAATGATAAGTTTGGACGGGATTGGGACCGATTTAGTGGGACGGGGCCGCCTTAGGTAGAATCCAGGGGCCAGATAAGGGAAATGAGTTTCTGGGGGGGGAACACGTATCCTAAGTACAAAGGGTTAGAGAGTATTTTTTTTTATTATTGAGAGAAGGTGGCGAATTGAGTTTAAGGATAAGTTGGGGTTAGAGAGTGTTTTGATAGAGATGGGTGTCATGGTAGTTGAAGTTGTTAGAGGTTAGAGTCAGAGGTAGAAAGATTATACGTGTATACAGATCAAGTAGTAAAGTCAATGAGAATAAATAATTTAAATCACCCAAAGTAATGTAGAATAAAATTGTCAAGCAAAGAGAGAGATTGTTAATAAAGATATAAAAATTTTATTTTGAAACCAGTGACAAAATTTTGGGTAGAATTTGAAAATAAAGTAAAATTAAGAATTGTTTCTTTGAATAATTTAAATGTCAATTTGATTATTGTTTATAATAATATTTTGTTATTTTAAATGTGTTATTTTATTATGTTTTGAGTTTCAAGTTAGGATGTTACAGATGTTAAATGTATTTTCGGATAGAAAGCATACATAACGTATGTAGGTCAGGGTTTTTGAACTTGACCTAGTTTCAATCAGCTGACAGTGAGGTCATGTAAATTAATAGTATGGAAGTCAATTCAACTTTTGTTTTTTTGATCAATTCCAACAAATTTTAATAATTTCTATACGTAAAGGAAACATTTTAATAAATTTAAATTTTTTTCTGTGAATTTTAAAATTTTTTTGGAGAATATTTTTTTGAAAAAAAAAAAAAAAAAAATCTTGATTTTTCGCCTGCCAGCTAATGAATATTTTAAGTATTGATTATTTTATTATTGGTGTGCTAACCATGTTTATTTTATTGATTTATTGTATTGAATTGTACTGTTAGACTTTAGGTAATCACCTGTTAGGCTAAGGATGTTTTGTTTGATTTTAAGAAGTGTTCCATTGGTGTAATTTTTTGTTGATAACAAGAAAAGAAAACTAAGGAAGAGAATTTTTTGATAAAATATTTTATTTTGAATTTTGAATTTTTTTTGATGAAATAGTAAATTTTAAAGAATTTTTCAATGTATAATATGTAATGTGAGTGTGTGTGAGCCCAGTATCTGCCAAAGGCAGCCCAGCTTGCATAAAAGGGGAAACATATCGGTGGAGGATCTGGCATAATCTAAGCCAGGGATTGAGGATTTTGGGGGGTAGCATGTTAGAAGGTGAGGTGTGCTGTGGTACTTGTCTGTTCGATTTTTCGGTGTTGGGATCTTTTACGGAGAAGTCCAGTGATCTCGTTCAGATGCGTCCATAGTCGCTAAGCCAGGGTGGTCGTGTACCCATGATGTATAAGAACAAGGGGGTTGTTGGCACCAGTTCCTCACCGGTCCTCTTCGGGGTTTATCAATGAGATTTCTTCTGTTCTGGACAGAAGGATTCTCATTGGGGGGGTATTGTAATGTGTCCAAAATATAGGGCATTTGCATTTTTTATTGTATTTCATTTTTGCGGGATTTTATAAAAATATTGGGAAAGTTTTGTTTTCCGACGAACATTAATTCCATTATAACAGATCACGTGGCAAGAAACAGTGTTGAAACAAAGGCAAGGCGCAATTTCTGTTGTGTAAGTCGGCAAGGAATTTGCACCACCCTCGAATTTCTCAGAACTTTGCATAAGTGTGACCACGCACTCACGCGCAACACAAGTACGCGCTCTGTTGGGACGCCGAGTTGGTTTAAAGCAAGATGGCTTGGGCGAATTTGATTCAGCAATGTGCGTTTAAGCTGGAGGAAATAAGGTCTAAGTCCGGCCCCTTTTGTGACGTTAGCCAGTGCCTAGCTGAAATCGTCTGCTATCGTCACTCCAACAACTACATGCATAGCATGGGACGAAACTTCTGCGACGAAGCCCAAGGCAGTGATTTCCTTACAAGTATGAGATCACGTTAGCAACACCTGCTACGTTTTCCCCCCCAGTTTGTTAACTGATCGCTCCGGCGCCGGAACGAGCCAAGTCAGGCTCGATACAAAACTTCATATTTTAACAGTAAACAGTGGAACAACAGTAAAAATTCATGTGACCGCGGTCAATCAAACATGTAGAACCGAGTCAAATGTTTTTCGGACAATAAAAAACAAGAAATTTACAAGAACGATGAGTGCGCGCGCGAACCACGTTGCCGGCGGTTTTCATTTTAATAAAAGTGTAAGGGCTGGGGGGTTTTAAAATGGTATGGGGTTTTTGCTAAATTAGAATTAATATATATGTGAGAAAGGCAGGCTGGGCTGTTTACATTTATGTATGTGTGTGTCATATAGAAGGTAAGGTAATTATGTTTTTTTGTCATAGATGATTATCTATGTATAAGTCTCATTCCAAGTTTAAAAAACAGAGTAGAGAATAACCAATTTTTATTTTAAAAATGTAAGATGCTCAACAACAGAAAAAATTAAAACTATTATTTTTCAAATGGTAAATATTGAGAGTTAAATTCTTTCAAAACCTTATTTCGTTTTATGTACTGTCAAGTTCGTCGAACGAATTGGGTTCGTCCACACTATGCGATCCGGCCAGATCGAAGATTAAAGGTAAGTGGAAGTTTCAATATGACTAATAAAAAAATACCAAATAGTAAAGAAAGTTACAACCTGTCCATTTACCCTTAACTTATAATAATTCTACAAATTTTATATTTATTCAAATCAATGCCTAATACAGCATATGGCTGTATCGTTGCAATATATATATAGTTACAACACAAATAAGCCAACCCAGTACCAGGGATAAAAAAGATGATTCTAAATATAAAGTAATACTTCATATTAAATAAAATGCTTAATATAAATAAAATATAAGGACAATGACTCGACAAACGACGGCATAACCTAACCCAAGTGATTGAACCAACAAAAGGAAACAAAAGAAGAAGGGAACCACAAAAAACAAACAAGAATAAAACCAAAGAAGAGAAGAAAGTGATTAACCAAACCAAAACCAAACAAAAATGAAACAAGTTCATGGAATTAAATGACTCAATGTAACATGTTAAAATGAACCCAAAGGAGAAGGTGGAAAACCAAAGTATTAAACAAATACAATGAAAATGAAGAAGGAGGGAAATGAAAAAGAAACAAACCCAAAATGAAGGGAAATAAATAAAAATGAAAACCAATGATGATACACAAACAAGTAATAAAGAATATGAGCAGGATAAATAATGCACTCAAATGTAATATTGGAAAAAAGACCAATAATTAACCTATGAGAAAAAAAAAGTAAATGTTATTATCCATTAATGGACAATAGTATGTAGCGTGTCGATTTTGGGAGTCTTATTTTTCTTTCAGGATGGGGTAATTATATTTTTTATTTATTTCATTTTGGGCGGGTTTGTCTAAAAGTTGTGAAAATTATTGTGTAACGAAATTCATTCCATTATAACAGAACGCATGGCAACGTTATTTCCATTGTGAAAGAACCAATGTTAAGAAACAGTTTGAAACAAAGGCATAGACGCAGTTGTTGTTGTGTAATGCGGCTGAAGAATTTGCACCTCCACAAATTTCTAAGAACTATGCGAGAGTGTGGCATTGCGCTCCCATGCGCACACCAAGCAGGGGCGCCTACCCAAGCGCTGGCAAAAAACTCAAGATGGCCTGAGCAGATTTAATTCAGCAATGTGCGTTTGGGCGGCAGGAAATCATGACCCTTTTATGACATTAGCCAGTGCCTAGTTGAAATCGTCAGCTATCGTCACTCTAACAACTACATGACTAGCATGAGTCGAAACTGTGATGACTAACTGTAAGGCATTGATGTCCGTCGTCTCAACTAAAATGCTCCAGGAGTGGGGAACAGAGAGACGCTGGCAGTCTTGTGTCGACTCTCGCCTACGCAGGCCGCCCGACAACCCGGGCTCAGAAACAAAATTTTTTAACTAATGTAACAGTATACTACAGTATAAATTCATGTGACCGCGGTCGGTTTTAGAAGAAACATTATCAATAATGGCATTTTAAATAATATAGAACCAACCATTCTCGGGAGAAGATGCGTGTGTGCGGTGACCGCGTAGCAAGCGTGTGGGGTCGGGAATTTGTAATTTAAATAAAAAATGATGAGGGGTTTAGAATTTTCAGTGTGAATGTAGAGAGTGTGCAAAGCTGGGCTGTTTATTTTGTCTGAATTATAATTGTGTTTGTTAGAAATGATAAGGTAAGTTATAGTCTGTAAGTTCTGTTAATAACAACATGCACGAGTTGCATCATCTTTGACTAAATGTAATTTTATTCAATCTCAATAATGGAACATTAAAATTATCAATTCTCTTCTAAATGAGTTGTGTCAGTGCTTGCGTAACCTATCAGACCATGTTTGTATCCAGGTACATGTGATCGAACCTTGTGACCTTGTAAGAGCTATCGTACCGATAAGTAAAAGCTAATTTGAAAGTTGGTTGTAATAATAATAAATGTGATCGATGAGTACATCACAAGTAATGGAATTGAAGGAAACCCAATTAAACAATGTTAAATATAAATATAAAAAAACAAACTAACCCACAATTTAGAGTTAGATGTAATGATGGAAATATAAAGACATAAAATTGTTAATATTATTAATGAGATATTGTAATGAAAGAGATAGTACGGTAGTGAGATAATAATTAGAGGGATTACCCATTCAGAAACACTTAAAAAACAAAAACATTTGTGAAGCGCAAAATGAAAGTGTAAAAATCCCAAAGTTTAGTGATAAAGAAAGTACACTAATAAAATTATAATAAACTATACATAATTTATAAGCAAAGGTGATGATTGAATGAAAATAGTGTAAAATAAAGAATGGTAATATAGTGAAAAATAGTGAATGATAAAATCATTAACAATTAATAAATCCAAAGGAAACACTAAATGATAAAAAGTGAAGTATATTAGTAATAGCAGTATAAACTGATAACACAGTAACTAGTTTAAGAAAGAATTTTATTATTAAATTTAAGTAAATACAATTATGATTAAAAGGGAGAATGCCCTGAAGGGAAAACCAGATAGTGTTAACATGGAGGGAAAGTAAAGATTGTTTAAAAATTAAGTAGTTAAAACAAATTCATAAACACCCATGTTATAAGGGATCGTTATAAGTTCATAAAAGTGATGTTGTTTATCACACTAAAAAATAATATAAAATAAGATGAATTGTAAACAAAGATTAGCAAATAATAGTTAAATAATTATTCAAGCAAGTTTATAAATTGGATATGGCTGGTAGAGTCATACAGACCATAGGCCTAAATATTGTATTTAATAAGATAAAAAAAATAGTAAATAATAGCCACATTGTTATTATTGGCAAATTAAATAAGTAAAAAAGTTAAGAAAAGTATGACTAGAAAATGAGGAAACCGAATAGTAAACCATTATGTACAAAATAATACTAACATAATAATAACACATAAACAGACCCAAAACACAACAATAAATGATACAACCAATTATAATAACAAAATAAAACCCATTAGGCTAAAAGGAAATGTAATTTGAATAAAATATGTCAAATACCATAATGGTTACTTAGGCCTATGAAAATGCCTAACTGTCAGAAACAAACAACTACAAATTATAACAAATTAACAAAGAAATTAGTAAATCCGAGGTGAAGGACTCACCAAGGATAAAGTGTAAATCATTTTTAAGACAAAATATTATAATAAGCATTTGAATTCAAAAAGAAATGTAATTAACAAGTATTAAAATAATTGTAAAAACATAAAACCTGAAATAACCCAAACTTGTGGGGTATCAAAATAATCTATGAAAGGAAATACATACTATAGTGACAATATTTAATAATCAGGAAGGAAGATAGAGGAATAACAGCAATCAGAAGATATACTAGGATTTTGAAAAGAATTCAAATTTTGATAACAATGGATTTATATCAATCTCAGCCAATATCAAACCATGGTCCGCCTCCAAGTGCCGAAAACCACGTTCAGGACTGGTGAGGTCGTGACCGCCCGAAAATTGGGGAGGATCCCTCCTACTCTTAAAATACCATAATATGTGTATAAATAATAATAAAATATTATCATAATAAAATATAAAAATGTTTGTGTATGACAATTTTAATAATCACAAAAATATCTATCATCACTCAGCTAGATAATACTTTTTTAATTGGGTCACATTATAGGTTCCTTTTATTTCTCGAGTTTGCAAATCTACTAAAACATAAGCATTCTCCATTTTCACTTGGCTAACCTCATATGGACCGTCATACAATAGGAAGAATTTTTTAATTTCTTTGTCCAACGCTGATGATTGATCGTGATTTTTTATTAATACTAATTGTCCTACCTCGTATTGTATGGGTGCTAAATTCCGGTCATGTCTCCGTTTCCGCTGTTTGGCCTTACTCAGCAGGCGCTCCCTAGCGATTACCAATTTCCTATCATGTGGTATTTCCGTCCGGGTTGGAAATTTTACTAGCTCTTCTAATATGCGTGACGGCCTTCTCTGAAACATTAACTCACATGGGCTGTAACTAGTGGATTCATGTAAACTATTGTTAATATACCTCTCTATCTTACACACAAAAGTAGCCCACAAAGAATGTTTTTTATGGCAAAAGGTCCTAAACATCCTCCCTAACTCCCGCATAACACGTTCACTTGGATTTGACTGTGGATGATACACTGATGTATGTTTAATTAAAATATTTTCCCAACCTAAAGTTTCCCGCCAGGTGTTGCTGGTGAACTGCGAATCATGATCTGATAATACTATTTTAGGCTTACCTACTTCAACAAGGTATTCATTTACTATCTTCCTAGCCAATACTGATGAGGTTGCCTTTTTAATCGGGTACAATTTTACAAATTTGGTAAAAACATCTAACACAACAAATAAATAATTTACCCCTTATAACAAAAAAAAAATTTTTTCGAAAAGTTTTATTTTATAATCTGCAGTAAGGAATGTCGCTGAAAGCAATAACGAAGGGTGTATGTGTGGAAAACATATTTTGTAAGGGACAAAAGGGGAACGAGCAAGCAAGCTGTAGTGACGGACAGGTCATAAATTTCGTAGTCAGCTGCGACGCGTACCCTGTGAACAGAGTTCAATGCTCCCGGTACGTAGAACACCAGTTTTTTGTGAAAACACATTGATTCCATAGAAAACTACATACAATGTGTACAGAGCCATTAAAGGAGAAAAGGCTTAACAATGGTCAAGCATACATGTGTACGCCAGCTGTCAGGAGAAAGCGACGAAGGGTGGATTGATTTGAAGGACTCCAGCGGTCGATGACAGGGTTTTGACCTTACTTGGAAACGAAAGCGCAGAGAGTACGTCCAAAACTCAAGGATGGGGTGCTGCCTTGCAACTAAAAGAAAAAACCAACTTTCAAAGAAGGGTAGGCGAGGCCCTTGAACAACAATAGATAATAACGGCAGAGCGACGAAGTTAAGAAACAATGAAAATGGAAGAGAAACTCAGAGTTGTCACTGAAGATTTTAGAAAAAAACGACAGATACAATTTATTGCTGCGTTGTCTGGAAATGACAACGACCTCAAAATATGAAGCAAGGGAAGAAGCTGGTGGGGAACCAGAAGCCCTATCAGAGAACGCCTTTGAAAAAAATAGGTGGTATTTGGACTTGGAGGGAAAAATATGAAACCAATAAGGACACGGCGTCGTTGGAATCAGGAGTCTGGTGGGAGATTTGGTAAGGAAAATATAGGAAGGAGACAGGAACTCGCTCGAGGAGTTCTAACAAAATTTCGGACGCGATCGGAGTGAAGTCCGTGACGAGAGAAATTAGCATTTTATCGAACTTAGAATAATTCGATACACACTGTGAGAAGGTAGTTTTCGAACTTATAACAAAAATTAATACAGTCATTACAAGCAAACGAACTATGAAGTAGAGTCACACTATTAGCCTACCAGTGAACATTAACTGAAACAAATAGTTATCAGACAATAATGTAATTTCAGTGTATAAAAACACTTTACAACAATAACTTTTAAGAACGATTAACAACACAAATTACATTCATGAACACTTAATAACCAGACATACCGCAACAAGGTGCGTAATAATAATTCAGATTTGAAATAATTTACGATGTCGGTGTACAACGCTAACTTTTATTCATAAATTATAATCCGAATGCGTGGAGTTGGTGAGTGAAGTGTCTGTGAGTGACATCGTGGAATTCATCCAGTGCCATCTATCATCTGGAGGAGTTATCTGCACGACTCTGGAACGAGCGACATGAGACCTTCATCAACATCACCGCAACTACCGAGTGATTGGATATTCGAATACCAAGTATAGTAAAACATGTCTTAATTAATTTAGATCCACTGTCTGTCATCTCAAAGAATCCACACACAATAAAATTCAATAAAGTAATCGCAAAGGAATTAAAGAAATCGATTCTAAAGTTTGTGTAGAAGTAAAATTATCATTGTTTATCAGTTTGGAGTAATGTTTATTTCCAAGTTCTAAATGAATCCGTAATTACAAAATATAGTAACAACTTAAGAGATATTCATATTAAGAATTTATAAGATGAAGCTAAACATTATAAGTTACTTAAGTACTAAACGCAATTGATGAATGATCATGAATATGCAACCATTAGATTGAGTTTGGATAACTAATTTTATTAATGTATTATTTTGATATTTACAATTTAATGAGTATTTGATAGTTACAATTTAATGAGTATTCAATTTTATTAATGTATTATTGTTTGATATTTACGATTTAGCCATGAGTATTAAATTTTGGTAATGTGTTAATTTTATATATTTACAAGTACTAATGAGTACGTAGAATTTTGTGCTATCTTAATATTTACAAGTAATAGCAAACTAATGTGAATAAATTTAAGAGTTATCAGTAGAAATGAGCATTTATTATTTAACCCTGAGATAAAGAGAATACACAGTAATTAATGTTAAATTGGCGTCCACACGCGGGACATTAAATAGATAATAACAAAATTGTATTGTTAAATTGGCACCGCACCGCACGGCTTGATAAAATAGTAAGCTAGGGCAGTGACAGACAGTGGCTAGCAATAAGTTTAAAATAAGTACATGTAAGTAGCTTAAGCTATATTATTATTGTCGTATATCGGTCTCTAAGTCTCTGAATGATAACCCGAAGTCAACTAAAATGGCATCTAGTGGAGAGAATTCAAATGAGTTTGATATCAATAACCAGATGGGCTATGAGCAGCCTGAGGACGGAAACGTAATGAATGAAGAAAGCAAAACAACCGGTGTAGGAACTAGGGCCGGGGGACCGCAATCACAGTTGCAGTCATCTGAAGCAAATTTTCAAATGTTAATGGCATGGATGAAACAACAATTTGAAGAATCGGAAAGGAAGAGAGAAGAAGAAACGAAAAAAATTACATGAAGAATCAAAAATGCAACATGAAGAGACAATAAGGAAAATTGAAGAAACGAAAAAACAGAATGAAGAAATAGGTAAACAACTCGTCGAGAAATTAGACGAAGAAATAGAGTTAATGAGAAGAGATTTACGAGGACAAAACCACCAGGTGGGTACTGATTTACAAAAACAATCAGAAAAATTGGAAGAAAACAAATTAGATGGAAATACTATGGATCAAATTGACACCGAGTATCAATCTTCAACAACTAAAGCATTGTCTGCACATCATGCTTCAAGATCAAAAGAAAGCTCTACAATTATTAATGGTAAATATGAAGATGATAAAGACACTTGTACTGTGTTTGTTAGCAACTTACCAAACACAATTACAAAAAAGAAAATTATCAAATATTTCAGAAAGTTTGGTACGATTGTAAACACGAGATTGCGATATGCTGCAGTATCTGATCCACGATTTCCCAAAAGACGTACTATCATTAAGAAAGAGTTTCATAAAGACAGAACAAATATCCATGCATATGTACGTTTTACTGATGAAAATAGTGCATATCGTGCTTTGGAAGCAAATGGTAATGTGTATGAGGGTTACCACCTGAGAATTGAGTTAGGTAACACGGAAGCTGAAGAAAAGCAGAGAATTAAAAAGAACAAATTGAATACTACAGTTAATATTACCAGTACTGATAGAAAATTTAGAAGTAGGACTGGGGAAGTACGTAAAAATTTTGAAACCAAACCTGAGATTAAGAAGATGAAAAACCGTTCTGATGAGTATCAAGGGCGAACTGCGTTAGCACGAAAGAAGAAAAGGATGAAATTTGCTGGACTATTCAAGAATATTGTGAAGATTGGTATGAGAACGAAAGGAAGATTTCAAGCAATGAAGATGAGATTTCGTAGAAGTCTTGAAAATAAAACCTTGTTATGTGAGTACGCGGACAGGAAAACGAAAATAATTAAAACGCCACAAGCTGTCAAAAAAACGTATTTGTAAGAGGGTTGAAAAGAAGAAACGACAAAAAAAACCCAGCGCGTACATAAATAATGGTAATATGACCGGGGAAAGTTGTCGAAAAAAGGAGGGAGAGAACCACTTTCAACACTGTCATAAAAGAGAGAGAGAGAGAGAGAGGTCATAAATTTCTTTAAGTGTCAACGGCCCACTGCAGGGTAAGTGTGAAACGAAACTCACGAATCCAATACCCTTACTAATTACCAACAAAATGTGTTGTAACGGAACTCATTTAATAAAACGTACAACTATGCCTCCACAAATAGAAAATTAAAAGTAATTAAATGTAACGGATTAAAGAAAACAATCTTAAGAATATCCGAAAATTTAATAATTAAGTTAGATAATATTGGGTAAAATACCTTAGATAAGACTGGTTGTGTAAGATTACAGTAACCGAAGAAAATAAATAGATATGAATATAATATGAATAAAATTAAATAAATGGTAAATAAAAACATTGCCGTGAAAGTACGGAATATTAATGAAGAAAATTAATAGCGAATTAAATAGTAAGACGAGTTATACGAAGGAGCAGAAGGAAATTGATCATTAAGGAATGAAGGTCACGAATGGATAAACAAATGAGAGTTATGCATACCCAGGAAATAAGTGATATGGATTGAAACAAAAGCACCACCAGGGCATGACAACATGATGAACCCGAAAAAAAAAAAAAAAAAAAATGGAATTTCCTCGACCAAAAGGCACCAGAAGGCTGAAGTAGCTGTGATTAAGGAATGCTTGGAATGGGATTATTAAGAAGATACCCAAAGCACCGATATCCAATCTCTGGGAACTGCAAGTAAAGGGGTACGGGGTTATATAATAATGTCCAGATGCCTGGTAGGTAGATCGTTTGCAATTGCCTTGTATAAAATAGAAATATCATTCAGAAGCTTAGGGGGGGGGGGGCTATCAAAAATGTAAAAGAATTATTAAAATTTGCTAGAACAATTAATGAAATGTCTTAGTAGTAACACGAGATAAAAGAAAATAGAAATAAGAAAGCAAGTGTATAAAATGAATTATATTTTAATGATTAGTTGTCATAGTCAATAAATGTCGTGTTAATGATTATGAATAAAAAATTTAATGATAATAGATGTCAATAAGAGTGAAGAAGATAGAAGGGTAAATGTTTAAATGATATATATGTGAAGACAATTAATAGAATTGTGAGAGAAATATTTAAGTTGTATGTATTTAAGATCATGTTTAAGTAAGGACAACTTACAAGCTTAGTATAAAATTGTATAATATAATTGTGTTCCAAAATGTTAGTAAATAGAAAAGAAAAAATGTTTTTTTTAGTGAAAATGCTAGCGAGATATCAGAAAATATGGACTAACCAGAGACAGTAATAATAAAATAGGTTAGAAAACTATAGTGAATTAGGATATAGAAATACGTATTATTATTATTAATACCAATGTGCTGTTTATAATTTAGTGATGATAGAAAGTATGATGGTCACTAAGAATTATATATATATGTGGTAAGTTTTTTTTTTAAAGCCAATTAATTTGGAGATATTGATGCATATTTTAGTAAGTTGTGACATAAAAATTAGATGTATTAAAGGATACAAAGAAAATTAATCCTAAAGGCAAGAAATATTAATACCAGTATCGAATAATTTATGAAATTGAATTTTGTAGATATTGAAATATTATATGAAGAATAGTTAAGGAGAATTACAAATTTAGTTTAAGATTTTGACTAAATATAAATTTGTAAATATAATAACATGTTAATTAGAGTGAAAGAAAAACGGATTCATTTAGGATGTTGAAAGCGAAAGTACTTTAGGGGGCTGGGGTGTGTTTACCAGTATGTAACGAACCTTTTTCTGTTACACTGAGACTAGGTCAACGACGAAATGTAAACAACACTATACTAGGTCCAATGAAGAACGAGCCACTACAAGGCAACACAAAGTACACATATTGGGAAGCAGATTTTGGCATTTAAACCTTACTGAAAGGGCGCAAAATTTTGGATCAATTTTGGATGTACAGAGTCCATCCAAACTGACAAAATTTGGGGACAATATAACAAAAAAAAAAATTTTTCGAAAAGTTTTATTTTATAATCTGCAGTAAGGAATGTCGCTGAAAGCAATAACGAAGGGTGTATGTGTGGAAAACATATTTTGTAAGGGACAAAAGGGGAACGAGCAAGCAAGCTGTAGTGACGGACAGGTCATAAATTTCGTAGTCAGCTGCGACGCGTAGCCTGTGAACAGAGTTCAATGCTCCCGGTACGTAGAACACCAGTTTTTTGTGAAAACACATTGATTCCATAGAAAACTACATACAATGTGTACAGAGCCATTAAAGGAGAAAAGGCTTAACAATGGTCAAGCATACATGTGTACGCCAGCTGTCAGGAGAAAGCGACGAAGGGTGGATTGATTTGAAGGACTCCAGCGGTCGATGACAGGGTTTTGACCTTACTTGGAAACGAAAGCGCAGAGAGTACGTCCAAAACTCAAGGATGGGGTGCTGCCTTGCAACTAAAAGAAAAAACCAACTTTCAAAGAAGGGTAGGCGAGGCCCTTGAACAACAATAGATAATAACGGCAGAGCGACGAAGTTAAGAAACAATGAAAATGGAAGAGAAACTCAGAGTTGTCACTGAAGATTTTAGAAAAAAACGACAGATACAATTTATTGCTGCGTTGTCTGGAAATGACAATGACCTCAAAATATGAAGCAAGGGAAGAAGCTGGTGGGGAACCAGAAGCCCTATCAGAGAACGCCTTTGAAAAAAATAGGTGGTATTTGGACTTGGAGGGAAAAATATGAAACCAATAAGGACACGGCGTCGTTGGAATCAGGAGTCTGGTGGGAGATTTGGTAAGGAAAATATAGGAAGGAGACAGGAACTCGCTCGAGGAGTTCTAACAAAATTTCGGACGCGATCGGAGTGAAGTCCGTGACGAGAGAAATTACCATTTTATCGAACTTAGAATAATTCGATACACACTGTGAGAAGGTAGTTTTCGAACTTATAACAAAAATTAATACAGTCATTACAAGCAAACGAACTATGAAGTAGAGTCACACTATTAGCCTACCAGTGAACATTAACTGAAACAAATAGTTATCAGACAATAATGTAATTTCAGTGTATAAAAACACTTTACAACAATAACTTTTAAGAACGATTAACAACACAAATTACATTCATGAACACTTAATAACCAGACATACCGCAACAAGGTGCGTAATAATAATTCAGATTTGAAATAATTTACAATGTCGGTGTACAACGCTAACTTTTATTCATAAATTATAATCCGAATGCGTGGAGTTGGTGAGTGAAGTGTCTGTGAGTGACATCGTGGAATTCATCCAGTGCCATCTATCATCTGGAGGAGTTATCTGCACGACTCTGGAACGAGCGACATGAGACCTTCATCAACATCACCGCAACTACCGAGTGATTGGATATTCGAATACCAAGTATAGTAAAACATGTCTTAATTAATTTAGATCCACTGTCTGTCATCTCAAAGAATCCACACACAATAAAATTCAATAAAGTAATCGCAAAGGAATTAAAGAAATCGATTCTAAAGTTTGTGTAGAAGTAAAATTATCATTGTTTATCAGTTTGGAGTAATGTTTATTTCCAAGTTCTAAATGAATCCGTAATTACAAAATATAGTAACAACTTAAGAGATATTCATATTAAGAATTTATAAGATGAAGCTAAACATTATAAGTTACTTAAGTACTAAACGCAATTGATGAATGATCATGAATATGCAACCATTAGATTGAGTTTGGATAACTAATTTTATTAATGTATTATTTTGATATTTACAATTTAATGAGTATTTGATAGTTACAATTTAATGAGTATTCAATTTTATTAATGTATTATTGTTTGATATTTACGATTTAGCCATGAGTATTAAATTTTGGTAATGTGTTAATTTTATATATTTACAAGTACTAATGAGTACGTAGAATTTTGTGCTATCTTAATATTTACAAGTAATAGCAAACTAATGTGAATAAATTTAAGAGTTATCAGTAGAAATGAGCATTTATTATTTAACCCTGAGATAAAGAGAATACACAGTAATTAATGTTAAATTGGCGTCCACACGCGGGACATTAAATAGATAATAACAAAATTTTATTGTTAAACCCTCCTCTACCTTTGGGTAAGGGACCATATAAATCAACGGCAACTAATGCTAAAGGACTGTCTGGCATTACATGCTGCATTAAACCCTCCTGTTTACGATTGTTTACTTTAGCTTTCTGACAAATTTCACATGTTTGTAATATTTTACGCACCGTTCTTTCCATATTATTAAATTTACATGACTCCTTTAATATATCACTACATTTCTTGGGGCCTATATGACCATACCTTAGATGGCAGTCTCTCACTACTTCAGGTATTACAACTTTAGGGATGCACACCTTCCAATCATCTCCATGTTCATTTGCCCGATGAAATAAGTGTTTATTAAACAAACTAAAATGTTTCTCCCACTTATGAGGTACGTTGGGTATTTGACTCAAAGCTAATATTATTTTATTAAGTTCGGTGTCTCTCTCTTGTTCTGCTGCTAAGTTACTTATTAATTTTTTCATATCTACTTCCCCCACTTCTTTTACTATAAATATTTTATATGTATTTGCTACGTCTACTTCGGTATTATTATCAAAATCTGTTCTGGATAGGACATCAGCTACTATATTTTCTTTACCCTTACAATACTCAATTGTTAAATCATATTCTTGTAATATTAGCATCCACCGCACTAACCTACCATGTGTTAATTTACAGTTTTTTAAAAACGTTAAAGCTTGATGGTCGGATCTTATGATTACCTTATTTCCTAATAAGTACGTTCTGAATTTTCTACAGGGGAAAACTATTGATAACGCCTCCTTCTCTGTCGTAGTATAGTTCTTTTCACTAGTTAATAGAGATCTACTTGCAAAAGCTACTACTCTGTGGTTACCACTCCCATTTAACTGAAACAACTCTACTCCCAATGCAATGTCTGATGCGTCTGTGTGTATATAAAATGGTTCTAAAAAATTAGGATGAGCTGATATGACTGTGTTTAAAAATTTATTTTTTATCAGCTCGAATATATTTTGCTCTTTTAAATTCCACTGCCATCGATTGTCTTTATTTAATAAATGTCCCAATTGTACTGTTAAATATGAATATTTGTCTACAAATTGCCTATAATAATTGCACAAGCCTAAGAAACTTTGCAACTGTTTAACATTTTTTGGTATCGGAAAATTTTGTATTATTTCTACTTTTTTAGGGTCTGTACTGATACCCCTTGCTGAAATTATATGTCCTAAAAAATTAACTTGTTCTTTCAAAAATTCTGACTTCTTAAATTTAACTGTTATGCCATATTCATGCAGTCTACTTAATACCCTATCTAACCTTTCACAGTGTGTATCAATGTCTGGTGACGTAATTACTATATCGTCTACATAAACGGTTGTGAATTCTAAAATCTCTCTCCCTAGCACATAATCCAGGCATTTGATAAAAATTGAAACACTTACGTTGAGTCCAAAAGGTAGTCTTCGAAATTGGTAATTCCTACCGTTGTATAGAAATGCCACATACTGTCGAGACTCCTCTTCCAGGTCTATCTGCCAGTAACCTGCAGTCAAGTCTAAAGTGGTGATGTATTTGGTCCCACTAAAACGTTGCAGAATTTCGCTTACTGGTTCCGGTGATTCTCTGTCTGGAACAATTATTCTGTTTACTTGTCTAGCGTCTAAACATAATCTTATCTATAAATCTTTCTTTGTCACCACTACTAAAGGGTTGGAATATGGTGAGGTAGATTTTTCTATTATACCTTCCCTCAACATTTTATTTATTTCCTCCTGTACTAAACCCCTCTTGGGGTATGGTACCGGATAGGTTTTAGGTGCAAAGGGTGTTTTCTCTTTAACGACTAATTTACCCTTAAAATTCTTTACTAAACCGGGTTCGTCTGAAAAAACTGATTTATTTTTGTTTATTATTAGTACTATTTTTTCTCTGTCTTGGTAGCTAAATTCCCCCTCTTGATATAGGAGTTTATTCATTTTCTCCTCCCAATTATCTTCATTTTCAAATAAGTCGTTACTATTTACTCTCAAGTTACAATAATTTATCATTAAGGGCCTACACTCGTTTATATCATTGTCAGAAATTAACATTCCCTTACTAATTATTTTTAAAGCTTTCATTCCTACAATTTTCTTTTGTATGAATGGTATTTCAATTATATTATTATTATTATTTAATTTCATAGTCTGTGTGTAATAGTTTAACTCTACTTTGAAATTATTCAAGAAATCATTACCTATTATAGCTCCCATATTTAATCCTGGAATAACTAAGAAAGGTACATTTATTGTGTTCTCATTTACTTTTAACTGTAGCATTATTTGTTTAGTCACTTTTTTACTGCGAACACCCGTTACTCCTATAACACTAATTCCCAGTACTGGTAATTGTGGAATTGTCTCTGTAGTCTGATTTTTTATTTTTTCAAACATTCTATCGTCTATAGCGGTCAGTTCACTCCCTGAATCTACTAGAAAAATGTATTTAGAATCAAACACTTCGGCTTCAAATTCTGCCATCCCAAAAGCATTACTACTCTCTCCCGCTTCTTCGTCGGATAGATCATTATGTATATTGGTAATTAGTGACCCTATCGTTAGGTGATTACTAGACGGCTGGGGGCTTTCTTTTTCAACTGCCCTGATTAGTTTAACGGTACTGGAGGTGGTGGTTCACTGTAAACCCCCCTACTGTTTTGATTATGAGCTGGTGCTTCCACGCCCCGAGTTTCATTTGGATTACTAACATATCACCCTCTTCCTCTATGATTAAAATTTCCTGACACTCCCCGATTACTGGTAAAACCTCTCCCTCTACGATTCCCTCTAAACTGATCGAAACCCCTATTATAATTCTCCACTCTCCCTCGGGCACTCTCCCTTGGACCCTGACACCGGTAACATTGATTCCGCAACCCATTATAATTACTAGCTCCACAACTAGGGTTTGGACACAACCACGCCCCCTCCCCTGATCTACTCACATTACTAATAAAGTGGTCGGGTTGTCTTATTTCTGTATTTATTTGATTCGATTCATTGATTCTAAACTGGTATTTATTATCTTCTTCCTCTTTCATACTCTGGTATGCTTCTAGTATTTTTTCTAATTCTGCGATATTAGCAAACTCCCGTGTTCTGATTGTGGACCATATGTCCTTAGGTAAATGTTTACTAATGTATCTTATAAAAGATGAAAGAGGCATTGGTGGTTCTAAATATTTAACCTGACTATATAGTCTCGTCACATACGACGTAATACTCATGTGCTTAACATTAAAATTGCCCCACCCCATTATGGTACTGCGTAACCCCTCTTGTTTCTCTTCTGACCAGTACTTATTTCTAAATGCTTGCTCAAACTCATTAAAATCTACCCAGTTATCGTTATGAGCATCCGCCCATATTTTAGCATCCCCTTTAAAGTACTTTAAAATTCTTACTAATTTAATATCCCAACTTTCTTGGTTATGTATTAAAACTTTTTATAGAGTTCAAAAATTGTATGGGGTTCACTCCCCTACTTTCATTACTAAAATAGCTTAACTCTACTTCCATGTTCACTCTCTCACTCACACTAGTAAATTTTTGGTTAATTGCTACACTTAAATCTTCTCTGACTTTAGTTATTTCTTTTTCGTGTTCTGTGTGTTTACTTTTCAAACTAGTTACATCAGTTTTAATTACATCAATCTGCTCAAAGTTACTTCTGAATTCATCATTTATATTTTCTTGTACTTCACTTGCTCGTTTGATTTGTTCACACTCATTAATTATACATTGAACATTACTGTCAATTTTGTCATTTTGCTTTTTAATTTTATCATTAAACTTACTTGTCAATGTGTCAAATTTTTTATTTGTCTCTAACATTTTCTCTTTTTGTTTTTCGTTAATTATTTTTATATCATTTTTCATTTCGGTTTGTATCTTATTCATGTCTATAGTCAGTTCATCTTTCACTCCAACAATAGTCTCATTCATACTTTCTAAGCGGCTATTCATATTTATTTCACTCGCTCTCAATTCGCTCCTCACATTCATGAACTCGTTATTTAAATCAGCAAGTTTAATATTTATAGTATTTATTTCTGATTTGATTTCAGATTTTAAATTATTATTTTCTGTTTTCATTTTCTCATCTTGTTTGTCAAGTTTATCATTTACTTCCGTTCTAAACTCATTCAAATTCGTTCTAAACTCATTCAAATTCGTGTTTTGTCGGTCAAATTTCTCATTTTGTCGATCGAATTTACTACTCATCATTTCCATAAATAATGCTAATTGACTAAGTATGTCTACATTGTCAATTCTGCTACTCTTAGCATCTACCGTCTCATTCGTTAATTCGTCTGTTGTATTGTCTACACTCTCGTTAATATTTGTCGATATTAAATCGTCTTGCGTAACATTTAAAATTGACCCCTCCACAATATCTTCACATAAATTTGCACTCTCGCTTTTCTCTGCCATTTCGATCAGGTTGTAAATTAATTTATTTTAATTTTTAATTCACAACGTCCCTGTTCGGGCGCCAACTAAAGCAGTACGAGTTTAAAATAAATAGTAACCATCTAAAAATCTGTGCCTATTAAAAGCGGCAACTGAAATTTTGCTTGTTTCTTAAAATGAAAAAACTCAAACTGGTATCACTTACCTTCTTCGCGAATGACCAGGGTGTCGTCTGATGTACTTAGGCAGAGAAAAACAACAGGTAATACAATGACAAATACATATTTTGCGAACACAAATAAAATGTTATTTTATTTGTTTAGCATGACATTTTTTCCTGTTTACTTTGTTATTAAAATTGTGACAAAACTCCTACTTCGCATCTCGATTATTTTTCTTAACGAATTACTGACATTTTGATTTTTTACTTACATGACCAATACGCTATTAACTAGTTACAACTATAACTTGATTCAATTATTAAGACGGCCCAGCAATGCCCACACTCAACTCACATTCCGTTTTAATTCCCCATTTTATTTTATTATTAATTTTGTCAAAACTAGAGCTCTTTTACATGAAATTATTTATATAATGAAATTAGGTGTTGTTACTTCACCATCAGCGTCCTCCTCGCCACGTGTTGCACTGATTATATGTCCGAAACGTTTGTCGATTCACCACATTTTAATCTTCTTCTACACAACGCTTACTTCATTCCGAAATGTTAGTTCACTTTTTAGTACTGTTCCGGGTTCTCACCGGCTAGGTCGGCCGACCGCTTAAAAAAACTTTTAGTAAAATTTTATATGGACCGCATGCGGTCTGTAGGTGAGACGAACTGGGCAGCATGGCGTAGCCAGCGCCACTAACTTGATTGTGTCTTTTGTTGTGGAAATCAATGCCTCACAGTTAGTCGTCACAACTTTGTCTCATTTAAACCATGTAAGTTTTTGTGTTCAGTTCGTATACGATATTGGTGTGGCACTGGCTGACGTCACAAAATAGGCGTGACTTAAATTTTATATCCGTCACCTTAGCAAAGGAGGCGAACAGAAATTAAACTTCTTGGCCATCTTTACGGTTCCCTACCGCGTGGGTCCGCGCCCCTGGTTGTGTAATGCGTATGGGCGCGCTGTCACACTCTTACAAAGTTCGTGGAAATGAAGGCTGGGTGAATTCTTGGTTATCGATTGCACAACGTGATATTACGTCGCCTTTGTTAAAAACTGTTCTTACAACACGTGGTCTGTCACAATGGAATTAAACTTCACACATATTTTTATAAATCCCCAAAAAATGCAATTAAACAAAATAACCCATAAATTTGGCCCGTTACACAATGTACCAAAGGATTTTAATACCACCATATCATAAAAAGATAAAAGGTTCTATAATATTACAAACAGTAACAAGTTAAATTCAGAGGTAGATCAAGGTATAATAATAGGCCTAACAGCCAATAACATTATATAATAAATCAGATCAGAAAGGTTAGGTAAAGAAATTAGTAACAAATACTAAGTATAATCCCATGAGTTAGTAGAAATTACTAATAATAAATAATAAACAAACTCAAACTAAACAAATTATGGTAATGCCATAGCGCAATGATCCCAATAGATAATGTTTGGTAACGGAAAAATAATCTTTATTAAAATAAACAGACTAAGAGTGAAAAAACAGCAAAATATATATGAATTAGTAAACAAGCTATAAATAAGATTATATTCGGGTATAATGGAAGTTTAGAAAGGAATTATTTTGATGAGTGGAAGAATATTGTATGAAAGGATTATAATATAACACAATATCGAATAAGAATAAAAAAGAGGGTTGCTATGGACGACAAAATAGATAGAATTTGTTGATTTGTATTATTGAATTTTTTGAGATGAACGAGGAGAGTTTAACTAAGAGAGATGCTCAATAAAAAACTAATTTAATTTAAAATACCGAGTACAGAAAAAAGCTACAATAAATGAATAATAAATTGCAATATTTTGGACAAATAACCGTTAACCATATTGTACAATTGGATAATATAAAACGATATACTAAATAACTAAAATTAAAGGAAGAACTCAGATTGCCAAATGCCTGATCATGAACAGAATGTTAAATTAACGAAGTAACAAAACCAGAGAAATAACTACCTGCATAAAGATATAATCCTCTAAAACAAACGAAACTAAAATAACAACCATTTACATTGGAACTTGCAGTATACACAATCCAATAGAAAAACGTATTTGGATTCGAAGTTCGTCGAAGCACGTTACCACAAACTTGGACATTGGTGAACAAAAGGAGCGGTATTTCTGCATCAACCAAGGACCAAGAATTCCACTTTTATTACAATTTTGGAGACAAGACGGACGAAGATCATTTCATCTGCTTTCACTACTGACCAAACACTAATAGAGGTTAGCCGTGCACAGCCTCATCGAGCTGCGATGTCCAGCGGATGGTAAAGCAACAATTATTTAAATATTAGTTAATAAAATGTAACTCTATATTGTAATACCTTGTATTCCTATTTATGTATTTTCTGATCTTCCCAACAGTTGAAAGAACCTTCACGCCCTGTATTTAAAAGAATTATAAAAAACCATAACTGAATTTAATATAAAACCTTGAACCGATCGATAATCGATTAATTCTGACTTATAGCCTTTTCGTATCTAAAGTAAGAGAACAATCTTGTTGGATATTAAATATTAAAAACTAATAAAGAATCATTTCAGAATTTCAATATCTTCTCATTTATGTATGATTTAATGGAGGGTGAATAAGAAATAAGATAGATACAGAGTATAACCAATAATCACCGTATGCGGTGGGTTAACCTACAAAATTCCCTTGTCTGGGAACCACAGCGCTATTCGCGGACTTCGCAGGTATTAAAGAGAGGAGAATTCCATAAAAAATTTCTCTCATTCTCTTCAAAACAGAATAGGCTTGAGCGGAATTTTCGAATAACACCCTACCTACATAATTTTCACTCACATCAACACCCTTATATTAAATAGAAAGATAAAGTAGATATAATTAACAATATCACAACATCTACTAAATTAAGATACATAATAAATTGGTGAAAACACAATGGGGTTATAACACGAACACAGTGGTTAGTAATAAATAGGCTTCCATCGCGGGGCTCGAACGAGACGTACGTACTCGTTATATTATAAATTGATGAACCCAACAGTGGGGCTTAACCCAGTAATAAAGGTTACATAATAATATAATGAATATGAGTTATTTCAAGCATAACCTTCCCTTAACCTAACCTGTGATCACAGAATCACCTAACAGACCTGGTGAAATTTTTTTTACAGTGAAATAGTGTTTATAAGTGTTTGAGATTTTCAGCAGGAATAATGAAGCAGTACTCACAAACCACCTATAAAATTGTGAATGGTAACCCTGGAATTTTTTTTTTTAGTTTTTCTAGGTAAACACAATAGGTCTTGGGACCTTTGTAAACAGACGTAACCATTACATGATGTCACCATTACCACAATCCATTATGTGTTAAGTGGGTTCATCCAATTTTCTATTATTTATGAGATGAATTTCTATTAAGGGAAAATAAAAATTGTGAATAAGGGGATAGTGATCGGTTACTTCATACTGACTGTCAAATGCAGTTATTAACTCTGAGCTTTTGCTTTTTTATGTCTTTCAAGGGGGATTTGTGCTATAGGTTTCGGAGCACACTATTTTCTACCATGACAACATGAACTGAATTCTTGTCACAATCAAGAAAAACAGAATCAGATTTATGAAGAGCAAAGATATTTTTAAAAATATGAATTTTTTTTTTTTTTTTTTGTATACACAATGTACATCAAAGTGTTGACGTATTCTTCAAGATATCCCTAAAACATTAGAAATAAAGCTTTTCATACACATTTTGTAATGGGACAATTCAGCCCACCTAATATTTTGGGAAACATAAACATACATATATAATAAGGGTAAATTTTATTGGAAACATAAAAGTATAAATAATAATTGTAAAATATTATTCACGAATTATAACGACGGAATATGAAATGAGTGAAATAGTGTCAAGGTCAACACCAGACGCAAGGGGAACAGTTATTTTTAGCCACATGACCTGTAAATTATGTGATCAAGAGGTCACACCATATGACGTCAGTACAAAAACGTCACTTGGTATGCAAGGCATGGTCAACTCCGCCTCAGAATTTGGCTTCATCATATTCATAAAACAATGCAATGTGATCACGTGACCCCCCCACCATCTCAGAACTCAACGCAGTACAATTCGTCCCAGTTAAAAAATACACCTTGTGCCGGCTGGTCGCTAAAAAAGGTTCCGGAACGAAATCCCAGGCGCCCACAAGTACAAAATGTAAAAATGTGAATTCAAAAAGTAAAATAGTAATTAAACTGGAGTAACTGTTATTTTGTTGAAAAGAAAAAACGGTGACAGAAAGTAAAATGTGCGGAGTGACAAGAAATACCTGAGGAGACCGAACAGTTTTGGATTAAAATGTCAGATAAGTAACAAACGGGGAGAGTAAAATAAACCATCCAAAATTAAAACCTTTCAAAATTAAATATGAGCTCAAAGGGGAAATCTAAAACATGTACCGTGTGAGAGTGGGTGTGCGTGTGTCATAATTATATAACAAAAGTAAGAGGCGCTGGTTTGTGTAAAAAATGAATTTAACTATTTCTATTTTTTTAATATTTCTATTGTAATCAATGTAGTATCAATATATACACGCATGTAATCATTGTATTTTTTATCGTTAAAAGATAGTATCAAAAATAAGAGGGAGAAGGAATATTTTATTCATGATGGGATTGAAAAGAATATAAATGGGTTTTTCTTTTGTTTATTTGAAATGAATTTGAATTGAATTGATGAATAAAAAGAATAAGATATGTATGAAGGTAACCAATCTGTTTTATCTGAATGACCAATTCTGTTCTCCAGTACGTCTATACGAATTCCTGGTAAGTAACAATTTTTTTTATAGTTGGCAAACATTAAAGATGGCATCTCAAAGTAGTCGCAAAACATGGATGATTATTAGTAAACAATGTAAAGTAAAATTGTAAGTAAGTAAATAACTTTACAATTTTTAATAAGTTGTTAAATTTTTGTATAAATTGTATTTGAACTAAATAAACATCAACTAATACAGACTATAATAAAAAAAATATGATGCTCTATGTGAATTTAGTCTGCAGCTCCTTTTTTATTATCTGGCTAACACAAAGCCATTTGTGTTAAAATTCAAGATACTTCACAGCATATACGAAGTCTGACAATTAAGTTCATTAACTTGCCATGGTTTAGCATTGAGGGCAGCACTATACAAGCAACTCTGTAAAATTTCATAACTTTGGTATTTCAGTGTCTCATAGCAGTGACTGTGTTGACACGTGGTGGATTTGTGTTGAGTGGCATTCATTGTTGTTTGCGCTTGTGTGTGTGCACTGTTGTGATTATGTCTGAGCTGGAATTAGAGCAACACACAAACAAACATCAAATTTCTAATGAAACTGGGCAAGAGTGGGAGTAAAATATGGGAAATAGTGCAGATGTACAGTGGAAATGCCATGAAGAAAACAGCAGTGTACAAATGGATTAAACAGTTTTCTGAGGGGAGGGAACAATTGACTGATGAAGAAAGCGCAGGACAGCCAGTAACGAGACAAAAGGACAACAACATTGCCAAAATCCATCAAAATTCAGGCCACTTCAGAAAAGAGTTCCAAAATTGCTTCGAAGAGTGGAGTAGTCGCAGGCATCAGTGTATACCTTCCCAAGGGGAGTACTTTGAAGGTGACCACAGTGGTATTCAGCAATAAGGTATGTAGCATATCTTCTAGGATGAGTTTGTGAGCTTATTTGTTAGACCTCTGTGACAGCATCGAGGTAAAAACGTCTGCTCTCTGGTAACAGCGGCACGAACACCTGGCGGCGCGTGACACCTGACGTGTTCGGAGCGAGCCAATCAGCAATCAAAAAGAGCACCGCTGAAGCGAGTCAGGGCATAAAAAGAGCACCGCTAGAATTTTTGGATGCATTCTATCACCACGCCATTGGACGCACTTCATCTCCTCTCCTCTATCGGACGACATCGACGCGGAGCCAGCTGGAAGGTAACAGCCGAAGAGTAGAACGGAGGTTCTTCACATTCTTCGCCCTGTACCGCACCAGCGACGAACTTCACTGGGCCGGCAGTGGACTCGACGCAACCGATGCCGAAAGAAGAGGAGGACTGCAATACACCACGAACAGCGGGCGCAGCCGCCGAACATATCAGCGCGGCTCGGGCAGAATATCCATCACAGCATCTCCGCCACCCGGCCCTTTTTAGGGTCACCAATAATAACTAAGAGTTGTACGATTGGTGCCATTTGTAATGCAACAAGTCTTTTGTCTGGTGACACCTCGTATAAACATTAAAATCATGCTTTCAATATTATTTGTTATACATAATTAATAACACTAAAACACATTTCAGTAAACAGTTTACAGAACAAATTTTAAATTGAGAGTATATAAAAGTACAGGATTCGATTAAATACTGGTGTGACATCTCCTCACAACCACAATTTTATATTAAAAATTAAATAATATATTTTGTGTAAAAGTTACCAACAAAACCACTTTACTATATTACTTACAAGTCATAAACTGATGTGAGGCCTGGTATTCTTCCTTCAAAATCTAAGTCAGCATTATGTTTGAGCAGAGCGTTTAGAGTTACAAGAAGCCAAGGCTGAACATCTCTGAATAAATCAGTTCCTGTTAAAAAAAAAAAAAATTATATATTACTTACAACTTTTGGAGCAATTTAGTAACTTATAATAAAGAAATATTTTGCGATTATGACGGGGCATGTGCATAATAAACTTGGTAAAATTTAGTATGTGATACAAGAAGAATCTGCTGAGAAAACACAGTAGAACTGTCATGGTTTAATGGCTGTTCAGTATTTTAGCACATGAAGTATTTTACATATGTGTATGAGTATAGTTGGATCGACTTGTGAACCCTAGAAACAGCTTTTGAATGCGCTCTGAGCATGTTTTCATTAATTCAGACTCTGGCACCCCGAACGTTCAGCATGTAGTTGGGATTGACACAATACCACATGGCCATAGCATCCGTCTAAGGACCAGGTTCCTACATGTCGTTTTTTTTTGTTTTGAGGTGAGTACAATGATTGCAAGGTTGTCCACTGCTGATCCGTGTAAGGAACCAGGTTCCTACATGTCGTTTTTTTGTTTTTTTTTGTTTTGAGGTGAGTACAATGATTGCAAGGTTGTCCACTGCTGTGTTTCAGAGACTATCATCGTTAGGGGCTATTTCTCTCCAGACCCTGGTTCTGCAGCTGGAATTTTTAGAGGCTGGAAGAGGCGAAGTTAGTTCTTATCCAAAGAAGTGCAGACTTTATACCACTCTGCTAAGGCATTGTTGGAATCATACTTCAATGCAGAGAGTCTGCCTGAAGGTCTGGAGGAGTCTGATGTCCCTGCTGCTTTAATCCATTTGACCAATGTCTATTTGCAGGGGCAGCATCTGATCTCATCGTCTGGCACCGCAGTCTGTTTGGGTGAACTACCCCAGTTGACCCTACCCATCTTTGGTAGTCATTTGCCAACCTGGCCAGTTTTAATCGGAATTCATTACTCTGGTACATGAGAATGTCACTCTTACTCGTAAACACAAAATTTGTTGTCATATACGAAAGGAGCAGCTTATGAGAAAATCTCGACTCAGCCAGTGAATGACGACCTCTATGATATTGCTATCAGGTTCTCACAAAATACATCAACAAAAGGCTGGCAATCAAAACCTGTTGCCAGAATCTTCTACAGCTTCTTATCATCTTGGTGAAGTCTTTGAGGGCAATCCATGGTTTTGTAGACACGTTCACTTCAAATTTTCAGTCATTGCAGTTCTTGAGGGTTGAGAACATTTTTCAGGATGTCTTTTCAGTGTTTCTCATGACAAAACTAGATATACCCTTGAGAGAAAGATTTGAAGCTCACTCAGGTTTGTCAGGCCATGTTCCTAATACGGAGTCCCTTATTAAGTTCCTAACCGTGAGGGTGAACAAAAGGAACAGGCCGTGCTGTCTAGTTCACTGGCAAGTCAGTCTCATTCCCCATGGATCTGTCACTCCTCGGAATTCTTCTTCTTGTCTTGCACTGCTGACTACTTCAGCCCATGACTCCAGAGAGAAATGCCTTGTCCCATTTCCAATTAAGTGATGAGTAAGAAATTTCTGACCATGAGCCCATCTGACCATCACAAACAGGTCAAGCACCTAAAAGTATGAACAGTCTGTATCATTTGCCCATAAGGACAAATGCCCTGGCAAATGTGCAGTTTGCATTAGCATTTACCATCACAAACTTCATTTTCCTGAGTCAGCTCCCAATGGAAGTGAACAGTTATCTAATGGAGGGGACCAACCATTGGTTCCCCCACCACCATTGTGAATACTCCAACTCTCACCATCTCTTACTGGTGAAAAAATAGGGGAGTGCTATTGGCTACTTGCCTAGTATCACTGCACTTCAATGGGAGGTTTATCATTTCCAGAGCCATTCTGGATTCTGCATCTCAGGCCTCATCCATTTCAGAACATTGTGTGCATCAGTTGGGATGCCTGTGTGTGTGTGTGTGCAGTACTTTGGTCATGGACAGTATTGGAGCTGCTCAAGCACTGTCTCACGGTGTTTGTCATTTAACCATTCAGACATTAGGAAGGGAAGTGATTGCCCTCAACCACACCTTTGCTGTAATGAGGAACATAACCCACAGCACTCCTCGTTTTGTGATGTTGACTACTGTTTGTGAGGCTACAAGGAGGTTGGTGTTAGCTGATCCTACCTTTGATACTTGTGCTGTGGTGGATATTTTGTTGGGAGTGGATGTGGTGTTGCTCAAATGAATGTTACAATTAGTAAATGTACACCCATAATCACAACAGAACAAAAGAAACATCTGAAACAAATTATACAATATGGCCCTATTCCAAATTCTCTTCCCATTATTCACAAAAAAAGACATACCTGCACATTTATCAATCACACAACTGCACCTACACATAAAATAGTGAAACATCTACACAAATTAAGAGACAAACTATTATCAGCCACCACTGTGCAATACAATACAAACCCAGTTAACAAAATCAAAGATAGGCACTTCCTACCTAGGTTAACCCTAGTATCCTTTAACAATACAAACTTCTAAATCAATATCCTCTAACATCCGCTACACCAATTTCCTCTAAACTTTTTATCTGCAGAGGAAACAATTAACAGACTAAAAGACTTGCTCATAAAAATCAAAATTTCAGAACCTGTTAAAAATGAAATTATTAGTATCACCAACCTCATCACTACACAAAACTACTTTACGTACAACAAATTCTACATTCAAAACAAGGGTCGCCTAAGATATCTGCCATACCAACCATTCTTTCAGAAATTCATACAGCAAATAGAACAGAATTAACTTCAAAATTATAAAGACAAAAACAAAAAATAATACTGACATGATTTGTTGAACACAAACATCCTGCTTTCTAATCCATTCTACACGAATTATTTAAAATATTCATGAAATAAGAAATTTATGCAGCTGAATTAACCACAATAAGACATATTGCACACTAAAACACATATTAGTAGAGAATTTATTAAAGAACATAAAATACAAACCCAAAACACCTCACGAATTAAAATGAAAGAAAAAAACAATACAAACTACTAACCTCATATGATTCTGACTTCAAAAAACTGAATCCTTCTTCCGCAAACTCAATTACAAAGTTACATATATAACTTCAAACGTGTTCAAAACCATTTGCAAAACACAACCATATGCAACAAAAAATACTAAATCTCTGGTATCTACAAACTCACTTGCAATGACTTTACAAAGTTTTACTTCATACAAACAGTCTGTGACTTCTACATGTGTTATACAGACGATTCAAAGAACACATCAAACTGTACATCCAAGTTTCAGTTTTGTCACTTACATATATAGAATACCCCATATGTGCATGGACATTAGCACAAATTACAAGTACTACACATTATGAACAAGAACAAAAACTAAACAGAACAATTTCAAATATACAGACATTACATAAACCAACTCCAGCTAATTTGAACATATTACACTATTTGAACATAACACAACAAATTACATAACTCTCCTACCCCCATCACCAGCACCAGAAGTGCAGAAAACATCACGACTGGTTTCACTCTAATGATGTGATGAATGTCATGAGTGAGTCTGTATGTAAGTTAAAATGTTTTTACTTGTCAAGTTATCAAAGTAGTGATAGTGATAGAAACAAGACATGGCAACAACACCTAATTCAGAAGAAATTATTATTAAATATGTCAAAAATTATTTCAAATCTCTTATGTTACATTTAAAAAGGCTAGAAAAATACACTGTAGAATATGTCTTCGAAAGGCATGGACAAGACCACATAATTTGTAGAACGAGATTGGATGTCTTTGCGCATAAATTTTCTTGTTTATATTTTATAATTTAAATTTTTACATTTTATAACTATATGAAATGTAAAGAAATTAATTCTGAATACTGAAATAATAAAAAAAACACAATTTACTTGTTAAGAAGATATTAATTCCTGCAGAATTGGGGTTCGAATAATATTTTATTTTGTATGATTAGTCAATAATATTTAGATATTTTAACTATACAAAATACAGAGTTTGTTCAAAGTTTTCCTCTATATTAAACTCAAATGTGTACAACAATAATCAACAGTCAACAACAACAAAAATAATAAGAAGACATTATTTAAAGAACTGTCTTTCTTGCTCTGCCTTTTCTGCCTCCCACACACATACAGATGCTCCCTAAAAATATCTATTAAAATGTGTTATTTATTTTTAAAGTATTCTACATAAAACAAAATCAAAGTATTACCAGCTAGAAAGACACAGGCCAAGCGACAGTACCTAGCTGCTGTACATGTAGCTGTCACAGTGTGATGTCTCAATGTTTCCATTATGAATACCCACTGTAAGCTATGCATTATCATTTGAACTGAGCCCTCATCTTGCCTGTACATACAATATCAAACTCAGTACATCATACATTTATGAATCCACAAATACATTTTTCAACAAACAGTAAAAATTGTTTTACTAAAAACTGAGTACACTTTTTTTCAGATTTAAATCATTTCCAAACACATTACATAACGATACTATTTTTAAAGCACATACTTAAAGCAATAGGTTTTTCTCAAACAAATGGCAGAATTCTTTTTTAAATATCTTTATTCCCATTATTAAAGTTTACAATGTTCATCATTATATTTACAGCACTAGGAATTACCTGCTTACCACATACTGTGAGCAGTGACAAGTTTAGCTTTATTATGTCCTTGCTATGTTATTTAAATTCAAGAAAAAACAAATCTTCCATAGGTTCAATTAGCTCTTATTGCCAACAAATTTGTCACACATTTACTGTGCAATCACTGAAACCTTATACAGACTATACTATATTTTAACATAAACTAAAAAAAAAAAAGATCTCAACATTTCCAAATTAACCCCTTTAATTTGAAAACTGAAATCCCTTTTAACCTTAATTCACACCAATGATCACAACTAAGGTATAGTATTAACAAATAATTAACCTAATATTTGGCAGTTAAGGCAATATTCAACATAAAATCAACAGTCACATTCAACTAAATCTGATATAATCTTTGCAAATTAAATGAAATTATTATGACAATTGTTAACAAATTTTAGTAATAAACAAATCATGAATACTTTTACACCAGAACTGAATATAGCTATAATTTTTACAAATAAAATACAAACACAAATTAAATTTCTTCAGTTAATGATAGCATCTCGTGTGGTTAAAATTATTATTAACGATATGCAGGATGATAAAGGTGTTCAACTGACCTTCTATTCATTAGCCAAGGTTTCAAATGTTTGAGAAAAATTGTTTATTTTTTTATTTTTTATGTTGGCAGGTAAACGATTATAAGATCTAGGATACAAAACACAAATAAACTTGTTATATATATCCTTTTTAGCTAAAGATATAAAAAGAGTTTCATTTTCACACCTTAGTTATAGTACGTTCATTTTCCTATAATATCCACTTCTATTTAAATATATTTTAAGTACTTTATATCATAAAAAATGTCTTAAAGGTAAGTAATTAATTTTCTGAAAGAAAGGAAATGAGTTATACCTTATGATTTTCCCTAGCAGAATTTGAATATTATGTTTTTCTAAGATTAATAGAGAATTCAAATATGATACTTATGTCCTGTCTCAACAACCAATTCCGTATGATAATTTTGAATAAACTAAAACGAAATAAATATTTTTAACAATATTTTGTGGACACGCGTTTTTAAGAAATAAAATTTTCTCAAAAAGCTAGCTACTTTTCACCTTATATTGTTTATGTGAGTTCTCCATGTGATTTGACTATCCACTGCAACACCTAAAATATTTGTAAGTAACCACCTTAATTTAGTACAACTACAATCTGTTACTAGATTACATTGCTTACTATGAAATTTTATAGGAACTGGGAAAGACTTTTGCCCTTTTAAGTAAAATAAAACATTTCGTTTTTTGAGCATTTAGAAATATTTTATTTTCCCACAACCAAAATTTTAGATTTTTAGATCTTGTTCCACAGCTGTATGCATAGCACTACGGTTTTTGAAACACACAGAAATGCCGTATCACGTGGAAAAACAGTGAGTTACCTGTTGAAATTACCAAAGCAGAGGTCGTTTAAATAAATAATAAAGAGAATTGGCCCAAGAACTGAATCTTGGGGCACACCCAAGGCTGTCTCTAGTGTCAGGCTGGAAGGTAGAAACGTGGCAACATTACATCTGAGGCTGAAGAGGCAGTTGAGTGTAGTGTGCTGTGTATAGTGTGAGTGGTAACTTTCTAGTAAAATTTACGAAGGTCTTGTTACAGTTTGTTGTTAGTGATGATTTTTGTAGTGTAGTAGTGTTTTTTGTTGACAGTAATGAATATTTATGGAACACAACTCTTATAATTAAATGGTGTTCTAAGACATTTTGAATGTCATTTCTGTACCCGAAATAATTAACATTTTTTAAAATAGAACCTTAATTTTTTAAATTAACATTATCAGCCTTAATAACAACTCTTCAGTCAGCTTGGACATGGACAGCAACAGCTCTGATAGTGCTTATACTATTTTCTCTACTACAACTTTCTCTATGTTCTTATTTTCTTATCTTCTTCTGATTTTATTATTGGTAATGTATGTTCAATTTATTTGTTTTTAATGTGAGGGCTGGCTTCACATAGAGTTGGCTCCTTATGTTCACCATGCTGTATTTCATCCTTTGTAGGCTGAAGCTTGATGTGTTAAGTCAATGAATGTTTTAGTATGAGCCTGATAGTCCACCACGATAAAAACTTCAAGCCTTGTTTTAACAGTGAACAGATTGGGAATTCTGCCATGATTAAATGTCTGTTTATGAAAGATTCAACTGCAACTGATATAAAAAGGAGCAGTGGAATCAGTGTGGTCTATGTTTTGCTAAATTCAAAATGGGTCAGACAAGCAATGACAAGAAATCCACTGCATAGCCCACTTACATGACTACACCCATAAAAAAGTTTGTAGAAAGACAACAAATTAAAAACTGTTTAAATTAAACAGCAAATTAACACAGTAAAAAAATATTAACAGTAAATATGATTTTGGTTATGTAAACAATGATAGCTACTTGGATTTCGTTGTCCATGATGTGTCTGTTACTTAACTAAATATAATTATTTCACTACTGACTCAGAAGACAAAGTTTTTTATGGGTAAAAACGTAAAAGTTTTACCTTATAGCCTGAACCAGTCTTCACTTTTAAAAAGCTTCTTCAGAGGCTGCCGCTGGTAGCACTGTCCGTCTTGTTGTTGGCGATGGTATTGACTTTTGAAAGATCGATATTGTGTGTGTGGGGTGTGAGATGAGACAATTCAAATCACACGCATTATCAAACATATCACACCCCACACACACAATATTGATCTTTCAAAAGTCGATACCATTGCCAACAACAAGCCAGACAGTGCTCCCAGCAGCAGCCTCTAAAGAAGCTTTTTAAAAGCGAAAACCGGTTCAGGCTATAAGGTAAAACTTTTACGTTTTTACCCATAACAAACTTTGTGTTCCGAGTTGGTAGTGAAATAATTATATTTAATGATAGCTACTTACAGTGAGTAATACAAACAATATCTTAGTTTCATATTATAGGAACTGAAAGCTCTAAGAAAAAGAGGAACTTACTTCTGGCTATAAACAAAATTAATTTATAAAATTCTCTTTACCTAAAATTTAAAAAAAAATTTGTTTCTATCAACAAACAAAATCAAACAATAACCATAATCTCAGAGTGCACTATATTACTATGATATATTTATGCTCCCTTCAAATTTACATTCTAATATACGGCAAGAAGAATTACTAAACTACAAGTTTAAATTATACTTTAGTGATGATGATGAAGTCTACTTATACAGAATACATAACTACACCAGTAATCACTAAATATTTATAAAATAGTAAATCAGCATGTATCATGAAAGTACAGTGAACAATTATGAAGCTTTACCTGAAAATATAAATCATACACTTGCATATTTGAAAACAATAAATATTTGTTAAGCTACATAACAAATTTATATTCATCTACAAAGTGGGTTTGTTACCCACGCCAAACTGTATTTAATGGCATGATTACACTTGCAGATACACATCATTATAGTCATTACATTATAGACTATTTGTTACATAATATCACATTTATTAGTTCTTTACCCTGCTTAGAAATTAAATTTTTTATTACATAATATTAAATAAAAAATACCTTTCACAATTATACACACGTAAAATTGGCAAAAACTGCCAGTCTGCTGGTAATGCAGTTTCAGTGCCTTGATAAGAAGCAGTAAGAGTAAGCAATGGATATGGCTTTGTCAGATTTTCAAGACCTAGTATAGATGAATAGCATGATGAAATATTTGGTAAACTGAAACAGAGATATATACCAATAAAAAAGTAATATAATATTCCATTTTATTGTCATAACATAATTTTTTTGTCCACAGAGATTAAATAGTCTACCTGGGTTATACTGAGATTATATATAACCGCATTAAACATGTTAATTTACAGTCGTTTGTAACATCAAACAAAATAGTACTGAGTGGAAATGTACATATATTCTTGTGAACTATTTTTTTTCTTTATACGAAACACACACACACACACGCGCGCGCGCGCGCGCATGGAATAATGGTTGACAATAAAAAACTTGAACTCACTGCAGCATGTCTGTTGTAGCTCTGCACATATGGAAATGTCATAATGCTTTACTGAGTTTATCAATTGCCATCTCATAGCTATGTTCTTGGCTGGTGTTTCATTTCTGAGCAGAGCTTGTTGTTATCTGTATTGTTTTAGTATTATAAGAATATCACTGCTTGAATCAGAGCAATGTAAAGGTATTACATTTTTTCAACATTTGTCAAAAATAAGCATGAAATTATAAATAAATTTGTACAAGATTTTTAGGAGAGCAAGATAACATTGTGACCTATGTTATGTCAGGTAATACATCATATGATACTAAAATAAAGTTTAACAAAGTAGACACAGGGAACAACAAACACCAGTTCTCCACGTTCAAAACAGGTTTGCCAATCCAAGTAAAAACAATGCTGATTTTTTTTATTAATAAAAAATTGTTTACTATACCTATGCAACAACTGAGTTCACCATGATGCAGACATATTACGTGCAAATGCTGGAAGGCTACATGGAAAAATTACATTTAAAAAATCAAACTTTTTGCCAGGTACTCTTACATCAAAACAATGCACTTGCTCCACACAGCACTGCCTGTGAGAGTTTCTTGTAGGGGAACACCCAATCTATTCACTAGATCTGGTCCCATGTGATTTTATTCATTTATCACTGATAACAATAAAAGTGACAATTCTGATGATATCAAGAACAATAAAATGGCAATGTAGACTAGGCACTAAAACTGTTGTGAATTGCAAATTTGTCAGCATTAAATTACACTGAAATTTTATCAGTTTAAAAACTTTATTGTCAGACCTTGTACATGATATTCACATTTACAAATGGAATCGCGTATGTAATGCAAGCATAATTGTTTTTTGGTCCTTTTAAAATTAGTCCCATAGTCAACTTCTATCTCATCCAAAGAAAGACTTCAGTAACAAGCTTTGAAGTTTCAGGTTTCAGGTTTGTAGGTCAACTCGATTATACTCATTGACAAGGCAGCTATTACACTCATATAACAACTTATGAATCATAAGGACATTAAATTTCCTTTGATATTCTATAGGAATAAATCATGTGCTAAGAATTGTGAGGTCATTAGGAGTATAAGTTCCAGACATTTATTTTAGTGATAGAGCTCAATAGGGATAAGTTACAAATTCTAAAGTTACGAGAAAGGGATTACAGATCAATCTCCTATGTGACTTCGCTGTGCAGATCAGTGGATATGGTGAAATGTCTACAGAGGATATTTAAAAATCTATTTATAACTATAATTTAACTACTGCCTAACCAGGAAATAACATCTAGATAGTTCAACTGAATGGAAACTGAATAGTGACACAAGAAAGGGTCCATTTATCCTACTCAGAGTGTAAACAAGAAGATAAAGTCAGGTTACTGAATTAAAATTATTCAGGTTCCTTGACTATCAGACAAGGAATATTGGAAAATACGTATATCAAAATTCATTATTATTATTTACTTTTAAATGTCCCCAACTTCTATCTTTCAGAGTTCACTGTAGTTAAGTACAGTTGGGAATCCAAGAAAGTGTTTTAATAAAAGTTTCCACCTTTTTTCTTATGGAGTTAAAAAAAACAGTATTGAGTCATGATAAAAAGTATGACTGTAAAACCAGGATATCAAAAACTGACTCAGTACATCCTATTCAGTTACTCAGTTCTTTTCACTTTCAAGGTGAAGATTATTTTGACCATGTTTAATAAGATTTCTCAATTTCAGTGAACAATAACTGTGGCTGTGATACATATAATATTTATACTCTGACACTGCACAATTAGCATATACTTTGAGCAGGCCATACAGCATCCATGCTCAAATACACATGAGAATGATTTCTGTTAGTACTATACCTGGCAATAAAATGGCCTAGAATTAACTGAAATGAATCTTATTGATGATGTTACTAATGTTTTATGTTTATTTTATATGGAAGGCAAATTAGTAATTGTCACCTGTAGTAGTACCTGAACTGGTTAACTGACATAATAAATATTAGCATTAAATACGCAGGTTTACTATTGTGACAGGTCTGCTCCTCTCACAACATTAATGAGCAACCTGCTTTATAATCTACAGTGTATAAGTGACTAGTGCTACTGTGCAATCTGTAGCTGTTACACAGCTGAGCAATTCCTGATTAAAATCTGTTTTAGTCACCAAATATAGAAGTAAACACTTTTAATGGCTGAACATACTTACAAACAATATTAATACAGTAAATATTAAAAATAAAAACATACATGTACATATTGTTTATATAAAAACATATATGAAGTCTGTTCAAAAAGTTACAGAATTTATTCAAAAAGCACAAGATCATCGAAGTGCAGCACAAGTGTTTCTCCCTTATAGCCTCCTTCTACAATAACTTCCTGCTGGTTAAATCATTCTACTGTAACTAATCAATGTTACTACACCTGTTTGTTGACATTCATGTAGAATGTGTTTTGTGATTTTCAAGATGGATGATTTAACAACCAATGAATTAACAAAATTTTGGTTTAATTAAGGAACAACATTTACAGAGACTCATGAAACAAGTTAACGGTCATCAGTAACATGCCATATGCATTGTTTGAATGATTTAAGTGACTTATGGATGGTCAACAGTTAACAGATGAGAGGGACAACCCTCAACATCATCTGAACATACTGAAGTTGTTCAAGCAATCATGCATTCTGTTTATCATGCAGAAATAGTAGAAAAATACAACATATCAATAGGATCATGTCATAACAACCTCACAAGAAAATTACAAATGCATCAGCTGCAAAGTTTGTCCCATCATTACTGACACAGTATGTGAGAGGCAATCATGTTGCCATCTGTGAAAAACTTTGACAAGGAGGCGTGGAAACGAGACATCCTAATTAGGAGAAAAATTGGAAAAAAGAAGTATAATGGACAATAAAATGTGGTTGTATGGATTCAATATAAAATCAAATACGTTAGCTTCACAACAGTCTGAAAAAAATCCTCCAAGGCTAAAAAGGCACAGCAGATCAACTTGGGTAAAGAAAAGTCAAGTTGACTTTTTTTCATGTTGATGATGAGCATATTAAATTCTTACTCAGGCATAAACCATGAACCACTGTATCATATGGAAGTACTGAAAAATCTGAAAGAAAGACTTCAGTTATAAAGAAACAGCTCCTACTTCTTCCATCATGACAATGTGCCAGCTCATGTATCACTACTGATTGCGATTTGGTCAAAACCAACATAACTATGATTCCTCAGCCACCCTACTCAACTGATCTGTTCCTAGAAGACTTACAGAACTGAAATCTATTTTGAAAGGACAACAACTGCAGATGATGGAAGATGTTAAAGAACCTGATCCTAGATCTACTGTGATCCTGATAGAGACCTATCATGACTGTTTCCAAAAGTGACAATGGCATTCAGAGTGCTACATTAATGCAGGAAGAGAGAACTTTGAAGGAGATAAGACTAACTAAATTGGAGATGTATCCAAAAAATTTATTTAAAAATTTTCTGGAATGTTTTAAACAGATCTCATACACTGGACAGAGCTGTATAAAAACTTGTATATGAAAAAAACTGTAAACAGATTTGAGCATAAGGTTAAAGAGCTCAAGACGACTGTATAAAGAGTTAAACAATAACTTTATAATCTGGTCACAATTGTTCATTCTGTTTAGAGATTCTTTAAAGATCTGCAGTTTTACTTAGCTGTACATGTAAAATGTAATGAAGTGATATGGGAAAGAGAAGTATGAATTGCACTGATACATCACAAACTGTGTTCTGGCTTTACAAAATAATAGGAATGTAATTATCATTTATGTATACATGACAATTCATATAATCAAAATTTCTCATTGCTCAAAAGTGACTTAAAATTATATAAAATACTGATAGAATGCTGTACTAAAAAAATCCTAAATTCTTACATAATTCTTATTCACTAATTACGAGTTGCACTCAATTTAGTATATGTTTCATTTAAGGTTATTAGTCTTAGATAAACAAAATCTTTGAACAAAAAAAATTTACTACTCACTTTTTAATGGCTTCTGCCAAAAAATTCTCTGAACCATTCAAATTCATAAGCTCAAGCTGTGCAGTCAGTAATAACGAATCCAAGCTACAAAATATCATAACAAGTTTAATTAAATTTTATATTGCTTATTTTATATATATAGTTTCAGAAAGTTAGAGGAAACAATGGACAGTGGTTTCAAGAAAATGAATGAAAATTTTAGGAAACAGGAGGAAAACTCAAAGACACCATGAAACATTAATGAAAAAAATGGATAGGTGTTTAAAGAATATGAATGAAACACTAGACAGCACTTCCGAAGATATTAAAGTAAGTCCAAAAACAGAAGAGAGCAGGAAGGAAATAATAGAAATTATAGAATACCAAGGTATAATATTATCGGAGAATAAAAATAACAACAGCAAAGTGGATAATACATATCTGGAAAAGAAGAAAAAGAAAATAAAAAACATGTAGGAAGAAAATAATACATACAAGAGAAGAATTGGAGATGATTACAGGTGGATTAATTAATGTATTTAACCTTCCAATTAATGAACAAAGGGAGTTAATTAAGTTTAGATCTCAATTAAATATGTCGACGGTTGAAGTGTATCAGACGATATCAGTCATATCTTCAAGACGGAATATAACATTCAAATATTTGGTAAATAATCCAGAGGTAAAAGGGAATGAAATGGTATTAAATATAAGTGACTATGTTATGTTAGAGGAGGTACAATACCTGTTATTTAAAAAGGAACAAACTATGACGGGAGACCGATACTTAAATGAAGGTTTCATAGCAGCAAAGTGGGAGAGCCGGATGATAAGGAGATTATCAAGGAGAGAAGTAATTCTGAACACCCCAGTAATCCGAGGAAGAGGAGTTACTGAGTTTATGGACCATGGTTAAACCAAATAATAATCAACCAGAAAAAGGGGATTGATTTTATGTATACCGACCAAGCAACCCATTGGAAAGAAGGAACCAAATAAAATTAATTAAAATAAAACCCCAAAATTCAAAAAGCATGTAAGGACAACTTACTTAAGATATTTCGAAAAAATATGATTTAATAAACGGCAAAACACCAAGAAAGTGTAAGAACAGATTATTACATAAATTATTTACAAATAACTGATTTAAAATGAAATAATAGAAAAAATAATATTTTGATGGGAACAAAAAGAAGAATAAATAAATAAATAAAAACAATTAATGGTAATGTGCTCAGATAAGAAGGTAAAATAAGAAGAATAACGAATAATTTAATGACTACAATGAAGCTAAAGAATGATAATAATTAATACAACTACAATTTAGAATTTCTTGGAGTTGAAAATGATATAGGAAGAAATGATATGAAGAACATCTGTCACAAGAAGGAAAGTCAAAAGGATTTACAAATAATGCCTGTCCATAATGTTATCTGAAATTAGTTACTGAAAAATAAGAAGGAATCAAGAAGAAAAAGAAATATATAATTAAATGCAAATAGCAACAGCGAGAAGAATCCCAAGAGTGTTTATTATTAGTCGCCAATCGACTACTTGTAAGTTTTTTTTAATATAATGAATTGACTGTAGACATGTTCCAGCAATCATTTTCCTGAGCAGACGGTATGTCCCTCTGGTCTCAGAAGGTGTAAGGATGGACAGCGGAGTAATGGGCCCAAAAGTGGCCACCCGAACTGAACCACCGCACAGGATAGGGAAAAAATGTTAGGGAAATTGAATATTTAAGGGATAATAAAACAGCTGAGAAGATTGATATCAGATTCCAGAAGTATGAAGGAAGAAAACAGAAAGAAGATAGCAGACAGAAGCTCAATTGAGAAAGCACATTTATAAAAGTAAATAGAAATATGAGAGTGTTAAAACAAGTTTTTATTGATTAGTGTGACCAGTCCTTATCAAGGGATGTTTGAAAAACCATCACCATGAGAAATTATATAATTAACTAGCTGTATACCCGTGCTTCGCTACGGTTTTTACTGAATAAACACATTGGTTCGGTGGTTTTTTTTTTAACCTTGGGTAACCAAGTACATTGTATAAATGTAATATTTACAAATTTTTAAAAGCATAAATGGGTGCTAATACTAAGTCTACTGAAATCGTTTTGTGAAACGAAATACGGCACTTATAAAACTTCCTTGTAGACAACGTTCTTTGTTTGACCCTGTGGCTGAAGGATAGTTAAACTCTCAGAAGAGCTAACTCGTGAGCAAGCAACATACAACTGGCCATGGGAGAAGCAGTCTTTCCTCAGATCAACACCGGCCATTTTCAAAGACTGCCCTTGTGATTTATTTATTGTCATAGCAAAGCAGAGCTTTACAGGGAACTGGAGTCTTTTAAACTGAAAATGGTAATCCGATGGAATTAAGGGAATGCGTGGAATGAAGACTGCTTCCCCCTGACCACATCCAGTGAATATTGTTGCTTCTATGACGTTGTTGTGCAACGATTTAATCTGCAGCCTAGTACCGTTACAAAGCTTAGGCGGTACCAGGTTTCGTAGCAGCATTATTGGAGCTCCAACTTTAAGGCAAAGATTGTGCGGTGGAATGCCTGGAGGATTAAGCGTGTGCAAGAACTCTACTGGGTAATGGACCGCATCTTCTACTTCCACCACAGAGTCCACGGATTGGTACTGGACAATCTGTTGGCAGTTTTTCCAATAATGTGTTATTGATATTTGCAGCAGTGTCATTCTTTGGAGTAAGGATAGCTCTTTCTTTCAGCCAAGATACATCTTTCAAGTAAAAATTAGTTAAATCTGGGTAAATTTTTTCAGCCAACGTTGTCAAGTCGCATACAACTTCACATAAGTCTTTTGTAATATTGACTTTGCCATTTTCTTCACGTAGATTTCCATTACCAATCTGTAAAAGTAAACTTGAAAACTTGTCTGCCTTTAAACTGCCTTTAAGATGCACCCGCATGTTGACTCTCAAGGAACGAACTTGGACTTTAGGCCACAGGACAGAACTCTTTAGACAGGCTTTAACTTCATCTGCTCGAGTTACCCTAGGTACAACAGGTAAAGTCTGTCTGAAGTCTCCGGCCATTAGAAGTGTGACTCCACCCATCAGGTTTTTATTGCTTCTAATGTCCTGCAGAGTTCTATCCAAAGCTTCAATTCCTCCCTTGTGAGCCATGGTGCACTCGTCCCAAATTATCAACTTACAATCCTTAAGTACCTTCGCTGTATCGCTTTGTTTTGATATGTTGCAAAATGGGGTCTCAGAGTGGTTTAAGTTGAGAGGCAGTTTGAAGGCAGAATGAGCTGTCCTCCCTCCATCCAACAACGTTGCTGCTATACCTGATGAAGCCACAGCTATAGCAATTTTCCTATCTTGTCTTACCGTGGATAATATTAAATTATTCAAAAAGGTTTTCCCTGTACCACCTGGGAACTTCTGTACTTCTGGGAACACGTTCTTATCGCAGGAATGCATAAAATTCATGTGTTCGTAAGTAATTAATATTTATTTAAGACAATAGTTAATATATCGTATAATATTGTTTTCTACCAACAAATGTTTTCTATATATTTATTATGCTCCTTTTACAACTTTGAATCAATTTACTCGGAAATATTTTCTTTGTAGGCTCTGTTGTTCTTGAGATACAGTGATGACTAAGTGAGTAAGTGGTATTTAGCAAATATATTATAGATTTCTTTAGGGTAGTTTTAATTAAAATTATTTAAGATTGACCTTTGTGTTCTTTAAAAGAGGGTTAAGTTAACTTGTAGAACAAATTTCATGTTTCTATCTCATCTAGAAGCTGCCTAACAGTTGTCACGTTTTAACTGTCATGTATTTCTTATGAGAATATTCGGTCACTTTTACCCCTCCAAAACCCCCCTAAAATTTTGAATTTTGTCAAACCCCGTCTTATTGCACATCTACAGTATCTAGTGAATATCTATGTAAAGTTTCATCTTTCTAGGCCTTGTCATTGTTGAGATACAGTGATGAGTCAGTGAGTGGGCTTTGGCAAATATATTATAGATGAATTTTCATCCAGGAGAGAGAGAGTTGAGTATGAAATCAAGTCTATTACCATTAACCAAATAAAAGGTGAATATAATCAAGCAGAAATAAAGAGATATAATGAAGAATGATGAAAGAAGCCAAAGAATTAGGAATCAAACATTTAATTTTTAAAAAGTAAATAAAAAATAAATCTGTTCTAGTGGGGGAGCTTTATGTAACATTACATAACCCCTGCCCAAATATGATAAATAAATAAAGGAGGATTAATATAACCACCAGAGTAAAAAATCAGTAATCACCCATTTTAAAAGTCAGAAATGGGGATTATGTATCAAACTATGAGAACCTTTGTACTCTAAAAACACTGTAAACATTGAAAACAATACTAAGTGTAATCATAAAAGTGCAGTGTACAAAGTGGAACATAGTATGATAGGTGAAAGTGTCAAACATTTAAAAAGATCATCTCACAAATTTGTGATGAAAATGAAAAAAAGGCAGTATTATAGCAACAGACTATGATGCTATTGACAAGTTGTTGTAGTTTTGTTTTGTTGTTGTAGGCCACAAAGGCATTGTAACTAGAATTAATATTGTTGTTTACTATAATTATTTTGTTCAGATGTAAAATAATCCAGGGTTATATTAAACTGATAAAGGCCAATTAAAACTATACTAAAAAGATTGAAGGGAAAATAAAGTAGTATAGAGTAAGAATACATGGACCACAGTATAAGTAATAAATAAACTCAATTAAAAAATCATTAAATTATAAAATGCCGACAGCCAAGCTTAAATAAATCCATGAAGAAAAATCTTATATAAATTAAAATTAATAATAACTAAGATTTGTAAAGAAATAAGAATATTATATACTAGCCTATTTACCTAAAACGGTACCTAGGGTAGCCAATAAAAAACCATCAATTTATTGGTTACTATGAGTAACTAGCTAACAAGAAATTGATTGATTGTTAAATGGTATTCAATGTGAGAAGATGAAAAGTGTAATGTCCTATAAAATTTAATAAATTTAAAAGAGTATCCGGAATAAACCACTCCTAAATTAAGAAAACGAGTCAGCACTAGACACTACATTAGAGATGTCCATTGAAATAAACTGATTCACACCAGAAAATCGATGAAAAACGAATAAATCCTGCTAACCACCTCTCAATCAAGACGTCATCATTGAAAACCATTGGGTGAGATCGCTTCCTTTTAAAATTTAACTAAATTACACCTCAACTATAAATCTAGAACACTAGAAACAGCACCATCTCTTTAAATCCATTTGAAAACAAGGTGAACATAAACTTTATTTTAATTAACCAAAAAACAGAAAAACATGGCTTGGCTAATAACATTACAGACGCCATTAATTTTAGTGTTCGTTTTTGTCAGTGAAGAAACGTAGTCTGCGCTCTAGCGGTCAAAAAATCAACTGAATGATACAGATTATACAAATTTTAAAATAATTTATGTAAAGTTTGATACAGACCCATATGCATTTCTGACTACCTAAAAGTTCAAAGAATCTTAAATAACCCTGGGAAAATTAATTAATTATTTCTTTTTCTTTTTAAAACTGTAATAAAAAACATTTGTTATGTGTTATATGTTAGTAAACTTAAGATCGAAGTAACGCTGTGATTTGTGAAGTAATCGATTGTCAATTCATGTTTTGGGAGACCATAGTGTTCCATAAATATTAAATAAATTCAAGGAATGCCTTGCGTTTAAATAATAAAATGTGTATTATTTCTAGTAGATGGTAGTTGGTTACAGGTAATAAGAAAAATCGAGAAGAGAAAGGGAATCAGTCTGGTCATCCAGAAATTATTACGTACTACACAAGTAATTTAACCTCAAATGGGTTCGTAAAAGGAGAAAACAGCTGATGCCACGAGCGAAAAAAATTTAAAATACTCGATTGTATACAAAGAGAGTAATTCTCTTTGACTCTCTTTACTCTCTCTCCTACCTATTTTCAAACAACGGTATTGATTTAATACAAACAAAATTAAGAAAATCATTCAATATTCTTTCATAATCACACATACTCGATTTTGAAGGCATATAACACCAACAGATAAAAACTTTGTAACTATTATTGGTGACAGTTTCGAAGAGTAATAATAAGACGTAACACACACACACACACACACAGACACGGAAAAAGATGTAAAGAAAACACGCGACACATTACAAATGACGCTAACAACGTAGTAAAATAAAGATTTTCATTAAATATTACAGAGACGAAAATCAGAGAGATTACTCGATAGGAAAACTGGCGAGATGTTACAATATATATATATATATATTGTAATGAATCGATGTAGTCGTCTCTGTAAAAGTGTATATATTGTGTGTTCGCCTCACACTGGTGTCGTTACTTCTATGTTTTGCGCTAACGATTTCCGTAGCGATCCTTCAATTACCAGTACAACACGAGTGGAAACCTTACCTGTATTTCTCGCTATCTCTGCTATACAATACACAATTTATACAATACACTTCCCTATGAAATAAAAACAATGGTTACACTCTGTACTAGTTTCTTTAATTTATGATTGTAATTACTCAGTTTGACATTAAAATTATACTTGGTTATTCAACAAATTTGCACCGACAATTAATATGAGTCTAATATCTCTAGGGTCTGGCGAAGATCGATTTTGAACGAACTATTTCGTCAAGTATGGCTACTGTGTTGTTTGTTTACAGTTGTTTTCGTTCAAAGTCTGGGTTCTTGTGATTACAAGAAAAATATTAATAATAATTACAATAAAAAGTACACTACCTTACATTATTTGTACTTAAATAATATAATGTGTAGCTACAATTTGTTCCTGCGGTGTAGTAAAGTGTGTTTCAAAAGTTCGCAATTTAACAACAGGTTATTTTCTTAGTTAATAAATTTTCAGTGTTTTATGGTTTTACTTAATCTTTCAAAGAAATTATATTCAGTTTATAGAGAGTTCAGATGACTGTGAGAAATATTTAAAGTGAGTTTATTTCTGGAATTTGGGTAATTTAATGATACTTATCAAATCAGTAGACTTGAGATAAACCGTTGTTCAGGTGAAATGGAATAGTCATCAATTTTGAATGATCTGGGGCTTCTGGCATCTTTTTCATGTTAGTTGTAACAATTTCTTCATTTAAATTTTATTTAAATTGGTCCTTGGCATCAGTCAAATGTTCTCGTTCCTCGTCTGTTTCTTACTTGTTCATCTTTTTGAATTTTGATTACTTTTTATTCATTTTAAATTAAAATTTAGGTCATTCACGACCTGGCGTCTAATCTGGATGAGCGTCACTTATTGAGTACTATGATTTAACGGAAAAATCGTAACCAACGGTCTGTTGTCATGGTTACGAATAAATTCTGATTGGTTGATCATGACTTTATAACCACTGTTATCAATTTTGAATTTTTATTCAAAATTACTGTATATCTTCTGATTGCTTTTATTCTTCTGTCTTCCTTCCTATGTATTAAATATTATCACTACTGTTTGTATTTCCTTTCAAAGATTATTTTGATATCCCATAAGGTTGGGTTCTCTAAAGTATTAATGTTTGTACAATTATGTTAATATTTGTTAATTACATTTCTCTTTTAATTTAAGTCCTTATTCTAACATTTTTCTTTTAATTTGATTCACAAATTATCCTTGGCTAGTTACTCGCCTTGGATTTGCTAATTTCTTTGTTAATTTTTTACAATTTGTAGTTATTTGTTTTTGACAGTTAGGCATTTCATAGGCCTAAGTAGCCATTGATTATATTTACTTATTTTATACAAATTATATCTCATTTTACTCTAATGTGTTTTGTCTTGTTATTATAATTGATTGGTTTATTTGTCGATGTGTTTTGGATCGGTTTTTATACTATTTGTATGTTACTATTATTTTCTACATCATGGCTTGTTAATTATTTCCTAACTGACTTTCCAGTGTAATTAGATCTGTATTGATTTACCTTCTTATTTACCTATTTTGCCATTGTAAACAATATGGCTATTACTTACTATTCTTTATCACATAAAACATAACATCTAGGGCTATGGTCTGTACAATTCCTTCAGCCATATCCTATTCATAAATTTAATTAAACAATTTTTTAACAGTTATTAGGTAATGTTTGTTTACAATTAATTTCATTCTTTATTATTTTTTGGGTGATAAACATCACCACACCATTTAAACTTAATTAATTGATTATCCCTTATAACCTGGGGTGTTTATTGATTTCATTTTTAATTTCTTATTTCTTAAATAATCTCTACCTTCTATCCATGGTAACACTAACTGTTTACCTTCCATGGGAGTCTCCCTTTTAATTACTATTGTATCCCTCTCTTACAATTAAACTTAATTTTATTAATAACAAGTGTAATGGGTCGAATTAGAAGGTTTTTTATTTTATTGATTTTGGTCTTGATTTTATAAAGATTTTAAATTCACTTCATGTATGTAAGCTACCCCAGTTTAATTTTATATTAATTGAAATCATCATGTTAAGCATTTTCCAAATTGCCAGACTTTCACCTGTGGGGAGCCCCAATGCAACATACATACAGCCAGCCTAAACAATTGCCCAGACGGATTGCGTAACCACCCAGCAGCAGGCTTGTGTGAAACCCAGTCTACAGTTTGTCATCAGATAGTGCACAACACACCGTAGTAAGCAGCTTCAGACAGTAAAGTGTGCAATTTAAATTAAAACCAGTGGCCTCAGGCATAAGATAGGCCTAGATTAAATGGGCCTATCTATTTAAACAACTCAAAAAACAGTTCCAGTCGACTACCAATACAGACCGCGCGCGGTCATCTAAACTTTCTGCCCGGGCAAATTTTCATTTTATTAAGTCGGCCGACTAACCAAGTTGGTATCAGAGTTTATAAAACAATTCAACAGTTGAGAGTAATATGTAACGATGTAAAAATCAAGTGAGTGTGTAGAAAACAAAAAGTGAACTATCAAACGTTTGGACATAGTGCGAGAACGTTACAGGACGCGCCATGAGGTCGGCGGGGACGCTACTGCAACAAGTTACAGTATTCCATTCAAATATTTTCTTATAAAGGCCTAACTTAAGTAAATGTGGGGGTTTTAAAAAATTGTCTGAATGCGAGAGTGTGGCAAGCTGGGTTCGCCTTGATTAATAAAATATACATTAGAATAAGAAAATGTTTAAATAAATGTGCCTGTTTTATCTGTTGAAAAAAGAGAGAAAAGTTAGTTGAAATTTTATTTAAAATGAAGTAATGATATAATAAATTTTTTTATTACATCAAACAAATGAGTGTGGCGTGCGTTTGTTGTGCAACCCTATAATAATACTTGCATTTTGACGTTCGTGTTGCGGACTCTGGCAGAAGACTAAACAAGGTAGGTAGGTGGAAGATCAAATAATTCTATGTAATTCTATTAGTATTAAAATGTAATTAACGTCACATTTGGCGCTACGAACAGGACTCGAATTTGAATAATTAAAATTCCACACCTACGATAAATGCAAGTTTGATTTGAGGGTTGAATAACTACGTAAAAATTACACAGCACATACAAATTAATACATCAATGTATATAGGTTAAGAGTTAAGCGGTAGATGTTTTTATGTAAGTAAATCTAGATTAATAAATTTATAAAAATGGCAGATAACGAAAATAACGTAAATGAAACGACTAGTGTCGAAAATTTTGACGAGTCAAACATGAGTAATTTTGAGATACATTCGACTCCAAGTGCGAGCCAAGAGAAAACAGAGTTAAATCTAAGTGACCAGAGTAATGTAACTGAAGATTCGGGCGTGCAATTGACCCCGACTTCAACAAAATGTAACAGCCAATTTAATAATGATGTAATGAAAATGTTGCAATTAATCCTAGAGCAAAACAGTAATTTTGACACCAAATTTGACGAACAGAAAAACGAGATGCAAGAATTTAAAAGTAGTGTCAAGAGAAATTTGACGTACAGAATAACCAATTTAACGAATTAAATAAACGTTTTGATAGTAATGACATAAAATTAGACAGACAAAGTAGTGAATTAAATAATCGTTTGGATGAAATTAAGACCGAATTCAATTGTAAATTTGATGTACTTAAATTTGATATTGATGAGGTAAAAATGAAATGCGAAAGTAGTTTTAACGAGTTGAAATTTGAATTAAACGAGAAATTGAGCCACTCATTAAATAGTATGAATAATAGAATTGACGAAGTTGAGAGTAGGGTGGTAGAAAAAACCAATAAACAAATACAGATGGTAACCGAAAATTTTGATCGTAAAATAGACGAATGTAATGTTAGTAGTGAGTACAAGTTGAATTGTGTAGTTGATAAGATGGAAACATATGAAATTAGTACTAATGTCAAAATCAATGAAATAAAAAGTAATTGCAAAACAGAGATACAAGCTATACAAAATACAGTGAATATTATAGATAAGCGTCACGTACAAATTGAGGGTTTAAATAACAATATATTTGCATCAATTGAGCAGAGTATAGTTAATGTTAAAGATGAATTAAATATAGCTATAAACGAAAAACTTAAGAGTGTCACTGAACAAATAGTCATTACTAAAGATGTGAATAGCGATATTGATTTGGAGTTGTTTAATTGTGAAAACAGGGGGGTACACCCTTAGTTTTTAAATAGAGTCAAAGAATTCCATCAGTTTTGTAGAAGTAGTTGGGAAGTACAACTGTTAAAAATAATGAAGTGTTTTAGAGGGAATTCCGCGGTATGGGCGGAGGTACATAAAGTAGACTGGGTAAATTATCAGTGTTTTGAGATGGCTTTTAGAGAGAAATATTGGTCGGAGGAGGAACAAGAAATATTGCGGAGTAAAATTATGGGACCAGGTAATTTTGGGACCCAAGGGAGCAACATAACTATGTATGTAATGCGATTATACAATGAGGCGAAATATTTAGAGCCACCGTTACCGTTTCGATCGTTCGTCCGTCATATAAGTAAGCATTTGCCCAGAGAAATACAGATTACGTTAATGACGCGTGAAATTCTAGAGATTACGGAACTAGAAAAAATATTGGATATTTTTCAGAATATACGGGAACGTGACATGAGTAGGCGAATAAACGCACCAATAACACAATGAATGGTAATCATAATCAATCCCGGGGAATACCGAGTTTTCACCGAGGGGCGCGAGGGGGAAATAATGATAATCGAGGCGAGGGTTGGCGATGTGCCGATTGTAATGTTGAAAACTATGCTATAAGAACAACCTGTTTTAGATGTCACAAACCAAGAGAATGTCAATGCAGTGAGAGAACGTACCAGCAACAGAGTCAACCGCAGAGAGGAGCCGAGAACACCAGAGGAGCACCAAGGGGAAACGGAAGCGGAAATAGAGGCAGAGGTGGATACAACCAGGCAGTAGCGGGTCCATCCACGGGAAACTAGAGGAGACAATGGAGAACCGGGCCCATCCATTGTCGGAGGAGAACCTGGGGGTCCAAGAGGAGCATAACTACCGCAGCAACATAATTATCAAAGACATGGCGGAGGAGTTACTGGAGGAGGACGCTGCACAAATGACAGAAACCAAAACCGGACTGACGGAGGTATTCATAACCATAGAAGGTAAGGACTACAAAACATTGATTGATACGGGTAGCGAGATATCAGTAGTTTCAGAGAATGTACTGGGTGAATTACAAAGGGTAAATAAGAATATTCCATCATTACCAGTAGCGGGAGTAACAGTAGTGGGGGTGACGGGAGTACGAAGTAAACGAGTCACTAAACAAGTTCAATTAAACATATATATTAATGGAATAGAATTTGAGAATACTTTTCTAGTAGTTAAGGGTTTGAATTTAGATATAATTCTGGGAAATGATTTTTTGGAGAGAAATAAAGCAGTAATTGATTTTAATCAGAGAATAGTGGAATTTAATAAGGGGCATGAACCAATCAGGGTAGATTTTAAGAGGGTGTTAGATACGGCTAGAGTTACGGGTGTAAAGATGATACCAAACCGAGTAGACGAGGGAATTATAGAAACAAGAGTGAATGTGTGTCAAGAGAGTGAGAGCATGGAGAATGATGAGAGAGTATGGGAAAATAGGGCAGAGATATTTTTTAATGAGGGTGGAGTTGTAGGGGGTCCCCAACGACAGGAGTTGTGGGCGGTTATTGAACGTTTTAGAGATGTATTTGCTGAGTTGCCTGGAAAAGCCAGGGACTATTTATGCGAGCTGAAGATTCGAGAGCACTCACCCTACATGCAGAGAAGTTATCCAGTGCCATTTTCAAAGAGGAGAGCCGTTCAAGAAGAGTTGGACCGTATGATGGAAGGGGACATCATCAAGAGATCCATATCGCCTTACTCGAATCCATTGGTAGTGGTCATCAAAAAGGATGGAAAGATAAGATTGTGCTTAGACGCTCGAAAAATTAATCAGATTATAATACCTGACCAGGAATCACCGGAAGCCATGAACGAAATTTTTCAAAAGTTTAGTGGGGTCAGATATATGACGTCCTTAGATTTAACAGCAGGCTACTGGCAAGTTCCACTAGCGCCAGAAAGCTGTAAGTTTACTGCGTTCCTTTTCAATGGGAAAAACTATCAATTTAAACGCTTGCCATTTGGGCTTAACACTAGTGTTGCAAGTTTTATTAAGTGCTTAGACATGATATTACAACCAAAAGATTTAGATTTTTTGACTGTATATGTTGACGACATACTAATAGCATCAAGAACATTCTCTGAACATGTAGAACACATAGAGTACGTTTTAAATAAATTATGACAAGGGTGATTAACTGTTAATTGGGATAAGTCGAAATTTTTACAAACCAAAATACATTTTTTGGGTTTCATTATAACTCCTGAAGGAATTTTAGTAAACCCAGACAAAGTAGAAGCTATCATACGTTTTCCAGAACCGAAAAATATTAAACAGTTGCAGAGTTTTCTAGGATCATGTAATTTTTATAGAAAATTTCAGAGAAATTATGCACATATTACCTCTAAATTAAGTGTTGTTTTACAAAAGAATAAACAATGGAAATGGGGAGAGGAGGAGAGAACTATTTTCAATGAAATCAAAGAGAAATTTATAGACACAATAATGATGAATCACCCCGATTTTCAGAGAAAGTTTTATTTACAGACGGATGCCAGCAACATAGCCCTCGGCGCAGAGCTGTACCAGGAGGGGGAGGATCAGGAGCACAGGACCATCGCTTTCGCCAGCAGAACCTTATTGGCAGCAGAAAAAAATTACACTACTACCGAAAAGGAATTGCTGAGCATTGTCTTTGCTGTGAAGAAATTCCGCACTTACCTGCTAGGAAACGAAACCGTCATCAGGACCGATCATAAGGCCTTATCATTCCTAAATACATGTAAGCTGACGCATAGCAGATTAACCAGGTGGGTACTAGCTTTACAAGAGTACAACTTTTCTTGGGAGTATATTAAGGGGTCAGATAATAAAGTACCGGACACTTTGTCCAGGGTAGACACTATAGATAATAAGACAGGTAGAGATCTGAAAGAAATAGAAATTTTTCAATTAACTAGGGAAGATAGAATTTTTGGGGAGGAATTAAGGGAAATTAAAGATAGACAAAGATCAGAAAATAAATTGGGTAAGATAATAACTAGTTTAGAAGCAGATATTAATGGTTCAGAGTATAATATACATTTCCAGATACATAAGGGAATCCTGTTTAAGAAAGTAGAAGGGGGTGAACGGGATTGGAGGTTAATGATACCCAATGAATTAGTAGATAGAATTATTTGGGATTGCCACCTAAGATATGGTCATTTTGGGGTGAAAAAATGTGCAAATATACTAAAAGAATCTTGTGTTTTTAAAAATATGGAGAAGAGAGTTAGAAGAGTATTAAGAGTTTGCGATCTGTGTCAAAAGTCTAAAGTAGTAAATTACAGGGTTGAAGGTGAAATGAAGTATATTAAAGTAGAAAGACCTTTCGATTTAGTTGCAGTAGATTTGTATGGGCCATTGCCTAAAGGTAGGGGAGGAGTGGTATATATTTTTGTTGTTCTGGATACTTTTACCAAGTTTGTTAGGTTATACAGTGTAAAGAGAGCTACTAGCAAAGTACTCAGCGAGAAGGTCACCAAGGACTACATGATCAACGTAGGGAAGCCGAAGGTAATTTTATCTGATCATGGACCGCAGTTCATCAGCGGCAAGTGGAGACAGACTCTTGGCTGGGAAGGCATCATACCCAAACACACGGCAGTTTACCATCCACAGTCAAACCAGGCAGAGCGGGTGATGCGAGAAATCGGCAGAATATTCAGGGCGTATTGTCACTCCAAACATACAGAGTGGCCATTGTATGTGAAGAAGGTGGAGGATTGGTTAAACAGCACAACCCACGATTCTACAGGATTTACACCGTACGAACTAATCAAGGGAAGCCGTCCACCCAGAATATTGGAACAACTTTTTGAATATCCAACGGAAGAAAGAGTCTTGGACAAAGATGTAAAAATACGACTTGCCAACGAGAGTCTGCTCACCAAGGGAGAGAAGAGAAAACAAAAGCATGATGGCAAAGGTAAGTCGGTCAAATATGAGATAGGGCAGTTAGTATTAGTGAGAAGACACGATTTATCAAGTGCACAAGATAAAGAGATCAAAAAATTCTTTTTGTTGTATGAAGGACCGTATGAAGTTGTTGACATTAAAATGGATAATGCTTATGTTTTACGAAACCAAACAACGGGGGAAATAGTGGGTACCCATAACGCCACCAATTTAAAAAGGTATTGGTTAAAATAAAATAATACATTAAACCTTGTAATTAAATATAAACTAAATAACTACAAAATTAGGAATTTAACATATAAAAAAGTGGTAGCGGGTAGATGTTCCCCACTTATCCCAGTGGGGTTCGTCTATTTCAGGGACGCGCCCCTGCCCACGTGAGCCTTGGTTTTCTCCATTTACTATTATTCCCGGAGGAAGCTTTGTCCTTACCTTTAGTCCTAGTTCTAGACCTTTTAAGAACCCTTACCCTTGTATCTTCCCGATTTCCTTAACCCTCCCCTTAGAGAAAACAGAAACAATAGTCACATAAATTGGCACACTTTTTGGAACCATTTGATTGCCTTAATTCTAAATAATACATTAGGGTAATCCTCAAAATTAAATAAACTGGTGTTATTTACGAATTGTAAACTCATCCCTTAATTAGGTAGGTAGTGGAGAATTTTTGTGGTTGAGTAGAAAAACGAAATAAAATTTTCTGTATAATCCAATAGAATTATTGTGTAGTGAGATGGGGTCGTAGATTAGTGGTTGTGGTTTGTTTATTATGCTTGGGAAACGGAGGCAGGTATAGAATGCAGCACCGTTAGAAGGGTAGTTATTTACTGTCATAGAAGTGGGGTTCTGTTCGTCTTCAATCGCATCTCGGTACACAATGATTCTGTACATGTAACATATAACCTATTTACAGGTAATAAAGGAAAAAATAATTTTGGAAAACATTTCACCGTAAAAGTTATGTAACCAAAAGGTTTAATTATTATTTTGTGGTACCTGCTATGTTAGGTTATGAGTAGGGGATAATGGTATTAAGAATGTGATTGTGGAGGAATTTAAAGAGAGATTTGAAACAAATGATGTAATGTTTGTAAAATTTATTGAAATATTAAGAAAAACTGAAACATTTAATCACGTAGAATCATTTTGAAAATTGTAATTAAAGTAATGGAAATTGTTTTGAATGCACGAAGAGATGAAATTGAATTGTATCTGTCCCTGGAGTAACTTAATGTTGTAAATGTTAGCGCTGTGTTTAAATTCATTTTGATTCAAATTGAAATTGTAATTTTATATATTTTATACATTAACTTCATACAGCTGTAATTAAAGTTAAACTGTTTTGAGTGGAGATTGTTAAAGAATTTTCAAGTTAAATAAATAATTTAAAATGGCTAATTACATTAATGAAGCAAAAGTAACTCTGATCTGAATTGGTACCAGCTGATAGATATGTTAACAAAAAGATTTATAGAAAGGAAAATTTTGCAGGAAGTATATATGTCAGTATATGATGTAACCAGAATGTTTAGACTATGTAAGTATTGAGACAGAGTGTTTACAACACCAGCCTGGCAGACCATTGTTTATGTAAACAGGTGTGCTGTATGTTGAGACTAATGTATACAGTCATGCTGAATTGACAATAACAAAAATGTTGTAGTCTGCTGAATCACTGCTAGCAGCAAAATCTTATTGTGAAATGAAGGTAAATTATTTGAATGATGCAAGGAAATGACAATGTCTTGATTGTGAGATGGTTAATATTTGTGTGATAGGAGGTTGTCAATGTAAAATCATTTTGGTAAAATGTAATTAATTACGAAACTGTTAATCAAATAAAATTAAATTAATTTGGTAATTAAATTAATTGGAAAGATGATTTTAATAATAAATTTAAATTTATTCTGATTCAAATTTCAAATGTAATTGTTAAATAAATGAAATATGTACGTTACTTAAATTGGAACCTGAAGGAAGTTTTGTGTAAATGCTGTCAAAAATGTTTGGGAAACTTAGAGATGTATATTACTGTCCAAGTAACTTGTATCAATGCCAATCTATATTTTATGTTTTAACTGTAGATTCCCCACCTAAGTGTGGCCATGACCTCACCGGACCATGGCCATGAAAGTAGTTAATTGTGACAAATCATAAATTTTACTTGATATAACCGGCTTGTGGTTTGTTTTATTTTGTCCACCCGGTGGTTTGTTAGACATAGTAGGGGGGTTATTTTTTGGGGAATCTACCTAATTTTGGAACAGGGCTATTTTCACCCAGATAGGGGTGTATAAATAAAAAAATAGTAGGTAATACCGAATTTTGTTGTAACGCCGAAGCAAGGATGGGGGTGGAATAAAAGAAAAAAATGTCCACCCATTCCGCATCAGTCCTTGTGAAAGCAACTAGACGCCACAGTCTAGGGGGGGTAATAGTGAGTGTGGATGGGCGGTGACATAGTTACAGGTCACGAGGGAGATGTGGTTTACGGCGAGGATGAGGCTGAAAAAGGCCAAGAAGCCTCGCGCAGAACACATTAATATGTAACGGGTATCGGGGGTTAAGGGATTAAAAGGGGGGTAGAAAAAAAATATATATATATTATAACTCTACTTATATGCGTTATTGTTGTGTCGTGTTGTGTATGAGTACCTACCTGCTGTCCGATCTTGCGGATTCTTCTGGCTAGGGCGTGTGGATTTTGGATTTGAAGTTCGCAAGCTAGTAATCTCAAATTTATTGCAACAACACACAAAATAGGTTACTTTAAAGGGGGAGAGTTTCGTGAGACTGGTAGGCTTTATCGTACAACAATAAAACACTGTTATATGGGGTAATAAAACGTTGTTTATTACTCCAACAACACACAAGAAATAAATGGTTATTATATTATCACTTTCTTACAGTCTAAACAATGAATCAATGTTTTTCGATTGGTTAATAATTGAAAAGAAACTAAACTCGTTCTTTGGCGAGTTGATTGCAATTTAAATTTTAATTAATTAATTGGTTTGATTTGATTAAATTTCTTTTACTAAATTGAATTTAAATGTTCATGAACCAAAATATAAAACTTTGAAGTTAATTAGAATAATTTTCCAAAATAAATTAGACGTGACAGTCTAGTTCACGTTATTTCATTTCTAGTGATTCGACTTCTGTTATACTGCAGTATGAACTAAGATTAGATTGTTAGTTAAGATTTGTATAGCGCTTTTATACTACTTCTATTTCTTAACTATAGCATACTAATGACTTAAACTGCAATACAGATTATCACAATGAATTTATTCTTAATTACTAGAGTCTTTGCTTTTTGTATGGCACCTGAATTATTTGAATTTACAATGTTTTTAAATGAAAAATAGAAAATTTAATGCTGAAAAATAAATAAGTGGATTTTGCTTTCCTGTTATTGAAGAGGATGTCGTTCCGATTTTCCCTCGTCGATTCGAGTCCTTCGCTAGAGAAAGTAATCTGCTTAGAGCTGCTGGATTCGGTCGTTGAGTTCAAAAATTCGGCAACACTCTGCTTCCTTGCTGTTTGTGAATATTTTAACGTCTGCGGCTGTCTGCTGGAACTGGTTCCTCTCCCTCGTCGATTCGCACGTCGCACATCAGCGTGTGTGTGTGTGTGTGCTTCATTCGAGTGGTAGCTCTGCTCGTCAGCTGTTCACCAATGATTTTAGACGGCCTCTCTGCTGTATTCTTGAAGTCTGGTCTTGAAGTCGGGTGGATCTCTTGCGTGCTTATGACTATCTGGTAGTACACAATAAGCTTGGTTGATGTACTGAAGAGTATCTCGCCTTTACGCAACAATTACGAGCTATACAGATGATCTGTATTTAGTGTGTTCGTAATTGCGTGTGTGTTGACCACGTAGAGTCTTCTTGTTGATCTTCACCACTATGGTTACTAGACGATCGAAGAATTACGTCTTAACTTCGTGAGTACTGGCAGAAGAGTGATGTTTCAGCCTGAAAACACCTCGCTGGTCGGGGTTTGCGTCAAGTGATTTGATTGGCTGGCACACTCTCCCTACTACATAAAATTTGAATTCCCTTGGTCCGTGAGAATGAAGTCAGATTCCCACAGACGGAGAATTGTTATTATTTCTAATACTATTAAATCCGGCGGAACCAATTTGTCGGTCCGGATTTCCTGTGCTTATTTAATTTTGCAATATCTTGGTTCCAAACCAAGTTGTGTGAAATCTAAAATATACAATCTGTCAGAAATTATTATCTTTATAACATACTAAAATCTCATTAATATAACTCTATTTTTACAGAAGTTATTCAATTATATTACATTAACTCTTTTATTTGTTAATTATATTGCGTAAAATTTGCACACGTCATTATTAATATTTCGGCAAACATTTTGGCTATCTTGGATTTTGCCTTAATTCATTAGTCTCCAAGATATTAATAATTAACAGATTGGGTGTGGCCGCTTCCTTGTACAGCGAACTGATTACATAATGACCACGTGTGCGTCGCTTCACAAAGCATTATTTTCAACGCTTTACATTCAAATGGAGTTTTGGCTATTATAATTTATTTAAATTTGATTTCAGTATGCAGGCAACATATAACCCCAAATAATTAATATTTGGTGCTGTTATAATATATATATATATATATATCTATATATTTGTATATACTTTTTGTGCCTGCCATTAAATTGATGTTTTGCATTTTTGGTTGTATTATTGTCTAGGAGTATTAATAGTGTTATTGAATTATATTGTTTAGGATATATGTATAATCAAATGTTAGGATAGGGCAGTCCATGTTTTAATTAAATACTCAATTTATTTGTTTTTTTTCAGTAATAATAAAGAGATTTAATCTATTCAGATAAGAGATTTGATTTGTTTTGTTTTGATACAATCTGATTTTGAACAAAGGATGAGTTTGTTTAAAAAATATTATAGGTGTATGTATGCGCCCAGTATTTGCCAAAGGCGACCCAGCTTGCATAAAAGGGGAAACATATTGGTGGAGGATTTGGCATAATCTAAGCCAGGGATTGAGGATTTTGGGGGTAGCATGATGAAAGGTAAGGTACGCTGCGGTGCGTGTCTGTTCGATTTTTCGGTGTTGGGATCTCTTACGGAGAAGTCCAGTGATCTCGTTCAGATGCGTCCACAGTCGCCAAGCCAGGGGGGTCGTTTACCCATGAAGTGTAAGAACAAAAGGGGGTTGTTGGCACCATATCCTCACCGGTCCTCTTAGGGGTTTTAGCAATGAGAATTCTTCTGTTTCGACAGAAGATTTCTCATTGGGGGGGGGTATTGTAATGGGTCGAATTAGAAGGTTTTTTATTTTATTGATTTTGGTCTTGATTTTATAAAGATTTTAAATTCACTTCATGTATGTAAGCTACCCCAGTTTAATTTTATATTAATTGAAATCATCATGTTAAGCACTTTCCAAATTGCCAGACTTTCACCTGTGGGGAGCCCCAATACAACATACATACAGTCAGCCTAAACAATTGCCCAGACGGATTGCGTAACCACCCAGCAGCAGGCTTGTGTGAAACCCAGTCTACAGTTTGTCATCAGATAGTGCACAACACACCGTAGTAAGCAGCTTCAGACAGTAAAGTGTGCAATTTAAATTAAAACCAGTGGCCTCAGGCATAAGATAGGCCTAGATTAAATGGGCCTATCTATTTAAACAACTCAAAAAACAGTTCCAGTCGACTACCAATACAGACCGCGCGCGGTCATCTAAACTTTCTGCCCGGGCAAATTTTCATTTTATTAAGTCGGCCGACTAACCAAGTTGGTATCAGAGTTTATAAAACAATTCAACAGTTGAGAGTAATATGTAACGATGTAAAAATCAAGTGAGTGTGTAGAAAACAAAAAGTGAACTATCAAACGTTTGGACATAGTGCGAGAACGTTACAGGACGCGCCATGAGGTCGGCGGGGACGCTACTGCAACAAGTTACAGTATTCCATTCAAATATTTTCTTATAAAGGCCTAACTTAAGTAAATGTGGGGGTTTTAAAAAATTGTCTGAATGCGAGAGTGTGGCAAGCTGGGTTCGCCTTGATTAATAAAATATACATTAGAATAAGAAAATGTTTAAATAAATGTGCCTGTTTTATCTGTTGAAAAAAGAGAGAAAAGTTAGTTGAAATTTTATTTAAAATGAAGTAATGATATAATAAATTTTTTTATTACATCAAACAAATGAGTGTGGCGTGCGTTTGTTGTGCAACCCTATAATAATACTTGCATTTTGACGTTCGTGTTGCGGACTCTGGCAGAAGACTAAACAAGGTAGGTAGGTGGAAGATCAAATAATTCTATGTAATTCTATTAGTATTAAAATGTAATTAACGTCACACAAGATTCTTTTTTAAATAATAGCGTTCACCATCACTCTTCAGTGTTCATTACAGATTATTAAGTGTTTATATCTAATACTATTATTAACCAAATTTTCACTTGTTCACCATTAAATGGTTTAGTGTTTATCACTGATTTATTAAGCGTTTTTTATCTATCACTAGATTTTCTCATTATTTTGGGGTTTTTACACTTTCACTTTTGCACTCCTTAAATGTTTATTTTAAGTGTTTATTAGTGGGTAATCCCTATCATTACTTTCTCTTTGTCACTTAGTTAATTTTATTTTCTCACCTTCTCACTATCTCCCTCTTCACAAATATCATTTATACTATTAATAAGTTTATGTCTTTATATAGTTCTTATGCCGAAATATAAGATGAATGTAAGGCTACGTAAAGTGTAGCATTGAAACTAGATCAGAAATAAAAGAACATAGCAAATTTAGGTTGCCGCGGCTTGGCTAGAAAACAAGGGTGCAAACGTACTGTTCAAAGATTGAGTGTAGACTGATTAGTCGCAGCGGGGTGACCACGTGGAACACCGCCACGGTGACGTAAATGCGCTAGGCAGATTGCGCGTAAGCAAGTACAATGTACAATGTCTTAACACTTACTATTTTATCACATAAAACATAACATCTAGGCCTATGGTCTGTACAATTCCTTCAGCCATATCCTATTCATAAATTTAATTAAACAATTTTTTAACAGTTATTAGGTAATGTTTGTTTACAATTAATTTCATTCTTTATTATTTTTTGGGTGATAAACATAACCACACCATTTAAACTTAATTAATTGATTATCCCTTATAACCTGGGGTGTTTATTGAATCATTTTTAATTTCTTATTTCTTAAATAATCTCTACCTTCTATCCATGGTAACACTAAACTGTTTACCTTCCATGGGAGTCTCCCTTTTAATTACTATTGTATCCCTCTCTTACAATTAAACTTAATTTTATTAATAACAAGATTCTTTTTTAAATAATAGTGTTCACCATCACTCTTCAGTGTTCATTACAGATTATTAAGTGTTTATATCTAATACTATTATTAACCAAATTCTCACTTGTTCACTATTAAATCGTTTAGTGTTTATCACTGATTTATTAAGCGTTTTTTATCTATCACTAGATTTTCTCATTATTTTGGGGTTTTTACACTTTCACTTTTGCACTCCTTAAATGTTTATTTTAAGTGTTTATTAGTGGGTAATCCCTATCATTACTTTCTCTTTGTCACTTAGTTAATTTTATTTTCTCACCTTCTCACTATCTCTCTCTTCACAAATATCATTTATACTATTAATAAGTTTATGTCTTTATATAGTTCTTTATTACATCTACCTCTAATTCTTGGGTTAGTGTACTTTTATTTTTCACATTACTTTATTGGGTTTTATCAAATATCAGTTACATTTATCATTTAATTGATAATAATACTTATTTTTTACATTGGTTAGTTATTGGTTTCGTTTCCAATATTACCTTTGAGTGTACCATTTCTCCTTTTCATATTCTATATTATTTGTCTGTGTTTTCTCATTCGGTTTCACTTTATTTCTTTTATACTTGGTTTGTTCATTTTCCTTCTTCTTCACTTTCATCTTATTTTGTTTCATTTTATTTTGATTTTCCCCTTCTCCTTTTGTTTTATTTCATTTGGTTGTATGGAGTCATTCACATCCTTCAACTGGTTTCATTCTTATTTGGTCAATCACTTGGGTTAGGTCATGTCGTCGTTTGTCGTGTCATTGTCATTTTATTTTCATTATTTTAAACATTTTATTATACGAATTACTTTTTATATTCTTGATTCCTCTTTTTTATCCCTGGTATTGGAGTGGCTTATTTGTGTTGTAACATAATGCCTCTCCTTCAAAATTGATCATTTTGGTAAAACACTAGCATAGTTTTTTATAAAATTATCAGTTATATATAATTTTTTCCTTTTCTTTCTTGTTTGTTTCTTCCTTCTTATTTCTATTCTTACTTGTTCCATTCCTTTTTATTTAGATCTGTTTTTACTTATTTCCATTAGTGTGTTCTCCCTTTTATATAATTTTTTCCCTAACTTTTAGTAGCTGGTTTTTTTCCATTACTACTCATTTTTCTGAGATCAGAGAAACATCATCTCTGCTCAGTTAATTTGATTGCTGAACCTATTCTCAGTCAATCTTAAATACCTTTTTTGTCATCTTGTGACTTATATTAATAATAATATTTTTTGGGATTGTCCAATTCATGGTTTTTTGGATCATTTTTAACCTTTTACTCATTCTTCCTTCTACTGTACCTTTGCTATATACTGTTATCTACTCATACTGTTGATTGTTTTTTATTTATTTAGTTGTTAATCTCATTATTTCTATCTTTTCATTAGTTTGTTTTTCTTTTCTTCTTGTGTCATTTTAATTATCTTAGACATCTTTTTTCTTTTTCTTGGTTGATTACCATTATTTTACTTTAGCCATTTGCTGTACATTTGCTTGATACACTTTTTTTTTTCTTATACCAGTTCAGTTTTTTTTTTCTTCTTTGAATACTCTATATTCTTTATAATGTTAGGTATTTGTCTTAGCAGTTCTTGCTTGATTTCATTTTTGTTTATTTTGTTTTGTTTTAAATCTTATTCTGAATAATTTTTGTAAGTTTTTTGTTCTTACTTTATAGAAATTTTTTGTAACTTATTCCTTCATTTATATATATATATATATATATTTTTTTTCTTTTACTTTATATGTTATTTATACATTATTGTAAGGTCGTCTTACTTTGTAGGAATTTTTGTAACTTATTCCTTTATTTTATACCTCATATGTCATCGAAATATTGTTGTAAGCTGATCTTACATCTTTTGAATTTGGTAATTCTCTTTCTCTTTCTTCCTTTTCCATTGGTTGGCTTGGTCGGTAATTCGAAGATCAGTCCCATTTCTCGGCATGTATCTCCACTTTGTTTACCCATGATCCATCATTTCCTCTGCACTTGTGGTTCAGATAACCTTGGTGTGTAGAACTATTTCCGTCCTGGTGAAATAGGTATCTTCTATCTTGTACCACAATTCTTCTAATACCATTTGTTCCGTAGTATCAATGTCTACATCATTCACTATATTATGTTGTTTATTAATCAAAGAAGTTAATTGTGCCTCCCTCATTAATGTTATCATTGATTTTTTATTCTGCATTTCCAATTCTGGTGTATTCAAGTGTTTTAGAGAACTTCTTGATTCATATTTTGTTGAGAGTTTTGTTGACACACTATTTTGTTGAGAGTCCTTTCACTTTTGGGTAATTTCCATTTTCTTATCGATTTGCTGAAGTTTTCCTCCGCTGGTTTGTTGTGAATTCCCTCTATAATTTCTTTTAAGGTCCTCCTAAAGTCTTTATATTTCATTAATTTGCTTTGGTCGGTAAGGGGTAAATTAAATACATCAATTAGTCCATTCTTCATCATCTCCACTTCTTCTCTTGTTTTTATTAGTTTCTGTTTATATATTTTTCCCATTTCTTTTGTTTTCTTCATCTTCTTAATTATTCGATTCTTCTTTACTCTTCTACTGTTGGTTTTTATGTGCTTAATTTTCTCATTGTTTTTGTTATCTTTATTTTCAGAAAACAATACACTTTTGTCTTCTTTATTATCAATTTTTTCATTGATACCTTCAGAAGTGCTGTCTAGTGTTTCATTCAATTGTTTGAAATCACTATTTAATGTTTCATTAAGTTGATCTGCTGGATAATTTGTTTCTTCCCATTTCTTATTCATCTCCGTTTTTGTCTGCTTGACTTCTTCACGATGCCCTATTAGTATGTATCTTAATTCTTCCTTCAGTTCTTCATTATTTTTTTGGATGTCCTCCGTCAATCGCTGTTGTAGAGCTTCTTGATTCTTCCGCAAGGTATCACTGTGTTCCTCCATTTTTTCTTTTATCTGCTGCTTCAATGTTTCATTATTTCCTTCAATTTTGTTGTTCAGTATCTCAATATCTTCCCTTAAAATCTCAATTTGTCTTTTTGAATTTTCATTAATTTTTTCCTCCATTTGGTCTATTTTTTCATTCGTTTTCTTTGAAGTTTCGTTCATACTATTCATTAATTCCATTAATTTTAGTATGTTAGGGTCTCCTCTAACTTCTCCCTTGTCACCTGCCTGTTGTTCCATTTCTTTGTCTGGGGTTGGGTTTTCCGGTTGGTTCCCTTGGGCATCCTCTTCGATCGTTTCCTCGATTATTTCTTCCATCATTTCCATTTCTTCTCCCTTGTTATCTTCAGTTCCCTGCTTAGCTTTGTATCTTGTAACCATGGAATTTTGCACATGTTCCCGTGATCGCCACTAGTCTTCTTTTCTAGCCTCATCAGTTGGTCGCCAATCTGTAACGAATAGCTGTACGTCCGTCTCGTTTAAGCCCCACGTTGGGCGCCAATCTGTAACGAATTGATGTAGTCGTCTCTGTAAAAGTGTATATATTGTGTGTTCGCCTCACACTGGTGTCGTTACTTCTATGTTTTGCGCTAACGATTTCCGTAGCGATCCTTCAATTACCAGTACAACGCGAGTGGAAACCTTACCTGTATTTCAATAGGGGTTTGTAAATCACGGGTGGCGCCAAATTGTTTATTTAAAACAATTAAATTAATAGATAGTTTGGTAAACGGTGTTCTTAGCTATGACAGCCTGGAGCATTCAAATTATACTCCCGCCTTTGTTCGACCTTCTTAATCGAGAAGTTAGTTCGCTGGATTTGCGACGTGAGCGCTGGCCGTCATTCTCGCTATCTCTGCTATACAATACACAATTTATACAATACACTTCCCTATGAAATAAAAACAATGGTTACACTCTGTACTAGTTTCTTTAATGATTTAAAAAGTTTCTATTTGATTTGTATATTTTTGATTTGTAGTTTCTAGATTTTATGATTGGTAATTACTCAGTTTGACATTAAAATTATACTTGGTTATTCAACAAATTTGCACCGACAATTAATATGAGTCTAATATCTCTAGGGTTTGGCGAAGATCGATTTTGAACGAACTATTTAGTCAAGTATGGTGACTGTGTTGTTTGTTTACAGTTATTTTCGTTCAATGTCTGGGTTCTTGTGATTACAAGAAAAATATTAATAATGATTACAATAAAAAGTACACTACCTTACATTATTTGTACTTAAATAATATGTGTAGCTACAATTTGTTCCTGCGGTGTAGTAAAGTGTGTTTCAAAAGTTCGAAATTTAACAACAGGTTATTTTCTTAGTTAATAAATTTTCATTGTTTTATGGTATTACTTAATCTTTGAAAGAAATTATATTCAGTTTATAGTGAGAGTTCAGATGACTGTGAGAAATATTTAAAGTGAGTTCATTTCTGGAATTTGGGTAATTTAATGATACTTATCAAATCAGTAGACTTGAGATAAACCGTTGTTCAGGTGAAATGGAATAGTCATCAATTTTGAATGATCTGGAGCTTCTGGCATCTTTTTCATGTTAGTTGTAACAATTTCTTCATTTAAATTTTATTTAAATTGGTCCTTGGCATCAGTCAAATGTTCTCGTTCCTCGTCTGCTTCTTACTTGTTCATCTTTTTGAATTTTGATTACTTTTTATTCATTTTAAATTAAAATTTAGGTCATTCACGACCTGGCGTCTAATCTGGATGAGCGTCACTTATTGAGTACTATAATTTAACGGAAAAATCATAACCAACGGTCTGTTGCCATGGTTACGAATAAATTCTGATTGGTTGATCATGACTTTATAACCACTGTTATCAATTTTGAATTTTTATTCAAAATTACTGTATATCTTCTGATTGCTTTTATTCTTCTGTCTTCCTTCCTATGTATTAAATATTATCACTACTGTTTGTATTTCCTTTCAAAGATTATTTTGATATCCCATAAGGTTGGGTTCTCTAAAGTATTAATGTTTGTACAATTATGTTAATATTTGTTAATTATATTTCTCTTTTAATTTAAGTCCTTATTCTAACATTTTTCTTTTAATTTGATTCACAAATTATCCTTGGCTAGTTACTCGCCTTGGATTTGCTAATTTCTTTGTTAATTTTTTACAATTTGTAGTTATTTGTTTTTGACAGTTAGGCATTTCATAGGCCTAAGTAGCCATTGATTATATTTACTTATTTTATACAAATTATATCTCATTTTACTCTAATGTGTTTTGTCTTGTTATTATAATTGATTGGTTTATTTGTCGATGTGTTTTGGATCGGTTTTTATACTATTTGTATGTTACTATTATTTTCTACATCATGGCTTGTTAATTATTTCCTAACTGATTTTCCAGTGTAATTAGATCTGTATTGATTTACCTTCTTATTTACCTATTTTGCCATTGTAAACAATATGGCTATTACTTACTGTTGCGTGCTTAACACTCTCGAAATCATCTTGAGTTAGTTTTGCAAGCTTAAGGAAGCTGGTAGGAAGTCAGAAAGTGTTTTACATTAATTAGTGGACTGTAAATTATGATTAAGTAACGTTTATTGAAATCATTTAGAAGCGCAGGCCTACGGAATTACGTCTTAGCTCATAGCCGAAATATAAGATGAATGTAAGGCTACGTAAAGTGTAGCATTGAAACTAGATCAGAAATAAAAGAACATGGCAAATTTAGGTTGCCGCGGCTTGGCTAGAAAACAAGGGTGTAAACGCACTGTTCAAAGATTGAGTGTAGACTGATTAGTCGCAGCGGGGTGACCACGTGGAACACCGCCACGGTGACATAAGTGCGCTAGGCAGATTGCGCGTAAGCAAGTACAATGTACAATGTCTTAACATACTGCCCGCCTCAAAATCGGCGATTTTGACATAGTTTGTAGTAAAAAAAAAAGAAATTATTTAGCGCATACGAGTATACATGAATACTGGCAAACATACAAATATAATATAAACGAGTACATCATTAATATAATTAAATACATCATTAATCAATGCTCCATAGGTAATATGTAATGATAATCCAAAGGCTTGAATATGCGATAAACCATAAACAATAATAACAATAATACATGGCAATAAGGACATCGTGGGTGGCTTTGCACAAACATTAAAGAAATACAACCAATTTAAAAAATAACAACGTGACACTTAGCGTGTAATAAACAGTATTGCGCAGCAATACAAGGTAATATATCTGGAAAATTCACTATGACAATATACAGTAGAAGTATGCCACAAATATTGATAATAATGTACAATAAAAATACCCAAAAAATTTAGTATAATAATACAATAAAAATACCCAAAAAATTTAATATAATAATATAATGAAAATACCCAAAAAATTTAATATAATAATATACACTGCACCACACCTTTCACCATAATTGACATCACACTAAGAAAAAGAAAAACGTTTAAATGTTCACCAATGCACCGCTACATGGCGTCCATTAATGATACAATACATACAAGTGCATAAATGGTATACCTTACATAAATTACATAATATAAATTACATAAACAACATTGTAGTCAATAAAATATGTGGAAGAGCATGTGCTCGACCGGCAATGTCCCGGGCATGAAACACCGAGGCGCAATCAGTTTGATGCCACCGGAAGTGGGCACAGCTTATGAATGGGTCTACGCAGAATACTGTTAGCAGTATGGACGTCCACGACCCGTACCAACGAATCCTGGCCAAGATATGTCTGAGTGATAATGCCGCGCTTCCAAAACAATGGTGGGGCATTGTCATCCAGAATAAGGACCAATTGTCCTACCGATAAATTTTTCGACTGCTTTTTCCACTTGTTTCGCTGCTGCAACTGGTGCAGATAGTCTCTGGACCAACTCTTCCAAATGGAACGAGTGAACCTTTGCAAAAGCTGCCATCTCCCTAAGCGACCCATATCCGAATAATCGGGTTCCGGAAGAGCGGTAAGGGGGGAGCCAACCAAAAAGTGAGCTGGAGTCAACGGCTCAGGATCCCCGGCGTCATTTTAAATGGAAAACAAGGGACGCGAGTTCAAACAGGCTTCAACTTGGGTTAAGACAGTCGAGAACTCTTCGAAGTTCAGGATCGTATTGCCTATGACGCGCCGCAAATGGAACTTAACACTCTTGACGCCACTCTCCCACAGACCACCAAAATGGGGGGCTGAGGGAGGTATGAACGACCACTTAATTCCGCGTGGACTAGCGAAATCCTGAGCGGCCCTTTGAAATTCGTCCCGCTGGAAGAGCTTGTATAGCTGGTGTAATATAGTACCAGCCCTTCGGAAATTAGTACCGTTATCGGAGAATATTTGTTCGGGGATGCCCCTCCGGGATATTAAACGATTCAAGGCGGCCAAAAAGGCATCTGCCGACAAATCTGAAACCAATTCAAGGTGGATGGCCTTGGTGGACAAGCAGATGAACAGAGAAATATAGGCCTTAGTGAAGGATTTGGACCTCTGCCCGCCCTGGCGTAGCAACATAGGACCGGTGTAGTCTACGGCATATTGAGAGAATGGCTTCGAAGGGGTGACCCTAGGCGTGGGTAATTGACCTAACAGCTGGCTGGAACCAGCCGCGCGAAAGCGAAAACAAGTGATACATTTGTGAATGACCGAGCGTATGTATGACTTGTCGTTTATAATCCAATAACTTTGGCGCAGCAAATATTGCGTAAGTTGTACTCCACCGTGGAGTAATCGAATGTGTTCATATTCAATAATTAATCAAGTAAGATGAGCCTGCGGATGTAGTATGATTTGATGCTTGTTACTGTAACTTAGCTGAGACTGCTGAAGGCGACCACCAACACGCAATATACCAGCATCATCAAGAAAAGGATTAAGTGAGAATGTTTTACTATCAGTAGGTATAGGGCGATGTGCCTGTAATCCCTTAATTTCAACATTGAAATGCGAAAACTGGGCTTGGCGAATGAAAACCAAGAGCGTGCTGTTTAACTCATGCGCAGATAAAAAGGAGGTGCTTCTACTGGAAGCGGGAGACTTAGCGTTATGAATAAAATGCAGGCAGTAAGCAAAAACGCGTAGAAGCCTAGTGAGAGAAGAGTAATTTTCAACATAGTTTGAAAAGTGTGAAGCGGTAGCCAACGCGAGCAGGGCGTGTTTACGTACTTCCTTGTCCAACTCCGGATGAGTGTAAGCGGAATTGGGATCGAAGGGACGAGTAGGCCAGTCCGAAGGCTTCTTTAGTAGCAATAAGGACCATGCCACCATTGCTGGTGGTTGTGTAACAAACGGGGTAGACAACCGCGTGATAGAATGTCGGCGGGATTATCATGAGACGAGACATGATACCAATTGCCCAGACTAGTGAGCTGCTGAATTTCAGAAACACGGTTCGCTATGAATACCTTCCATCTGGATGGCGTTTGATGAATCCAGTGAAGGGCAATCGTTGAATCAGAGTAAAAACATAACTCTCTAAACTTGTAGGCCACGGCTTGGACGACCTTAGAAACCAACTGCGATAATAACAAACAGGCGCACAGCTCAAGACGAGGTAAGGAAATTTGCCTTAAAGGGGCAACTCTTGATTTAGAGCACAATAAATGAGACGAAATACTGTTATCGGAATATACCGTACGCGTATAGATACAGCATGCGTAGCCTTTTACAGACGCATCAGCGAACCCATGTAATTGGAATGAGATGATTGACGAACTACCTGAATCTTTTACAGCCCTCGAGATCCTAAAATGAGTGTCTGAAATTAATTGAGCGTAGAGCTCAGTCCATTTAATAGATAAGGAATCAGAAAGCGGGTCGTCCCAGTTTGTACCCGAAGACCAAAGTGTTTGCATAAAGTACTTGCACCAAAACGTGATAGGCCCAATTAAACCCAATGGATCATAAATACCAGCGATGACAGATAGCACCTTTCTTTTATTGAAATGATCAATTTTAAAATTTCTTTGTATATTGTATACGAAGCTGTCCGCTATAACGTCCCACTGAATGCCCAAAGTGCGGACTGTTTTGTCCTTGTTAAAGTCCAGGGATGAGTTAGTGTACGAAGATGTTATATTCCGGTCGTTAGACGACCATTTGTGAAGAGTGAAGCCGTAGCGGCTTAGCAACTCAGAAATGTCGGTATTCAATTGGATTAGAACGGGTGAGCTATCGGAACCGGTGAGGAGGTCATCGACGTAAAAGTCGTTAGCAATGACTGAACAGGCCAGGGGGTACTGAGTACTATTCTCCTGGGCGATTTGTTTTAAACATCTCGTTGCAAGAAATGATGCACTGGCAGTCCCGTACGTGACTGTTCTTAAAGCATAATGTTTGAGCTCCTTGTGGGGAGAGTCACGCCAAACAATACTTTGTAAATTGGAATCACGCGGGGAGACCAAAATTTGGCGATACATTTGTTCTATGTCCGCGATGAAAGCGTAACGATGAGTTCTAAATCTGGTCATAATGGCGAAAAGATCCTGCTGGATCGTGGGGCCAACCATAAGGGTGTCGTTTAACGACAAATCGTTGGACGCCTTGGCCGAACCATCAAAAACAACGCGAAGTTTAGTGGTGGTGCTCGTAGTCTTAAAGACGGCATGGTGAGGTAGATAACAAATGTTTGATTTGTCAACTGACAAGTCATATGAATCTAGCGGAGACATACGGCCGAGACTTAAATATTCTTGCATAAAGTCAACATAATCCTTGTGTAAAGACTGGTTTTGCCTTATCTTGAGTTCAAGGGTTTGAAACCTACGAACCGCTCCGGTGAGGGAATCTCCGAGGCATTCTGTAGTGTGGGGTAGCGACAACGAACCTACCACTATCATTACGATAGGTGTTTGCGATGAAGTGATTTTCACACTCCGATTCTGCATCTTAAGGAGCATGGTGCGAAACATCCTCCAACTGCCAGAAGGCCTTGAGTTGCGATGAGATAGCATTATTATCGTCGAGGGCAATGAATGAAGAGACGGGTTTGGTAATATCCATGTTGAAGGGTAGATTCCCGGCGAGTATAAACCCTAGTTTAGTTTCTTGGATTGTTGGAAAATGTGGCCTTCGAACGAATTTAGACGGCTCAATTAATTGCAAAAAGTATTGTGCCCCAAGTAATATGTCAATTTGGGACGAATTATTGAATTGCGGGTCAGCTAAAAATATCCCTCTTGGAATTCTCAAGGAAGCGATGTCAAAGGATTCGGTTGGAAGATTGTTTGTGATTTGGGGCAGAACAGCGCAGTGGACATTCAAGGTGAAGTTCCTATAATGTGAGTTTAAGTGCACGCGCGTGCTAAAATTGGCCTGACATGATGAGTTATTTATACCTGCGATAGGCAGCAAGGATTTGTTTAGCCTTAGGCCCATGCGGCGGGCGAAACCCATGGTACAAAAATTAGCTTGGGACCCTGAATCCAACAGGATTCTCACTGGGCGTCTTTTACCGTGATGATCGATAGTAGTGCATATGGCGGTGAATAATAAAATTGACTTATTCGTCTGTAGCTTCAGGGAACATTGCTTATTGTTCCTGTTGCTAGACTGATTTATCGAAGCATGGAGCATAGTGTGGTGCCTTTTCGCGCATGCCTTGCATGAAAATTTGGAAGGACAACACGAGCTGTTATGGCCTGAGCGAGTACAATTCAGGCATAGTTTATTATGTATCAATACTTCTTTACGTTGTATAGGCGGTAGGGCGATAAACTGCGGGCATTCAAGTAGTTTGTGACTACCACGACAGCTGACAAGATTTATTGTTTGGTGGAGTGTGCACTAGTGACCTAGTGAACTCCGCGCGCTTAGTTGATTTGCGATAAGAAGCATTATCGCTAATCTGTCTAAAGCCAGGCGAACCGGTCGGTGCATTTATGTTTTATAACAGCTGACGTCTTGAATTTAAAAACTTAATGAAATTATGATAAATAGGAAGTTGTTTTTCGCCTAAGGTTTCCTTCCACAACCTGCACGTATGCTCGTCAAGTTTTTGGGATAGAAAATGCACAAAAATAAGCTCGAACATATTTACAGAAAGTTTTAATGAGTTCAGCGCATTTATGTTGGCGGTGAGCTCATCTATGAATTTAGAAATGCTGAGCACGGACTCACGCTGAATGTGTCTCATGCCCAGTACGTTTGCTGCGTGATAAGTGGTTACAATCAATTTATTGTCATAGCGCGCCCTTAACAACTCAATGGCCACCGTGTAATTTTTGTGCGTGATAGGTAGCGATTTTATGACATTCAGCGCCTCGTCTTTTAATGATAAGTGCAAATAATGAAGCTTCTGGATGCCAGTCAGGTCCGTTCGGACATGAACTAGCTCCAAAAACATGTGGTAAAAGTGTTGCCACTCGATTATGTCACCTGAGAAGCAGGGTAGCTTAATAGGTTGCAATTGAATGGGAGGCGTGCTGAATGTAACTACCTCAGATGGACTTGCTGCCTTCCTGGTCATTTCCTCGGCATGGTCTATTAAATTTTGCAACTTGCATTCTATGCTGCATAAGTCGTCTTCTGCTTGAACCCTATCGCTAGCAGAAACAAAATCGGAGTCCTTGGACTCGATTTGTGTTTGGATCTCATCATATTTAGCCGATAGTTCCATAAGGTGGCGAAGCTTTATTTTTAAAGCATGATTGTCATGCGTATCATGATCGAAATTGTCGGCATAAGTATTTATGCGCGATATAGAGGCCTTGATCGTGCCACGTTTCTTGATCAGCGCCTTCATATCCGCTATGATTGGGTATGAACAAATAAAAGGAACAAGAATTTAAATGATGATACAAAGGCCAAGTTAATGCAACGAGATGAGCCAGACCAGGCAGGAAGTCCAAATCATAAAGTCACGCAACGACACGGTAATACTTACTAACATATCTTAACTAAATTTATGTGACAATAAAATCCTGAATTAGGCGTTACAAACAATATAGCAGTAATCATCGATGACATGAGTGCTGTTTGAAAAGATATGACTTAGAAATAAAGAGAATATTAATTGAGTTCACAAAAAATTATAAGTTCATATTCAAATTATTGAAAAATATTTAAATTGTTTTAGATTATTAAATCATATTATTATTTCTATACTGCTTTGTTTAATTTAATAATATTGAGAAAAAATATGCGAATTATGCAAGTTGAAACTAATGCACAACATGAGTTCAATCAGTTGAAATGGTACTTATCGGCATGTTCTAGAAGGTATCGAAAGCCTGTAGGAACCCTCGTAGTCGTGTCAAGTACTCAAGCATGGATAATGTAGACATGATCGTTGCCTGTCTGTTGATGTCCAATGTGGTGGAATCCTGTTTAGATAGGCTGCTCTGGATTTTCCCAATAATGAATGCCACGTGCTGGATATGCTGCAATGATGATTCCAATGTTCAGTTGGCGAAATGTGACGTCCCCAATGTCGTGTGATACGATTCCCAGAAGTAGGTGCTAATTGACGAGTTGTTGAATTTAAATTGAAGAAAAGAAATGTTGATAGGCCTGCTTAATGCACTAAACCATAAGACGAACTGTCCATGTTTTTAGTCACGTCCGTGAAATACAAATCCGGGTACGGAGGACCATATGTTGCCACTGGACAAGAATGCTGTCGCTGGATGAGAATGCTGTCGCTGGACGAGAATGCTGTCCCTGGGCGAAAGTGCGGTCACTCGCAATCCGAAAATGTTGTCGCTTGTGGACAGAGAATTTTGCCTGTAAGGCTAGAATAATATCCGGTTGCGGAGGACCATATGTTGCGTGCTTAACACTCTCGAAATCATCTTGAGTTAGTTTTGCAAGCTTAAGGTAGCTGGTAGGAAGTCAGAAAGTGTTTTACATTAATTAGTGGACTGTAAATTATGATTAAGTAAAGTTTATTGAAATCATTTAGAAGCGCAGGCCTACGCAATTACGTCTTAGCTCATAGCCGAAATATAAGATGAATGTAAGGCTACGTAAAGTGTAGCATTGAAACTAGATCAGAAATAAAAGAACATAGCAAATTTAGGTTGCCGCGGCTTGGCTAGAAAACAAGGGTGCAAACGCACTGTTCAAAGATTGAGTGTAGACTGATTAGTCGCAGCGGGGTGACCACGTGGAACACCGCCACGGTGACGTAAATGCGCTAGGCAGATTGCGCGTAAGCAAGTACAATGTACAATGTCTTAACACTTACTATTTTATCACATAAAACATAACATCTAGGCCTATGGTCTGTACAATTCCTTCAGCCATATCCTATTCATAAATTTAATTAAACAATTTTTTAACAGTTATTAGGTAATGTTTGTTTACAATTAATTTCATTCTTTATTATTTTTTGGGTGATAAACATAACCACACCATTTAAACTTAATTAATTGATTATCCCTTATAACCTGGGGTGTTTATTGAATCATTTTTAATTTCTTATTTCTTAAATAATCTCTACCTTCTATCCATGGTAACACTAAACTGTTTACCTTCCATGGGAGTCTCCCTTTTAATTACTATTGTATCCCTCTCTTACAATTAAACTTAATTTTATTAATAACAAGATTCTTTTTTAAATAATAGTGTTCACCATCACTCTTCAGTGTTCATTACAGATTATTAAGTGTTTATATCTAATACTATTATTAACCAAATTCTCACTTGTTCACTATTAAATCGTTTAGTGTTTATCACTGATTTATTAAGCGTTTTTTATCTATCACTAGATTTTCTCATTATTTTGGGGTTTTTACACTTTCACTTTTGCACTCCTTAAATGTTTATTTTAAGTGTTTATTAGTGGGTAATCCCTATCATTACTTTCTCTTTGTCACTTAGTTAATTTTATTTTCTCACCTTCTCACTATCTCTCTCTTCACAAATATCATTTATACTATTAATAAGTTTATGTCTTTATATAGTTCTTTATTACATCTACCTCTAATTCTTGGGTTAGTGTACTTTTATTTTTCACATTACTTTATTGGGTTTTATCAAATATCAGTTACATTTATCATTTAATTGATAATAATACTTATTTTTTACATTGGTTAGTTATTGGTTTCGTTTCCAATATTACCTTTGAGTGTACCATTTCTCCTTTTCATATTCTATATTATTTGTCTGTGTTTTCTCATTCGGTTTCACTTTATTTCTTTTATACTTGGTTTGTTCATTTTCCTTCTTCTTCACTTTCATTTTATTTTGTTTCATTTTATTTTGATTTTCCCCTTCTCCTTTTGTTTTATTTCATTTGGTTGTATGGAGTCATTCACATCCTTCAACTGGTTTCATTCTTATTTGGTTTCAGTTTTTCCCTTCTCCTTTTGTTTCTTTTTATTTGGTCAATCACTTGGGTTAGGTCATGTCGTCGTTTGTCGTGTCATTGTCATTTTATTTTCATTATTTTAAACATTTTATTATACGAATTACTTTTTATATTCTTGATTCCTCTTGTTTATCCCTGGTATTGGGGTGGCTTATTTGTGTTTTAACAATATATATATATAAACACGGGATATACACCTGAATGGTTGTATGGATACTGTATTATTTCTCAAATGGTAATATTAATCAGGTCACAATCTGATCTGGTATTAGGTTAGCCTGTTTTTTGTCATTTTTTTTCTTTTTGTAAGCTCTGCTATACTCGTCTTTAATTAAAGGAAATATATAGAAGTAAAACAATTATTTTAAACATCAGATTTACTGTAATTATTCTGTACAGTAGTTCTAGTATAATTTAATGCTATATTGCTTCATATGAGTTTTCATTGTTTTTATTATTGTTAGCAAACCTTGCATACAGTGTTTTCATATGGGAAGCTGTTTCTCCTTGAGGTGTGTACTGATGATACTCAATCTGTGGCCTATTACTGCTTGCAACATTGCCCATTCATATGGCTGCAGTCACAGCACAGTGCTCTGTGGAGAATCACTAATATATGATTAACAATCAATTTGCTCGGCCCAAATATTACCATTTCACATTAACTGCTTTATTAGGCTGTTACATAACAAATTTTCACACACATACATCCAAACGGTAATATGTTAATAGTGCTCAAGTTAGTCTTTTAAATATTTTTAAATGTTTCCATATATCACCGTACTCTACAATATCCTTACTTTATACACTACTGGTTGTACTTTCATACAACTCACATTTTAAGACTAATGAAAACAAAAAATATACACCTGCTTAAAGCAACTACCAACTATGGGCTTGATGCATTCCACATTTTCTCTAAAGAGAAACAAAGTAACAGACGGAGCCAGACAAAGCTTCTAAACTTTTTTTGGCAGTCTCAGAACAATAGCAGTGCCTTGTATAACTAAACAGATTATTTCCTTTCCTAGGAACTGTAAATGGTCAACTTATGGCAGTGTGGTAGTAAATGAACTAATGCATTCAAATATTAGCTGGTTATCAGTGTTAAGTGTAATGGTGGTTTTACAAGATGTAATTAACCCTTTTGTAAATAACCGGGTACCTGGGTACCCTTTCAAATTTTATTGTTGGAATATTATCAATATTTTCGAAAAGAAAATAAAAAAATCCCAAAAAATCCTCGTTGTACACCATTCATTCTGTAGACTGACATTTCTATATTAACATTTTTTCAAATAGACATATATTTTAAAATCGAATTAGTTGACTATACACTTGTTCAATAACCGGGTACCTAGGTACCCCTATGCATATCGATATAGTATTCGCGCTAAAATTGAAATATAATAATAAAATCAATAATATAATTTATTGGAAACGGTTTTGTGAAATAAGAAAATTGATATAGATATTTTAAAAAATAGTTATTTATTTGTTATTATTTTGTTTCATTATAACACGATACATTTTGTAAAAATTTTTGCATGCTCATTACATACAGGCTTTGTACATTTGACACATGATTTTCTAGTTTTTCTCCTTTTTTTGAATTGTCCTTTATAGCAAACATGGGATGACCGACAACTATTTTTCATCCAGAATGGTATAAAGCTTGCTGAGATGTAGATGGTACAGTAACATTTCTCGACAATTCTGCATTAGGCTTCCCAATGAAACTCTCGATTGCAAAGCGTGTTGCAAAATGTCTTGTAACCTGATTATTTGTGGATCGATCTTCGATAAACGGCATACATAATTCTTCACTAAACTGTCATAAATATATTCTCCTTCGATTAGTTGTATACTTTATCATTTTGTTATTTTCAAAATGTATGATATACACAGCAAAAGCACTAATATCCAATATATTATAAAAAAATGCCAAGGGCCATCGCTTTGTTTGTCTTTGTGTTGTATATCTTCCCAAAATCTGATCCACTGTGTTGACACCTGCTTTTGTTTTATTGTAATATTCCACTATTTCTGGTATCTTCTTTCTTCCGTCAGAGATTGTCATGTTGGAATGCATGGTTGATAATAGTATTACTACTTTTTTTTTTTACTACATATGAGCATAACGTCACTTGATCTCGAAATCCAAATATAATTGAATACTCTTCTTGATTTTTTGCGGTTTCATTATATCAGGAATATATTTTTAATGTTTTTTCAGAGTGCTCACGATTGTCAGATTCCACGATAGCAGATGTTCCACTAGAGGTAATGAGGTGAAGAAGTTGTCCACCATAATATTTCTGCCCGATCCTTGATAAGATGCCACTAATTCTTTTACAACCTTTTCACCTTGATCTGTCTCACAACTGGCTGCACTTTTTCTGGTATATTGTTGTCCAAGTAGTGGATACGAGTTTTCAGAGTCACAAATCCACCAAACCTTCATTATGTATTTTGCTAGCTTTGATGTAATATACTGAGTAAATCTTGTACTTCCACGATATAGAAAAAGTTGTTCGTCGATGGTCAAGTCGATGGTGTAGGTTTGTATAATTTAGAAAAATTAGAATTCAACATTGTCCACAAGTCTTGTATTGGTGCAGCCTTATCCTATTTTATATATACATCTTGGGTATTAGCATCATCGAATCGGATAAATCTGAGGATGTTCCAAAATCTATTGATTCCCGTTGTCGCTCAGTATAAAGGATGTGCAGTTGTTTTCCACATGTCAGTAGTGTGATCGGTGTTGGAATTATTGGCACCAGACATAATAAGAATCCCCAGAAATTCGTAGAGTTCTCTCGGCATTACATCTTTCCACACGAGCTGGTTTTTTGTTTGTATGGCGCACGATAATATCAACCATTTCATTCATAAAAAAAAACTTGAATGTAGCCGAAGCTGACAGTGTTCTGGTGCTTCTATGTGGACCACATCTTGCACGAACAATGTTGCGAGCTGAAGTTTGACGCTGGATAGAAGTTGGAGTTCGACTCCGCTTTGTTTGATACTTGGAGATGAAATACGCAGAATCTGAAGATACACTTGGTTCTTCAATTTCCTTCGATTCTTCAGCATCATTATCCAGCTGTATTTCGCTGTCCTGATTTTCCAGAGATTTCACTGTCTCGCCCTGAGCGATCGTTCGGCAAAGGAAACCATTCTTCATCCTCACTGTCTGATGATGGATCTTCCTCAGCAGAATCTTAAAAAAAAAAAAATGCTGCACATACAATGCTTTTCCTTCTTCAGTCAACCTATATTCATTATTATTTTCTATTTATACAGAATACAAGTATTTTTACTCTAAGCAAAATCTATTCAACAATACCTTGAAGATTCTCGTTCCGAAAATTCCTCCACTGTTTTTTTGTATTCAGTAAAAAAAGCACTGTTTTAATACACTGACTGCAGCAACTGAATACAACATCCATCCAGAGTGACTGAACTAACACTGACTTGTAGAAGCTTCATTAGTTGATGACATGCCAGCACGACACCTAGACATGCTTCTGGTGCCAGACGGCCAGACTAATATAAACTATTATATATATTTTATAATGACTTTACCTCAAGATGTTTTCTCCCTATTTGGAACATGTTTCGGGAAGCCTTGTGTTCCCATCTTCAGCCTTCCTAATTTTGAGCCTTGTGAGGTATTTGTGTGTTGGCTGGTTGTTGCTTTGGTTTCCTGTTGGTCTATGGTGCTTTAAGTTGGTATTATTGTGTATGATTGTGGTGTATATATTAGTATTTTGTGTATTTTCTATGTTGAGTGCTTTGAAAATTGTGTCATGTTTTGTATTGATTTGTATTTGTTTGTTTTGTGTTTTATGTTTGTATATTTGTAAATTTTCCCAAATGTTCATTATGGTCCCTTTGTGTGGAATATGTTTTATTAGTGTCATATTGGTTATGTTTGGGAATTCATGTCCAGTGTTTATTGCATATGTGGCCAAATTAGATTTATATATTTCTGGTTTTTTGTATGCATTTAGGTGTTCAAATAACGTTTTTTCAACTGTTTTTTTGTTTGTCCTATGCAACATTTATTGCAATCTTGGCATTCAATTTTGTATATACCATTGATTGTTGGATTATCTTTGTTGTGTGGGTTGTTTAGTTTTTGTAAATTATTTTTATTAGTTTTGTATGCTATTTTGATATCTGTGTTTTTAAATAGTTTTGTTAGTTTTGTCATTTTATTATTTATGTATGTGAATGTGGCCCATTTATTATTATTGTTATTATTTATGTTGTGGAGGAACAAACTTTCTACCTTTTTATACGCCCCATATTCCACTTACCCTGATTCCGTTAAACTTACCTTTTATATAAAAACTCCCCAGAAGATCCAAACTCGCTAACAATGTCGCCACGATGTTTTAAGGATATACATCGAAACCATAATACTTACACTTACTTAATTTTGATCATGTAATGCCCTTATATCAGAAGATTCACAGGTTTCGTTTAGACGAATTCTCGATGCAGAACTCAGGTTATGGGTGTAACGTAATAATTAGGTTAACAAATTTTTATGTTACTGAACAAATCTTATTCATTTTGACCAAAATTTAAAACTCTTTCTTTCTTTCTTTTAACTTTTTATGTGCTTTACTACATTGCTGTATTCTCTTATTCTAGGACACCTTACTAGCTTTAATTTCCCCTTTTCACACACACTCACCCTCTCTCTCTCTCTCTCTCACACACACTAGTTACAGATTTTCTTCTACCCCCCGTTTATTTAATGAGCTCTTTTGTATTTGTTAAAATTATTGGCCAATATAGTTATTTATTCATTGTACCTGCACGTGCCATCCGCCATCTTTCTTAGTTCACTTTCACTTCGTCACACCGAACACTGCTTTATACATTCTACTTTACGAATTCATTTTTTCAGTAATTCACACTCTCCCTTACATATCCTTCTTTACATAATGTTTTGGGCAGGCCCCACGTACTTACACACACGGCCTCCTGTCACTAATTTACTGAGACTGTTGTACTACCGACTATGCGGTTTGATGAGTGGTGACCAACTGTGCGAACCTCGTGCGCACTTGGTTGCATGCCTGCCAAGCGTTAGGCATTGCTGTCAATTCGTACTCTATGGTTAGTTTAAAGGCGCTTAGCGGGAATAATTCGCCTTCCTTCCGTTATGAATTCTGGGTAGGAGATTACATACTTTCCCATGCCCTTTTGTCCTCTGAGCACATGTCGCAAAAAAGCGGCAGACACGCGCGCTCTTACACATTCCCAGATGCTAATAGCTTTTGTGTGACTCGTACGGCTTGGTACCGCACTGACTACAAGGTGTTCAAAAAAGTCAACCTTTCATGATCAAGACTGTTGCCTAGCATGGGTTGGTTACAAATTGTTAAACTTATGAAATAAAAATAAACCATGGGTTTGTCCCGTTACAATACCCCCCCCCCACTGAGAGGTTTTCTGTCGAAACAGAAAAACTCTCATTGCCTAAAAACCTAAGAGGACCAGCTAGGATATGGCGCCATTGACCCCCCATAAATCCTTATTAAAATCATGGGTAACCTACCCCCGTAGTCCGGTGATTGTGGCCACTGAATCACCAGACTTTGAAACACTTCATTAAAACATCAATAACTGGCCTTTCACTATACCGTATCCTCAACTGATTTGGTTCCCCTTAGTCATACTGGTTTGTCTTTAGCAAAGTACTGGTTTTATCTCAATGATCTATTTAAACAAACAATATTTCTTAACGCATCTATACTTAACCTGAACATATTACATTTTTCTGTATTACATAATCCATATTATTTTTACTTCTGTCACCTATACAATACACATTGACCATTTAGGTTAGACATAACAAAAGAATAAAAAAATTTTAACTCCAAAATAACTCAAATTAATCAAACAATCTACTCCACTACTTCACTATTCCCAGCACCATTACAATAATCATCAATTTTATTTTATTTCTTTTTCAATAGGAACTTATTTATTAACTATTTAAAAACCTCCTTCCACACAAACTATGGCCCCCCTGGACTGTAGCGCCCAGTTACCTCCACAAGGACTGAGGAGGAAGTGGTGAACACTTTTTTCTTTTCTTTCACCCCCATCCTTGCTTTGGCATTACATAACATTCAGGGTACCAGCACCCCTACTAATAAACTTATTGATACACCCCTATTCGGTCTACCACCCATATATAGGTGTATAGCCATGTTCCAAAAACAAAATTCTTAGATTCCTCTTTTGTTCCCCATTAAATTTCTATGTTATACCAATTTCAAAAACAACCAAAACCACGGTCTGGGCTGGTAAGGCCGGGACCGCCTGAAATGTGGGAAATCGCATTTAAAAACATACTATACATGTTTTATATATACCCACACAATTAGATAATCAACATAATTCAACATACTGTAATAAAAACTCAAAATAAACATTACCATTGTTACATTAAAATAAATCTTTCACACTTGAATCTGAATAAAATTTCCTACCATTACACAACTTTTAATTTCAATTTCTATTGATTCAACATTTTAATCATTTAATTTTACTTGTCTACCATTTATTATCCACTTTAAATCAACAAATAAATTATTTAAATTTATTAAACATTTTTCTATATTTTAAATGAATTTAATTTACCTGAATTTAATTTTCATTATAAACATTCATAATTACATACTGACAATTATTCAAATAAAATGTATTACTATTACAAAATCAATTACAACTATAAATTGGTTACACAAAATATAATATACACATAACACAGTCTATCAGATGATATCATAACAGCATAACCTTATACAGAGAACATGAAAACGTAGTACAACTTTAATTTCAATTTTTTTTACTTAAATTTTCCAACTGTTACATTATAATTTCTACTCAGAATTTTTTATTTTATTTCATATTCTCATTTATCAATAAATGAGCGACTCCCTTTCAAGAATAATAATCTGTTTTATCTACGGGCATTTAAACCTAACCCCACTCTCACCTCCTTCTTTATATCAGCAACTAGCGGATTTGAAATAGGGTGACACCGTTCTCTCAATAACATTTCCCGCCACCATTTCTCTAACTCTACTTAAATCATTCTCCTCTTATAACAAAGCACCTGATACCCTTTTTGTACATAGGATCTGTGTTCCCTTCCCTTATACTCACTCCCTTATTAGTTCCTGGCCCCTCCCAGGTAACTCTGCCAAACCTCATTTAAAACTATTCACCTCCCGCCACAACGCCTTGCGTTGAGGACTCCTTACCACACCACCTCACTACAAAATATATGTACCCTGCTCTCACCTATTTACTCTCCACTTTCATCACTCTCGCTTTCTCTCTACACACATTCACTCTCACTTCTGTGTCCCCCCTACTGACCCGTGTTTATCTCATTTTACCTCCAGAAATTCTTATGTTGTCTAATACCCGTGCAAAACTAACCCTGACTGGTTTAATTTCATTGTCTAACTCTAACACCCGTTTACTGAAATCAATTACTGTTTTATTAAAAAAATCATTACCCAAAATCCAAATTTTACAACATTTTAAATTCATTTAAATCCATCTTTTCAAGTAATTTAAATTTATTATCTCAAATTAATTTAATTACGTGATTTGCAATAATTTAAATTACTTCAATTACATTATAAAATTTCAATAATGTCAATTACTTCATCAAAAATAAAATATTGTTATCACTCACTCACAACTGTATTATCATACACTCAATAAGAATTATCAATGTTAAGTCCCAAAATACAATGTACATACACATAATATAACCTATTATACAATCCATACTGCCTGTAATCTCAATGCATAAACACCTTTTACGTTTAATTATTTATCATTTATTATACAATTCAATTCAAAATAAATTTCTCAAATTTATTATCAAAGTTTCACATCTTTTAAATTAATTAACCCATCTCAAATTAATTTAATTCCATCATTTTTCAAAACATTGTAAGTCACTTTAATTACATCATTCAAAACAATTTCAATTCATCTAATTTCCTTATAAAATTCACAATTACATCCTGTTAATTATTTAGTCAAATGAAATATTATTATTATAAAATCAATCCGTACTACAAACACTTGTTACATAAAATACTGTGTACAACAACCTATTACACAAATACATTTAATACTAATACACATTTATATGCAATCTGTTTTACCTTAATAGTCATTGTTTACACACAAAAAATCATTCCTTTCATCAAAATTTAGTCTGATATTATTCCAACACTTTTCATTTATGTTTACATTTATTATATTATCTTTTTTAATATAATACCCATTTACACCCAGGTAAGTGCTTATTCTCAAAATACTCCTTATTTGCTACCGTGCTGTTTACTTTATAAGGTAAGTCTTTATTTTATTAACTCTCTATTTATTTATACTCTGTCTTAACTCTTCATGATCTCTATTCACCTTAAATATTGTGCATTTACACACTTCTTCTCAATAATATTAGCACATATATTTAGTAAGATATAGATAACAAATACCATAATTCGGTATTAATGATACTCACCAATTTCATTAGTTGCCGGGCTCATTTTCTTCCTTTATAACTTGTTTTCTACCTAAGGGGTACCAGGGTTCAGGTACAGGAAGATTTTGAAACACAGTTGACGACACAAATGATAACCAGATATTCTTGAAATTAACCATCAAATTTAATTCAATCTAAGGAAGTACACATACAACCATGCGGTCAAAATAGTGACGTCATATGATATGACCCAAAACAAAATGGCGGCTACTTTTTCTATCTCTTTTTATTCTCTATATTTCTTTATCTGTTGAATTAGTATCAATGTAAACTTTATTGCTGCAGCTTAAAATCATTTATTAATAGTTACTTAGTTACTACACAAACCAATGCCCTCAGCTTATGTTGTTCTGGCCATACATTCACGCATTCATTCTCACACATTCAACTTCAGACCCGTACATTCTTTTTCATTATCGATTTGGTATTTATGAGCTCATTAACTATAAAAATGACAAAAAGGAACTTCTCTGCTTGTTAGGTGGTGGTGTCCATCCGTTGTTGGTGTGAGACTCCCATGGTGATGGTCGGTGTTCGCCTTTAATTCCGCTGAGTTTAATTAGATAGATGTGTGCACTGAATTTACATTTTATATATATTTATACTGTTAAATAAGATGAGCCTTCATTGCTCCACTACTGTTGATAACATTTTTGTTAGTTAATTTAAAGTATTGTTAAAAAGTTATACACACAACGATACATCGCTGTGGCTCCTCTGAAGAATGGCGTTGAAATGAGAACGAGGCAAGTGTAATTTCTTGCTTGTGTGTGTGTAGTTCTTACGTCATCCCGCTTTGTCTTGCTGGACAACGCCTCGTTGCACACATTGTACTCAGTGCGTCATTGTTCTTAGCGATGACGGACTAGTGTTATAGCCCAATCATAATGCATATTGTGGTACTTCGTCATAAACACCACCATGGTATATTTTGATGTTTTCACGTCCACCGGAGACCTTGGTGTTTTACTCTGGCCGAATTTACGTTGTTCTGTTTTCCAGAGGGACAATGTACCTAACCATTCTGTATGTTTAAAAAAATACATAATAAAACAATGAAAATACCCATAATTCCCATAATTCTGGTACAAACAATTCTGTACTGTTACAAACCCCCTCAAGGAAAATTTTTTGTGTCGAAACATAAAAAAATTTCCTTGACTCATTCACACTCTCCTAAAAGGATCAGTCTAGATACGTCACCACAACCCCCTGTAACGTTACACAAAAAAATTTTATCATCACTTACCCTTGGTCCTATGATGCTGGTCGCGCCCTCTGACCTTACTGGACTTCTCCTGAGAGATCCCTACACCATAAGGCCATGAGGCACTCTACACTCCTGTTCTGACGCTCCAGCCAGCTCAGGACTGCGGTCACAACACCACAAAACTCTGAAACATTCAATACAAAATTCAAAATAGTGGTATAATACACTTACATATCTAGAACCGATATGTTCCCCTTTAGACGCATTGGTTTGTGTTTGGGGCATTGGTTTGGTCTTAAAATCAACAGGCTCAACCTCAACTACAAAACTTAGACTACCTTGAATTTTTTACCACCACCTAAATCAATTTCTTATTTGTAAGAAAATAACAACAAATCTATAACTACACACATAACACAATATATCAATAATTCTTTAATATATCCCCAAAATACCTTCACCTAATTTATTCTACAAATTCAGATTACACTATCATGGCAGACACTTTTCCTTTAAACTTTGTTGCTCAACTTATAATCATTTATTTATTTTGTAAATGGCAGCTTACGAGAATATTTTATTTAACTTCGTTTTTTAACTTTATATTTTCAACTTTAAAATATACTATCTCTTAACACTTATTATCGTCATTACCCCTGTAGTGACCTCCTAGCCACACACTCTATTTCCCCCCAACATAATAAAACATCATAAAACATTGTACATTACATATTAACATTGTTACATTTACCTTACATTAAACAATTTAAATTTACATGATTTGTACCAAACTTTATAACATCAATTCTCAATTAACTTTCAATTATTTGACATTCATTAGATTCTATACAACAATTTCAATTTTATCCTTACCTTTCTGTTACAATTACCTTCCTTTGTTACCTCACCTTCCTACCATGAATTCTCCTTTTCTAACCCTTCTATCCTCACTCGTTTGGGTGACTCTCTATTATTCATTTTTCTCTGTCTTATTTTGGCATCTGTCAACCTAACCTTACTACCCCTTTTTTCTTTTTACACTAGCCGCTTCTAACCATTAATATATTTTGACACCAATATCTCTTAATAACCCCCTTCCACAAATCCCATTTAAAACCTCTGGCACCGCGCCTTTTTTTGTACTAGTATGTGTGTATTCCCTCTAACCAACTCATTCCCTTATTGGTTTCTGACCCTTTCAGATAACCCTTTCCGGCACACAACGGTCCCTTCCTGTCTCAACATCTCTCGTTGGACTCCTACACCAATACCCTTATTACAAAATATCACCATCAACAACAAATATAATTACCACTCACATCACTCAACTCTACATATAATTACTAACCACTGTGTCCCTAAAATATCTAACACCTCTTTATATTTTATCAGCATCTCAACACTTTATTTTTCGTAACTCCCAATAACTCTATTTTATCCTTACTACCAAACTCTTTATAACATTTCAACTTAATATACTATTACAAAATTCATCACTTATCTGCTAACAACACCTTTCATATCCAAATACATAATCATCTACTAACCCTTATAACCTGAATCTCATATCATTTAAACTTTCTTCAGTTATTTAAAATCGTACAATACATGCTTACATAAAAAAAATACATAAAGTACACAACAGTAAAATACAAATACATAGACATCAATACACAAAATATACAATTCACATAATCATTAAATCATTTACCATAATCAGTCCTAGTCAGTCCATTTTTAAAAACACTGTCCACACAATTAAATGTTCATAACACAATAAACAATACACAACTACCCCATATCGTCAAATAATAATCTTATCTTATATCTATATACATTGCTTATTATTGAATCTCTTATATTAACATCATAAATGCATCTACCATTCAAATTTTCATTATTTTCCACAAACTCATTTAATCTGTCATGATTGGTCATTGTCCTGTCACCTCCAGTATAATTCGTCACAATCAGATAAGTTACTAAGTCATTATTTTCATTATCATCTCCTACGATTACTATATCAGCTTCATTACAAGGTAGGTACTTATTATTTTTATTATATATCATCTCTACCCCTAACCTTTTCCTAAACTCTTCATAATTTTTCTTTACTTTATATATCTCAATTTCTCTCTTTCTCTCTCTCTCAAAACATTTCTCACCATCATACCAAGCTACACACTCTCTCTCCATATATGCAGGGGACTCTACTACTTTATCACTGCACCACCTGTGAAGTGCACAAAAAAAACCAGGGACCACTTTATTTGTAGACCTTTTGTCTTCCAAATACGCATTGAAGGCACTCTCGTCCTTCCTAAACACACGTGAAGTCTTTACTTCACCCCCTACTACAACATTAAGGGAAAATTTTACCCCCTGCAACCCCTTTATCTGTAAATTCTCTCTATACTTTCTCTCTAATTCATCAACACTTTTTATCACTTCATTATCAAATTCTACTCCCATTATACTTTTATCACCACTCTCAATACTCACACAATTATTTTCTAACACCATATTTGTAATCGTATTATCATAATTCTCACCACTTACCTTGTTTTTGTCTATCTCTAACTTGTCTACTTTGTCAATACTACAATTTTGTCTCTGTATTTTCTTTTTAAATTTTTCTAATTTCTCTTCTACTTGATTTAATTTGACATTCTGTAAAGTATTCTGCTTTTTTAACTCACTCTCAAAACTATCTAATTTTGCATTAAGCGTACCATTCATTTGATTGAATTTGTCACTGATTAACGTGAACAATTTTTCTAATGAGATTTTACTTTCAACTACTTTGGGTGTTGAGCTAATGTGTCTTTCCAATAAAATGGATTCTGTTTCTGAATTTTCTATTTCTATGCTATTGTTATTTTCTGCCATTTTGTATTTTAGTATTTAAATGGTTATTTATCTCTATTTGTATTTGACTACGCACTATACTCAACTCGTATTTAACTATTTACCTTTAACAACATAACCTCTCATTCATTATATATCGTCTTCTGTGTTTCTCCATCTATCTGTTTTATATAAATTAATTTTATACAAAGTCCACTGTGAGGGCGACCAATTGTGCATTTACCAAACTAATAATCCTATAAATATATAAATGTATCTATATTTGTATGTATCAATACTACCTTTGTCAATAAACTTATTAACTACCTGTTCTGGACGCAATTCGTCTACAAACTTTAAATACATAAATAATGTTATCTTACCCATAATTATAATTTATCAAGTCCCTGTTCGGGCGCCAATTGTGCATTTACCCACTTTATAAGTCCCTGTTCGGGCGCCAATTGTGCATTTACACACTTCTTCTCAATAATATTAGCACATATATTTAGTAAGATATAGATAACAAATACCATAATTCGGTATTAATGATACTCACCAATTTCATTAGTTGCCGGGCTCATTTTCTTCCTTTATAACTTGTTTTCTACCTAAGGGGTACCAGGGTTCAGGTACAGGAAGATTTTGAAACACAGTTGACGACACAAATGATAACCAGATATTCTTGAAATTAACCATCAAATTTAATTCAATCTAAGGTAGTACACATACAACCATGCGGTCAAAATAGTGACGTCATATGATATGACCCAAAACAAAATGGCGGCTACTTTTTCTATCTCTTTTTATTCTCTATATTTCTTTATCTGTTGAATTAGTATCAATGTAAACTTTATTGCTGCAGCTTAAAATCATTTATTAATAGTTACTTAGTTACTACACAAACCAATGCCCTCAGCTTATGTTGTTCTGGCCATACATTCACGCATTCATTCTCACACATTCAACTTCAGACCCGTACATTCTTTTTCATTATCGATTTGGTATTTATGAGCTCATTAACTATAAAAATGACAAAAAGGAACTTCTCTGCTTGTTAGGTGGTGGTGTCCATCCGTTGTTGGTGTGAGACTCCCATGGTGATGGTCGGTGTTCGCCTTTAATTCCGCTGAGTTTAATTAGATAGATGTGTGCACTGAATTTACATTTTATATATATTTATACTGTTAAATAAGATGAGCCTTCATTGCTCCACTACTGTTGATAACATTTTTGTTAGTTAATTTAAAGTATTGTTAAAAAGTTATACACACAACGATACATCGCTGTGGCTCCTCTGAAGAATGGCGTTGAAATGAGAACGAGGCAAGTGTAATTTCTTGCTTGTGTGTGTGTAGTTCTTACGTCATCCTGCTTTGTCTTGCTGGACAACACCTCGTTGCACACATTGTACTCAGTGCGTCATTGTTCTTAGCGATGACGGACTAGTGTTATAGCCCAATCATAATGCATATTGTGGTACTTCGTCATAAACACCGCCATGGTATATTTTGATGTTTTCACGTCCACCGGAGACCTTGGTGTTTTACTCTGGCCGAATTTACGTTGTTCCGTTTTCCAGAGGGACAATGTACCTAACCATTCTGTATGTTTAAAAAAATACATAATAAAACAATGAAAATACCCATAATTCCCATAATTCTGGTACAAACAATTCTGTACTGTTACAATATTCCTACCTCTCTCTCTCTCGCTCATAATACCTCTTCCACCCCAATTTCACATTTTCATTCCCTGCAGAGGGCAATATATCAACATTAAAACATCATCTGGCCTCACCAGATACTAAAAAACAACTTATTTGTTGACACCTTGTCACCCCAAATATCCTTACTAAAAAAGAACTTATTGGACTATTTGTTGACACCTTGTCACCCCAAATATCCCACAACAACATTTGTGAAGCTTTTCTTCACATATAACCCGGGAAAATCTGCCCTCTGACCCCGATATCTACTAAAACACTCTTCGTACTCCCTCACTAATACTCCTCTAACCTCAACTAACTCTCTACTCCCAAAATACCTCTCATAACACCTTTATTTACTGTTATTACTTGTTATTTTGCTATTAAACTCGTTACCATAATTACTACTTACCTCATTATTATTTCTTCGTTACTCATGTTTTCATTTGCACTTAACCTGTCAACCTTGTATGTTACCTGATCGTCATATTATTAGATATTTTTCCCTATTATTAATTATTTATTTTTGAATATTAATTAACTTATTAAAACCCTTATCCCATGATGGATCTACTTCGTTTTCCCAAAATACCACACACATAAAATCGTTATCAATATGTAAAAGTAAACACACAAATTTCACAGGCACGTTACACTACCCAAACATAACCATAGAATATACGTTTAACAAGTGCAATACTTTCACAAATTACGCATTACCCAAAACCTATGTTCTGCATCTCAAATAGAGCTACCTCGTATAATATTTATATATCAGGATCCTGGCATGGGTCGCCGCTTGTGGAGGAACAAGCTTTCTACCTTTTTATACGCCCCATATTCCACTTACCCTGATTCCGTTAAACTTACCTTTTATATAAAAACTCCCCAGAAGATCCAAACTCGCTAACAAGGTCACCACGATGTTTTAAGGATATACATCGAAACCATAATACTTACACTTACTTAATTTTGATCATGTAATGCCCTTATATCAGAAGATTCACAGGTTTCGTTTAGACGAATTCTCGATGCAGAACTCAGGTTGTTTACGGGTGTAATGTAATAAGTAGGTTAACACATTTTTATGTTACTGAACAAATCTTATTTATTTTGACCAAAATTTAAAACTCTTTCTTTCTTTCCTTTAACTTTTTATGTGCTTTACTACATTGTTGTATTCTCTTATTCTAAGACACCTTACTATACTAACCCCTACTGACAAACCAGTGCTTAGCTTTAATTTCCCCTTACCCCCCCCACATACATACACACACTCTCTCTCTCTATCTCTCACACACACACACGCTAGTTACAGATTTTCTTGTATCCCCCGTTTATTTAATGAGCTGTTTTGTATTTGTTAAAATTATTGGCCAATATAGTTATTTATTCATTGTACCTGCACGCGCCATCCGCCATCTTTCTTAGTTCACTTTCATTACGTCACACCTAACACTGCTTTATACATTCTACTTTACGAATTCATTTTTTCAGTAATTCACACTCTCACTTACATATTCTTCTTTACATAATGTTTTGGGCAGGCCCCGCGTACTTATACACGCGGCCTCCCGTCACTAATTTACTGAGACTGTTGTACTACCGACTATGCGGTTTGATGAGTGGTGACCAACTGCGCGAACCTCGTGTGCACTTGGTTGCATGCCTGCCAAGCGTTGGGCGTTGCCGTCAATTCGTACTCTGTGATTAGTTTAAAGGCGGTTAGCGGGAATAATTCGCCTTCCTTCCGTTATGAATTTTGGGTCGGAGATTACATACTTTCCCATGCCCTTTTGTCCTCTGAGCACATGTCGCAAAAAAGCGGCACACATGCGCGCTCTTACACATTCCCAGACGCTAATAGCTTTTGTGTGACTCGTACGGCTTGGTACCACACTGACTACAAGGTGTTCAAAAAAGTCAACCTTTCGTGATCAAGACTGTTGCCTAGCATGGGTTGGTTACAAATTGTTAAACTTATTATGAAATAAAAATAAACCATGGGTTTGCCCCGTTACAATGTGTTGTTCATTTTGATTAATTCTTAATTGTTCAGTTTTTATTTTATATTTGATTTTATTTTCTATTTTGTTTACAGTATTTTTATTGTATCCATTTTCGTAAGCAATTTGGTATATTATATTTCTTTCTTTGTCTGTTTCTTGTTTGTTTAGGGGGATTTTGTACATTCTGTTAAATAGTGAGTAGAAGCTGCCATTTTATGTTGTGGTGGGTGGTCAGAATGGTTAGGTATAATGATATTAGTAGAAGTTGGTTTTCTGTATATTGCATATTGTGTGTGGTTGTTGTTTCTTGTGATGGTTATGTCTAAATAGTTGATTTTGTTATGTTTTTCTTTTTCTTCTGTGAATTGTATTTTTGGATGTATGTTACTGATTTGTTTTAATACGTTATCTACATTTGTGTTTTTGTTATTTGATACATATTGCCCATCATCTACATATTTTATCCATGTGCCATTTGGATCAAATGAATTTATAATATTTATAAATGTTCCCATGTTCCAAATATGGAGAAAACATCTTGAGGTAAAGTCATTATAAAATATTGTAATGCGACATAATAGTAACCCTGTCCCAAAGCTAGAACTGCTCAATTCAGTAGGAATGATAGTAGGCAGAGTCGCCTATGCTATCCACATAGACCACATAAAAATAGACAACCTTTGGTTATAGAAAAGAAAGACTGTCTAATATAAATAATAAAAGAAAAATACAATGCAGATAGTAAATAAACTAATCAAAATGTATTATCAATATAAAATATACATACAAACCTTTGGTAATTAAGTTAATGTGAAAGAGTGTGGGATAAAGCTAGTGATCCCTGATATTAGATAGTGCAAACAAACAAACACCCAATTAATAAAGTGTCAGTGAAGTACCAGTGATATTCCCAAACAAAAGAAGTGTCAGTGAGGGGGAAATGGCAGAAGTGTGGGTTAAATACTTTTATATAAAAAGAAAACCCATGGACCACGTTAATAGAGTTGTGATGGGGGTTTTAAATTATGTTAAGATGTTTACAAAGGTTTTGGTATGGCTAGTTATGTTTGTGTTTCATGCCAAAGCTTATGGGTAACATTCATGAACCATGTTGTTAGAAATAGTTGGAGCCTATGAGCAGAATCAGAAGGTGATGCATTATGAACCAAAAACCCATGAACAATAATCTAATCACTGATTCGTAGTACTGATTAAGATTAGTGGGATCGCTGAATAGTATGCCAGTTAACTAATGATTGTGGCTAATTGTAAAATACAATATTCAACCATGTAGGCCATGCCTAAAACAAAGCATGCCAGATGATTCTTTTCTTATCAAGTTATTGTATTAATACTAATTATCTTATTTGTCAATTGATAATTGTAGACTAGGCCATAGAGGCAGTATATTGAATGATATGTTAAAGAATTTTATTGTAACCATTTGTTAAATACTGTTAAGGGTCCAGACTCGTTTAGTAAATAGTAAAAGCAGAGAAAAAGGGTTCAGAATCAGAGTTTAAGTAATAATAAATGTAAATTATAAAATGGTATTGAAAAACCACTGATGGTCTAAGCCACTAATTCAGTATAAAAGGAATATTGTCAGAAACAGATAGATTAGTAAATAAATGTCAGGAAACTAAAAGTGTAGGCCCAAAGTTAGAAATTTTTAAGGTGGGAAATCACCCTTTATAATGTAGTGGGTCAATTTTTGGGTGTTTTTATTTTTACCGTATGGTGCAAGTACATTTTTATTTCTTTCATTTTGGGGCGGGTTTTTCTAAAAGTTGTGAAAATTATTGTGCAACCAGATTCATTCCATTATAACCGAACGTATGGCAACGTTATTTCCATTGTGTAACAGACCAGTGTTGAGAAACAGTCTGAAACAAAGGCATAGAAGCAGTTGTTGTTGAGTAATGCGGCGAAGAATTTACCACCCCAATTTTTCGCAGAACTTTGTGTGTGTGTGATCACGCCCGTATGCAACATTGATGGGCGGCGCGCCGGAGTGATGCTTGGAAAACACAACCCAAGCTGTGAAACATGGCGATGTAGCAAACCGTTTGTCGCAGCTACCAGCTCAATACCGGAAACAGCGTTAAACCCCGCCTACTGTTGGTGACATCAGCGGAGCAGAAGCCAATATTGTACTCTGGTACCACACATATACCAGCTATAGTCCATGCATAAAATGGTTATGCCACCACAATTAAGCACAAACGGCGACTAAAACCTGATGGCCGTGACTGCTCATTTCCCGCGACTCAACGAAGCACATTGCCCAGTTCGTCTCTGACTGTGTCGGCGCCGACACGCGAGCTCAATACGCTTGTATAATATCGTTAGTTTCCAATAATGAAAGTAAAGCAGTTCTTTTAAAAAAGCAGTGATAGGATGGGAGGAGTGTAGAACACTAACATGTAAATTTGGAATTCATTTTCGTCTTTTTCAGAGACATCTCCAATCTACCGCGGGCTGGCCACGAGGTCACCGAAGGAAGCGTTATCGGTAGTGATATAAAAATTATGTATTCAATCGGGTAATTGGGGTTTGAGAACGGAATGTGAGTGATGAGTGAGCAATGCTGGGCTGTCTAAGTGTTTATGTGTGAAATATATAATTGTTTGTGTCTGTATAAACGATAAGGTAAGACATAGTCAGTAAGGTACAATAATTGCGTAACATATCGCACGAAGATTTATAATGTCAATAATTCAGATTAATTAAAGAAAAATCTAATTTCTCTTCCACAAAATTGCGAGTTAAAATTCTTTCAAAACCTTAGTTCGTTTTATGTGCTGTCAGAGTTCGTCGAACGAAATGGGTTTACCTCCACTACACGATCCGGCCAGATCCAAGTCGTAAGGTAAGTGGAAGTGTTAACTTAATTTGAATAAATAAAATATAACAAAAAAATAAAAGTTACAATTGGTACCGCGTGACCAGGATGTAATATAACAAAATAAAAAGTTATTGCACCGGCCTACATTTGACAGTACATTGAGCGGAGTACGGTTGCGAAAGCAAAATTGTGGTGATGTAAACTTATGTAATTATGATAAAAGGGTGATTTTATGTATGTTGTAATACCAGTTTGAAAAAAGACTAATCATTGGTAGTTGTTACGTAAGACAAAATAGATTAAATAAAAATGTCTGAAAACGCAGAGAAGAGCAGTATAGTAGATTCAATTATGAGTGAGAGTGGCCTTGGTTCGATGAACCCGTCACCTGGTGTGAGCGAAGTAAGTCAGTCAAGGCCAACAGCTGAGTTGAGCGTACAATCAATAGTTAACGATGACCTAACTGGATCAATTATGGTCGATCACGCAGAAGCGAAATCTACCCCAATATTGATTAAATCGAATAAAACGAAAGAGAAAAAATTGTCATTAGATGACCTATTAGATTTTATGAAAGTTAATTTCGATAAACAGAATAATGACCTCAATAAACGTTTTGATGATAATGACATAATTTTAAATAAGATGAAAAGTGATGTTAACTATAAATTAGACCAATTTACTAATGATTTGAATGAACAGAAAATAAAATGCGAACAGCAAAATATTCAAAACGAGATCAATTTTAAAGAAATTAAAGACCAGAATACTCAGTTTCAGCAGAGTATTAATGTACAATTCGATAACCTGAGTAGAGTACTAGACAAACATATTGATGAACGTTGTGAAAGTATGAAATTACACCTGTCAGAGTCACTAAATGAGCAATTAGAGTGCCGTGTTTCTGATATAACCAATGATATAACTAATAAAGTAGAGAAACAGATCACGGAACAATATAGCATAATAAATACAATTGTAGAGAAACAAATTAGTGAATGTAACACCAATACTGAATGTAAGGTTAGTTATGCTACGAGTCAGATTGAAAATAATAATAGTAAAATAAGTGAAATAGAAAATAATTGTAAGATTGAATTTAAGACCATACACGATACAATAAGTGACCTTGAATGTGATAATAACCTTAAATTAATGAATGTTAAAAATGAATTGAGCAAGGCCATCAGCCAACAAGTTAACACTGTTACCGAGCGAATAATTATGACTCGTGACGTAAGCAGTGAAGTTGAGTTGGAGACATTCAGTTGTGATAACAAAAAAGTACACCCTATGCAGTTCATAAGCAGAGTGAGAGAGTTCAATAAGTTCAGTACTAATAACTGGGAAGTCCAATTATTAAAAATTTTAAAATGCTTTAAAGGTAGTTCGGAGATATGGGCCGAGGTACATAAAACGGAATGGGAATGTTTTGAGAGTTTTGAGTCTGCATTTATAAATAAATATTGGTCTGAAGAAGACCAAGAAGTGTTACGAAGTCGAATCATGGGAACAGGGAATTTTGGGGGGCCCAATAATAATATAACAGGGTATGTGATGAGAATATTCAACGAGGCGAAATACTTAGAGCCGCCATTGCCATTTAGATCCTTTGTGAGGCATATCAGCAAGCATTTGCCAAGGGAAGTACAGATAACACTTATGACGCGGGAGGTAGCGAATATTAGCGAACTAGAAAATATTTTAGATGTGTTTCAGAATATCCGGGACCAAGAAGTGAGTCGCCGTCAGAACCAGCAGAATGGAAATAATGGAGGTAATCAGGGACCGCCGAGGGGACCTACAAATGGACCGGCCTACCCTAGATGAGAACAAAATAATCGAGGAGCCATGTGGACTTGTACAGCGTGTTCACAGGAGAATTATGCCTCACAGAATTTTTGTTTTAGATGCAGGAGAGAGAGACCGGGGCAGCGACAGGGTCCACAACCCGCACAGAACCAGCATGCATACCAACGAAGGGGAGAGGGCCAAGGAGGAGTGCCGAGAGGCCACGCTCATGAACAGCGAGGAAACCAGCACGAACGAGTATACAACCCTGCAGTGGCGAGCACCTCTGCGGGAAACTAAGAGGGACAATGGAACACCGGACCCGACCGTTGTCGCCGGAAGTTTCTGGGGTCCAAATGGATGATAGATACCGAAACAACGTAGTGATTACAGATTTGTCTGAGGAATTATTGGAGGAGGAAGACTTCGAAGCAGTGAGACGGGAGAATGGACTGACCGAGGTGAAAATCCACATAGAAGGTAAGGAGATTAAAACTTTAATCGATACGGGTAGCGAAATCTCTGTTATTTCGGAACATGTATTAGATGAATTAAGAGAAATAAATAAAAATATTCCGTCTTTACCAGTAGCTGGGGTGACGATTGTAGGTATTACGGGGGTCAGAAGTAAGAGAGTCACGAAACAAGTACATTTAAACATGATAATTAACGGGGTAGGGTATGATAATACATTTCTAGTGGTACGGGGACTAAATCTTGAGGTTATACTTGGAAATGATTTTCTGATTAAACATAAGGCGGTGATTGATTTTCATAAACGGGTGTTAGAATTAAATAGTGAAGGGGAACCAATCCGTATTAATTTTGAACGGGTGTTAGATGCGGTAAGAATTTCAGGGGTAAGGGTGATACATAATCGGAATAATAAACAAGAAATGGAAATTAGTATGAATGTGTGTAGTGAGAGTAAGATGGAGTATGAGGAGAATGTGGATCACTTATGGAAGGAGAGAGCACTTAAATTTTGTAAGGAGGGTGGCGTGATAGGGAGTTCTCAACGTGCATCGTTGTGGCGGGTAGTAGAGAATTTTAGAGAAGTGTTTGCCGATATTCCAGGGAGGGCAAGAAACTATGAATGCGAGTTAAAGGTAAGGGAACACGCACCCTATGTGCAAAGAAGTTATCCGGTGCCCTATGCGAAGAGAAGAGCGGTTCAGCTTGAGTTAGAGAATATGTTAGAGGGAGATATAATTGAGAGATCTGTGTCACCATATTCTAACCCCTTAGTAGTAGTGATTAAAAAAGATGGTAGAGTTAGGTTATGTTTAGATGCCCGCAAAATCAATCAAATAATTATTCCAGACCGGGAGTCACCCGAAGCTATTGAAGAGATTTTTCAGAAGTTTAGCGGCGTACAATATACGACCTCTTTAGACCTAACCGCCGGGTATTGGCAAGTTCCATTGGCAGCAAATATACCGCTTTTTTATTCAATGGAAATAATTATCAATTTAAGAGACTACCGTTCGGTCTGAACACAAGTGTAGCTAGCTTTATCAAGTGCCTTGACGAAATTTTGCAACCACATAACTTAGATTTTTTAACCATTTACGTTGATGATATTTTAATAGCATCCAGAACATTTGAGGAGCATGTAGAACATTTAGAATATGTATTGGAGAAGTTATATCAGGGAGGTTTGACAGTGAATTGGGACAAATCAAAATTTTTGCAAACTGAGATACATTTTTTAGGTTTCATCATAACACCTACAGGAATACGTGCCAATCCGGATAAAGTAGAATCCCTGACGTTCCCGGATCCTAAAAATATAAAACAATTGCAGAGTTTTCTTGGTCTCTGTAATTTTTACAGGAAGTTCCAGTGGAACTACGCCCAGACGACGGCCCGACTCAGCGCAGTGCTGCAAAAGAATAAGCAATGGAAATGGGGCGATAACGAAAGAGCGGCGTTTAATGACATCAAAATTAAGTTCGCAGACATGATACTAATGAATCATCCACACGTGATACATGGAAGTTCCACACGTATCTGCTGGGTAATAGAACCATCATTAGGACGGACCATAAAGCGCTGTCGTTCCTCAATACTTGCAATCTCACACACAGCCGGATAACCAGGTGGGTGTTAGCTCTTCAAGAGTATAATTTTTCTTGGGAATATATCAAGGGTGTAGAGAACAGGGTGCCAGACACACTATCACGAGTAGACACAGACAGAAATAGAACAGGTAGAGATATTAAAGAGATAGAAATTTATAGACTATCCCGGGAAGATAAACTCTTTGGGGAGGAATTAGAGAATATAAATGCAATGCAAAGAGCTGATAGTAAGTTACATAAAATAATTACTAGCGTAGAATCAGATGTAGATGAGTTTGGGTATAAACAATATTTTCAAGTGTTTAAAGGGAGTTTATTCAAAAAAGTAGAGGGGAGAGAGAGGGATTGGAGGTTAGTTATACCTGAAGGGTTAATAGAGAAAATAGTGTGGGACTGTCACCTTAGGTATGGGCATTTTGGGGCACGGAAGTGTGTGAATGTGTTAAAGGAATCTTGTCTATTTAAGAATATGGAGAAACGAGTCCGAAGAATACTTAGAGTTTGCGAGTTATGTCAAAAATCTAAAGTTGTAAATTATAGGTTAGAGGGAGAACTAAATTATATTAAAGTAGAAAAGCCATTCGACCTAGTAGCTGTAGATTTGTACGGCCCATTGCCAAAGGGTAGGGGTGGAGTGATGCATATTTTTGTTGTACTTGATACTTTTTCCAAATATGTCAGACTATATAGCGTGAAGCGAGCAACGAGTAAGGTGCTGAGCGAGAAGATCACACGCGACTACATGATCAACGTGGGAAAGCCGAAAGTGATATTATCTGACCATGGGCCGCAGTTCATCAGCGGGAGATGGCGCCAAACTCTCGGATGGGAAGGTATTATCCCAAAGCACACTGCCGTATATCATCCACAGTCAAATCGGCGGAGAGAGTCATGAGGGAGTTGGGAAGAATTTTCCGAACATACTGCCACGCCAAACATAGCGAGTGGCCACTCTATGTTCAAAAGATTGAAAACTGGCTAAACTGCACCACCCACGAGTCGACGGGGTTCACACCTTATGAGCTAATAAGAGGAAAGCGTCCACAGAGGATTTTGGAACAATTAATTGAATGTCCGCCGGAAACCAACACTATTAGCAACGATGTTAAACTTAGACTAGCGAATGAGAGTTTGTTGATGAAGGGAGAGAGGAGAAAACAGCGACATGATATGAAAGGTAAGTGGACGCAGTATGAAGTTGGACAGCTGGTCTTGATACGACGACATGACTTATCAAGTGCACAAGACAAGGAGATCAAGAAGTTTTTCTTATTGTACGAGGGGCCATACGAGATAGTAGAAATAAAAATGAAAAATTCGTATGTGTTACAGAATAGAGAAACCAGGGAGATAGTAGGTACGCACAATGCTACAAATTTGAAATTATTTTGGTCAGCATAAGGATTTATTAAATTGTAAAGGTATGAATGTTATTTAATTATTCTTTTATGTTTCTAGAAGGGCTCCTCCCCCATTTTCGGGCGGCCACGATCTTACCAGTCCTGGCCGTGGAATTCGGAACTCGGAGGCGGGCCATGGTTGGCAGGATCTTCCTTCGGGCGGTGAAAGCAACGATGGTCCGGCTCCACCAAAATTGGTCAAAATTTGAAAACTTCCATCATATTTGAACGGGGAGGGGGACCCCAACAGGTACGTGACGAATTAAAATTTTTTATACACTCTAGGTGCAACAATATTGATGTACCTGTCACGTGCCTGCACTGCCTTAGAGTGCTGTAAATAAAGGAGGCTACACCTAAATAACAAGGCAGTGCATACAAGTTTGAATATTTTTAGTGTCTATGGCTAAGAAATTTCAGCTGAGCCATTGGCAATAGGTTGCTTACACCGAAATGAAGAGTTTTGCTGGGAGTCACATTTGATGGAAATTCAGACGGTGGGTCTGGAGAAATGAGAATCAGAAAGAGAACAGTAGGAAGTAAAGGGGGGAGTAATTTCACAAAGCAGATCTGAATTTTCTTCAAAAATGTAAATCATAGCAGAACACCCCCTTTTCAGACGGGGATACTGACCATTAGAATATAAGTTATAAATTTTAAATTTAAATAAATTGTAGAATTAAGTGACCAAATATAATTGTCAAGTTTTAGTATCAGTGAGTATGGGAACGTTTTGAAACGATGTGTAACAAAAAAAAAAACTTGTTGTCAATACAAGATGTGGGGATGATTTTGGGGGGTAGATTGGTGCTCAATGAAGTGATAGAACAATGGAATGTGGAACTGCAATGGTAGAAAAGTTTTAATTTTCAATTGTTATTAATTTTAATTTTAATTAATTAGCTATTAAGTGCTATTGTGGGGGTGGCCTGTGCTCTCAAAAGTAGCGAAATGGGTTGGGGGTAACAGTGAGTGTTACCTCCATCGGAGGCCAAAATGGCGATAAATGTGCGGCACACCTTATCCGTGTAAAGTAAAAAATTTTACACACATTACTAAATGACCGTGTCGCACATAATAGTATTGATGAAACAGGCAGTGAAATGAAAGTTTAGATTTCCTCGACTTTTCGGGCGGTTACTGTCTTACCAGCACTAACCGTGGTTTTGGCTAGCGGCCAGCTATGGTCATATCAAGTCCCTTGACCATAGCTGACTTGAAATTGGTACATATTAGAAATTCATTGGGGGGTGACAATTAGAGGAAATCTGCCGGAACTATGGAACAGCTGCTGCCACTCTGCCCGCCTTGGGGTAGCAAGACAGGTGGTAGATCCGTCTTAAGGGTGTAATTATGTATGAGAACATGATGATGTTCACTATGTTTAAAACTTAATAGCGGAAGCAGAGACACGGAGAGGTAAACCCTGCTCCAAAATATACAGTCTCTGTCGAAGCGAATGGGCGCCACAGTCCACCATAATCTGAAATAGTGTGTGTGGCTGGGAGGTGACTCAAACGAGTCACGAACTTAAATTGTATAACATAAAGAAATTTGTTGCTCATTCAAAGTTTGATCCAATAAAAAATGTTTGCACTCTGCTCAAATAACTAGATGCTCATATTTTCAATACAAGTTGTCCATACTATAATTTTAAATGTATTATTTTATTGTTGTATGTTAGATATAGGTGTTCATAAAATATGTGTTTTCATTATATGTATATTTTTTTTTGTAAGCCAATAAGTAAACGCCTGGCAGGCAATCAACATGATAGAAGTAAGTATTGATAATGTATTCCATGTAATTTGTTCAAGTTTGAGATGTGTTTTCATTGTGTTAGGATATCAGCTGATCAGCAACAACATGTCACTGGTGTGTTAGTTATAAATGTTTTAAGTAATTGATGTTCAATGCAATGTTGTAATGTATTACAGATGTTTTGGAGAAATGATAAAAATAATTTGCTACAATGAGAAATAAAGTAACGATTTGTGAAATCTAATAAGAGATAGTTTTTTTGGTGATAAATATTTTGTGGGGCATATAGATCTGTCCCAATTGAATTCAAAGTTGAATTTGAAATAGTAGAGATGAATATGATTGTTTTGAAGTAATAGAAGTTTGAGAAGTATTAATGTTGACACAGTAGTTACGGAGAATAATTGTAGATTTTGAGTGATATATTTATGTTTATAATTAATGAGGTTATTTTGTGTATTTGTAGTGAGGTAATGAGATTGAGATTTTTGGGGATGGTAATTTTGTATTAGGGGGTAGTGTCATGTAGGAGTTCGCAACCAAATATGTTGGGACGGGAATTGGTATAGATTTTAGTGAGGAGGGGCCGCCTTAGGTAGAATCCGGGCCGCCAAATAAGGGAATTGAGTTTTTGGGTAGGGGAAACACATATCCTATGTACAAAGGGTTAGAGAATATTTTTTTTATATGTAGAAGGTGGCGATTTGAGTTCAATGATAAGTTGGGGCTTAGAGTGTCTTGATTAGTAGATATTCTGGTAGAGATGGGTGTCATGGTAATTGAAGTTAATATTAGAGTCAGAAAGGGGTAAAGATTATATATGTAGACAGAATAAATGAGAATAAATAATTTACATCACCCACCGTAGATTGAAGTAGGATTGTTAAGAAAAAAGAGAGATTTATGATAAAGAATATAAAATTTTTATTTTTTCGAAACCAGTGACAGAATTTTGATGGAATTGAAAGTAATGTAAAATTAAGAATTGTTTGTTTTAAATAATTTAAATGTCAAGTTAACGATTATTTATATTAATATTTTGTTTATTTTAAATATTTTGTTTTATTATGTTTGTATTTCAAGTTAGGATATTACAGATGTTCAGTGTATTTTCAGAAAGCATGCACAACATATGTGGGTCAAGGGTTTTGGACTTGGCCTAGTTTTGATCAGCTGATGGGGTCATACACCTAATAAGCTTGTATAGTAGGAAGCCAATTTTAATTTGTTTGTTTAATTAATTCAAACCAATATTTGAATAATTTTAATAAATACGTTATTTAATAAATAAATTTAATAAATATTTAATGAACAAATTTAAATTTTTTTTGAATTTCAAAATTTTTGAAAACTTTAATTTTTTGAGAAAAAAAAAACTTGATTTTCGCCTGCCAACGAATGCAAATTTTTAGATAATGATTCTTTTATTATACGTGCATTAACCATGTTTATTTTATTGTATTGTATTGTATTGGTAGACCATAAGTGGTTCTCATGTTAGAGTAAGGATGTGTTTATATTATTATAAATGTCTAGGTTAAGTCATTTGAAACAAAAATTAGAAAAACTAGGAAGAGAATTTGTTGATAAAATATTATTTTTTTGAATTTTGAATTTTTTAAATTTTTAATAAATTTTAAAAGAAATTTTTTATTTTTTGTGTTTTATGGCAACATGTAATGTTAGGGTGTGTGAGCCCAGTATTTGCTAAAGGCAGCCCAGCTTGCAAAAAAGGGGAAACATATCGGCGGAGGAGCTGGAATAATTTTAGCCAGGGATCGAGGATTTTTGGGGGTAGCATGTTAAAAGGCGAGGTGCGCTGTGGTACGAGTCTGTTTGATTTCTCGGTGTTGGGATCTCTTACGGAGAAATCCAGGGATCTCGTTCAGATGAATCCATAGTTGCTAAGCCAGGGGGGTCGTGTACCCATGAGATTAAGAACCAGGGGGTTGTTGGCACCAGTTCCTCACCGGTCCTCTTCGGGGTTTGTCGATGAGATTTCTTCTGTTATGAACAGCAGAATTCTCATCGAGGGGGTATTGTAGCGGGTCAATTTTTGGGTGTTTTTATTTTTACCGTATGGTGCAAGTACATTTTTATTTCTTTCATTTTGGGGCGGGTTTTTCTAAAAGTTGTGAAAATTATTGTGCAACCAGATTCATTCCATTATAACCGAACGTATGGCAACGTTATTTCCATTGTGTAACAGACCAGTGTTGAAAAACAGTCTGAAACAAAGGCATAGAAGCAGTTGTTGTTGAGTAATGCGGCGAAGAATTTACCACCCCAATTTTTCGCAGAACTTTGTGTGTGTGTGATCACGCCCGTATGCAACATTGATGGGCGGCGCGCCGGAGTGACGCTTGGAAAACACAACCCAAGCTGTGAAACATGGCGATGTAGCAAACCGTTTGTCGCAGCTACCAGCTCAATACCGGAAACAGCGTTAAACCCCGCCTACTGTTGGTGACATCAGCGGAGCAGAAGCCAATATTGTACTCTGGTACCACACATATACCAGCTATAGTCCATGCATAAAATGGTTATGCCACCACAATTAAGCACAAACGGCGACTAAAACCTGATGGCCGTGACTGCTCATTTCCCGCGACTCAACGAAGCACATTGCCCAGTTCGTCTCTGACTGTGTCGGCGCCAACACGCGAGCTCAATACGCTTGTATAATATCGTTAGTTTCCAATAATGAAAGTAAAGCAGTTCTTTTAAAAAAGCAGTGATAGGATGGGAGGAGTGTAGAACACTAACATGTAAATTTGGAATTCATTTTCGTCTTTTTCAGAGACATCTCCAATCTACCGCGGGCTGGCCACGAGGTCACCGAAGGAAGCGTTATCGGTAGTGATATAAAAATTATGTATTCAATCGGGTAATTGGGGTTTGAGAACGGAATGTGAGTGATGAGTGAGCAATGCTGGGCTGTCTAAGTGTTTACGTGTGAAATATATAATTGTTTGTGTCTGTATAAACGATAAGGTAAGACATAGTCAGTAAGGTACAATAATTGCGTAACATATCGCACGAAGATTTATAATGTCAATAATTCAGATTAATTCAAGAAAAATCTAATTTCTCTTCCACAAAATTGCGAGTTAAAATTCTTTCAAAACCTTAGTTCGTTTTATGTGCTGTCAGAGTTCGTCGAACGAAATGGGTTTACCTCCACTACACGATCCGGCCAGATCCAAGTCGTAAGGTAAGTGGAAGTGTTAACTTAATTTGAATAAATAAAATATAACAAAAAAATAAAAGTTACAATAATAACCAACTTATGTAAATAAGGTATCAAAATGCTCATAATTATATAAAGAAAAACATGATGTAATTTAAATTTAAGGAAACTTAAAGCTAAAAAATGAGTATTTTTCTTATAGGCAAATGAACATTTGATTTTTGTAAACTGACCATGTGACCTAATGAACTCTCAGTTTTGACCAATCACAGGCCAGTATTGTAAGGTCAGGAGACCGTTGATGAAGAAGCAAGAAAATAGATTTGTATTGTTAACCATTGCAGAGGGCAGATGTGCTCTGATGAAGCAAATATTATTTAAATACAAGTAATGTTTTTTGGACTGTTGGCAGTCGATAGTAATTACCAACAGAAGCGGTAAACACTGTGGAAGACCAGAAGACAGACATAATTAAATTAAAACTAAAACTAAATGCAGAAACTCAGAAAATCCTGACTACCTAAAACGAACGCACGTTTGTAACTTATGTGAGCGTGTAACGTGTCAAAAATATGGGGTATTTCATTTTATTTCATTTCGGGATTTTTATAAAAAATATTGTGAAAGTTTTATTTTCCAACGAACCAGGACACGTGGCAAGTAGAACAGTGTAACAAAGCAGCGACGCAATATTCCGTTGTGAAATTAGTACCGAGGTATGCACCACCCTCTATTTCTCAGAACTCTGCTTGTGTGTGGTCATGTGCTTGTACGCAACGACTCAAGTATGCGCGCTGTTGGGACGCCAAGAAAACCAACAGACGCTGTAAAAAATGGCGCAGAAACGATGTTGGGTGAGACCAACCAGCCGACCTGCAGGAAACGTAGCTAAGGACCGCCTCCTTTTTGTGACATCAAGCCAGCAGTGCCTAGAGATCGTCAACACACATTACTGATACAACCACCATGTATCATGAATAGAGTCGGTAAACTACAGCAACTTAACTGTGAACGACGACAAAATCAAACGGGCAGTGGTCATGAACTTCCTACCGCTCAACAAAGGACGCTCCCCAGTCTTACTCTGTTCGTGTCGGCCGGCACAGAGCCAAGTTAGGCTCTCTACAAAATTTTTTATTTTTACCGGTAATAAAGTGCTATAACAATAAAGATTTGTATGACCGCGGTCAGGTAAAAGTGCAGAACATATTCAGAGATTTTTTGGACACTAAAAAGAAGTATACCAGAAAAATGAGTGTGCGCGAAGACCGCGTGGCCGGCGGGGGGGAATATTATTATAAAAAATGTTAAGGGTTGAATAAATTTTCTGTGTGTTTGTGTGCATGCAAAATTGCAGGCTGGGCAGTCTTTGTGTGTGTGTGTGTGAGTAAATAAAATAAGGTAAGCATTAGTATAAGTTAGAATAATAGTGGTAATCATGTAACAAGCAAAGAATCAATTCTTACGAAAACATTTCATATGCAGTAAAATTTGTAACAATTTTAAATAATGCTAAACTAAATTAAATTATCAACTCTCTTCATAAAGATGTGTAGAGTTAGTTATTTTGATAACCTTAACACAGGTTTGCATCTGACGTACATGTGATCGAATCCTGGACCCGAATAGAAGCTTTGCAGGTATGTGGAAATTGTGTTTTTGTATTTTTATATATTTTAAAATGGATTAGAAGATAACATTGGCGCCCGTGACAGGCACGAATTTAAATTAATTAATTAAATTCCACATCTACAAAGATGCAAACGCGTGTTGTTGGGTTAGCGGAATACAATAAAAAAGGGCGTTATTCACACAAAATTGGCTATACAATATATTATAAATTGGTTATATTATATGTAAGCACAAGTATCAAGTATAAAAAATAAGAATGTCAGAGAGCGAAAATAACGTAAATGACACGACTAGTGTCGAAATTTTTGATGAGTCAAACATGAGCAATTTTGAGATACATTCGACTCCAAGTGCGAGTAAAGAGAAAACAGAATTAAATATGAGTGACCAGAGTAATGTAACTGAAGATTCGGGGGTGCAGATAATCCCGACCTCAACAAAATGTAATAGGTCCGATAACGATATAATGAGTATCATACTCAGTCAATTAGAGAGAATGAATAGTAAATTTGATAGTTGTTTTGACAATAACGAAAAAATTTTTGAGACCAAATTCAATGTAATAAGTAGCGACATGAATAGTCGTTTTGACATAAATGAGACTAAATTGAATAAACGTTTTGACATAAATGATGCTAAATTTGACGTATTAACGTCAAGCGAAATATGTAGTGAAGCAAAAAGAGAAGCAAATGAGTCAAGAGAGTGTGTATGTACAGAGAAAAATAAAACAAATGAAAATTGTAATGACAAGTGTAAATATATGATACCAGACAAAGAGTTAACAAATGATAAGGTTGAAAATAATGAATGCAATATTGAGAATAGTGATATAGTCGAAGAGGTAGTATCTGAGAGTACTGATGAGTTTGTGGAATGTAATAATGAAATGTTAATGTGTGTGTATGAGTTAGAGAGAGAGAGGAAAAATAATGTTGTGGTAGAATGGGGACAGGGGGTAGATTTTCCCTTTATTATTTATGATGATTATTTAATGTGTTCACAAGTGTTGTTTAAGAAGGGCAAGAGTCCCGTATTGGTAGATGAATTGAAGTATTTATTTTTGTTGTGTAATTTTGTACCCTCTGTCTGTAATAATTTTGAGAGTGTGACATGGTATTGTGATGAGAGAGATGTAAGTAGAGAATGGTATGTTAATAAAGAAACAGAATTATATGAATTGAATAGAGAGTATGATGAGTGGAAAGTGAGGTTAGAAGTGTGTCGAAATAATAATGAGTTAATTGATAATGCAAATGTAATTAACCCGATAATGAATGTATTTACTGATGGAGACTTAACAAATGTACTAAACGTTGACTTGTTTTATGATTATTTTGGTAAAATGAATGAATTTGGTTTTTATGGGTACAACACACAAAACAGTAATTTGTGTGTGAATGAAATGGAACAATGTTATATAAAACCAAGGTTAATCTATGGCAATGGAGGCTAAGCTATAAAACAATAAAAGACAATTATAAACAATTTTGTTTTGTGGTTTTGACATGGCAGATTTGGACAATGAAGTGCGAAAAAACTAAACAGTTAATAACAAAAGTTTGTAAATAATTGTAGTGAATTTATTTATGTATATTGTAGAAGGTCACAGAAACAATGTATGTATGTAGGTAAGTGATAATAATAATAATAATATTTTGCAAATTAAATAAATAACCGAATAAATTTTGAAAACAGTAATTAGAGAATTGTAATTGTTTTGATGGTAATGAATTTTGTATTGTTAATAATTAATTTAATTAAAACAATTTGATATGTTTTAAATATTTTGATTGATTATTAAATTATTAAATTTTTGTAATGAATTTAAATTATTTTACGAGATGAATTTGGTAATTAAATGATAAATTGTTTGATTTAAACTAATATTTGTGTTAAATGTTTCAGAGGTGAGGTGAAAGTATTGGGGTGTAGGGGGTAGATATTTTGGGTACGTCAATATAAATGGACTGTAAGTATAAAATTTTTATAGTACGAATCAAATATAATTGTGTTAAATAAAAATGATAATTAAAAAATTTAATAATAATTGAACGATGATATATGATAATTATTAATAATGAATGTGAAAATTTTAAGTAACCCAAGTTTAGAAAGTTATGGAGGAGTTAAATGATTAATGATGGATGAAAGTTTCATATTATGATGTTGTACATTTAATTTCGTATTTAATTATTAAGTTTAGTGTTACAAAAGATATTTTACTTGTGATTCCCCAACTTTTCGGGCGGTCACGGCCTCACCGAACCCTGACCGTGGAATTGGTTTAGCTTTAACAGCTATGGTTGGGGCTCATTGCGTCACGTTCTGCCTTAACTGGCCATAGCTGTTATCGTTGTCAAGGTGAATTTTGAAATTGAGGGGGGGGGAAATAAGGGGAATCACCAAACTAGGGAACAGCGGCTACCACTCTGCCCGCATGGGGGCAGCAAAGCCAGGCGGTAGACCCGTTTAAGGGCGTTTAATTATAGACAAGAATACGTTGATATTCAGAACATTAAAATGTAACTGCCGAAGCAAAGACACGGAGAGGTCAAACTACTCCAAAATAAGCCGTCTTTGTGGAAGCGAAAAGGCGCCACAGTCTTACATAACTTGCAATAGAGTGTGTGGATGGGAGGTGGCTCAGATGAGTCACGAATTTAAATGCATAACATAAAAAATTGCTAACTCAAATTTTGATCCAATAAAAATGCTTGTGTTCTGTTTAAAAAACTAGATGCTCATACATTCACTATAAGGTGTTCATTCCATAATTTTAAATGTATTATTTTATTGTTGTAGGTTAGATGTAAGCATTGATAAAAATATGTGTTTTCATTATATGTGTATTTTTGAACCTAAGTAAATAATTAAACCGACTGGCAGGCGGTTAACATAAATTATCAGAATCAGAGAAATGGGAAACATGGGGGCTAGAAGTAAGGATTGATAAATATATATATTTCATGTAGTTTGTTCAATTTTGAGATGTGTTTTCATTGTGGTAGGAAGATCAGCTGGTCAGCAATAAAATGTCACTGTTATGTTGGTTGTAAATGTTCCAGGTAATTAATGTTGAATGTAATGTTTCAATGTATTACAGATGCTATTTAAAATAAAGTAATGTGACAAAGTGAGAACTAAAGTAATAATTTGTGAAAGCTAAGAAAAGATAGTTTTTTTTTTGGTGATTAGTATTTTGTGGGATATGTGGATCAGTCCAAGTTAAAGTTGAAAGGGTAGTAGAGAGAAAAATATTGTTTTGAGTTAATGTAATAGATATTGAGAAGTATTGATGTTGACAAAGTAGTTATGGAGAATATATGTAGAATATTGAGCGATATATTGTTGTTTATAATTGATGATATTATTTTGTTGTAGTTGAAGTGAGGTAATAAGATTGAGATTTTGGGGATGGCAATTTTGTAGTAGGGGGTAGTGTAATGTAGGAGTCCGCAACATAATGATAGGTTGGGACGGGATGGGACCGATTTAGTGGGAAGGGGTCGCCTCAGGTAGAATCCAGGGACCAAATAATGGGAAATGAGTTTTTTTGGGGGGGAAACACGTATCCTAAGTACAAAGGGTTAGAGAGTATTTTTTTATATATCGAGAGAAGGTGGCGATTTGAGTTTAATGATAAGTTGGGGTTAGAGAGTGTTTTGGTAGAGATTTTTAATAGAGATGGGTGTCAGGTTAGTTAAAGTTGATAGAGTCATAGGGAGAAAGATTATATGTGTATACAGAACAAGTAGTACAGTAAATGAGAATAAATAAATGTTTAAATCACCCACAGTAATGGAGAATAAGATTGTCAAATACAGAAAGAGATTTATAATAAAGATATAAAATTTTTTATTTTGAAACCAGTGACAAAATGTGATGGAACTTGGAAATGTAAAGTCAGAAAATGTTTATTTTGAATAATTTAAATGTCAATTTGATTGTTATTTATAATAATATTTTATATTTTAGTAAAATAGTTTACCTTTTTATTGTCCGTCTGGTGGCCTTTTCTCTATATTTCAATCGACGCGTTTCAGGGCATATGCCCTATCATCAGGATATCCCTTGTTAAAGGTCGTCAATGGTTAAAATATTAAAAACACTGCACACACAATTCTAACACACAACAATAAATGTAATACAAACATAAAAACACATAAAATGCCCAAATTATAGACACACACGATATCGATGGTGCGCACCACGACATGCTATAGTCGACTGCAGTGTTCATGTTGTTATATGTCGTGCACTATGGACCTTGTTCTGTATTCTTATCGCTGTGTCGTATAATAGATTGGATTGGAAATACAGCTGATCGTTAAGGATGACTTCTTCTGTTTTTTTATTTTTGTAAGCTTTATATATTTCGTATTCTTCAATAGCATTCATATAATTACCTTTTTTGCGTATGTGGAGGGGTTGAAAGTTCGTTGTGAAATCAGTATAACTATGGTTGCTGTCCATCAGATGGCGTGCGTAATTTGACACTGTTTTACTAAATTCTTTTCTAGGTAAATGTTCTTTGAATCGTCTTTTAAAAGGTCTACCAGTTTGGCCAATGTAAAAGCTGTCGCAGTCATTGCATATTATCTTATAAACGCCCGTCCTGTCTTCAATTGATTTTGAATGTTTAGGTACGAGTATCTTATTAATGTTATTATTAGTTCGGTAAGCCATTTTAATATTTATCCCACCGAATACTTTGTTTAAAATTTTGGGTAGGGTGTTACCATATTCCGATGCTATATACCTAATTTTATTTTTATTATTTTCTTGTAATTCTATGTTGTTTTTCTTTTTTCTGTGTTTCTTGACCAAATTATCCTCGATTGATCTTTTATAACCATTGGCCTTAGCTATGTGTTTGATCGTGTTCAGTTCTTCGTGAAAATCTTTGTCATCTAATGGTATGGAAAGTAACCTATGTATTAAACTATGATAAGCTGCTATTTTTTGAGAAAAGGGATGATGTGATTCAGCATTTATCGTGAGATCCGTGGTTGTCGGTTTTCGGTATATTTGGTATTGGAACTTTTCATCTAGTCTTGTAATTGTCAGGTCGAGGAAGTTAAGTTTATTATTTATCTCTGTCTCGAGTGTGAACTGTATGTTTCTATTGACACTATTCATGTATAATTTCATATTTTCTATTTGTCGTATTGTGCCATTAAAAATTATAAACGTATCATCAACATAGCGTGTATATGATATTATGTTCTTGGAAAGTTTATTTATACCATTGAGCAAATATGTATTCTCATAGTGGTTTAAGTATATGTCAGCCAATAAACCAGATAAAGGTGACCCCATGGCTAGGCCCTTTTTTTGGATGTAATAATTATTGTTAAATGTAAAATAATTTTGGTCAAGTATAACTTCCAGTAAATTGATTAAATCATTGATTTCTTCAGAATTACATATTTTGGCGTTAATAAGATTTTCTTTAAGGATAGTGAGAGTTTCTTGAACAGGGACATTCGTATACAAGTCAACAATATCAAAAGATGCTATTTTATAATTAGGTCGTAATTTAATGCTCTTCAATTTGTTAACAAGGTCAATGTTATTTCTTATACTATGGTTATTACTTATCTTTATACTGTTTTTTATTTTCACTGCAAGTTTTTTGCTGACATTGTAGCTCGGCGCAGTTGTGAAATTTATCAATGGCCTAATCGGTATATTGGTCTTATGGATTTTAGGTAGGCCAACAAATTGTGGTGCTTCTGCGTTAATGGGTTTTAGTGCACGGCGTGTGGCGTTATCAAACAGCCGTGTACATAGGTTAATTTTATTATTCAAAACTTTGACGAACTCTGCAGTTGGGTCCGATTGTATCATTAAAATATTATTATTTGATATGAAATCATTAACCTTTGAAGTGTATTCGTCTCTGTCTATTACGACTACAGTATTCCCCTTATCAGCCTTTGTAATCAGTGCATTGTTATCTACCAATTTTGTTTTTATATGTTTCAAGGTTTTATTTTCTTTCAAGTATCTCTGATTTACTTTATATCGCTTTTCATTATTTGTTATAGTTTTTAGGCATTTATTCAAGCTATTATTAATTACGGCACGGGTTTCATTTTGTAAAGTCTGGTTTGGTATTGTTTTTATGGCGGCCTCTGCACTAATAATTTCTCGAATCATGTGGTCTTTACCGATATAAGGAATATTATAATTTAGCCCCTTGTTAAGAATATCTCTTTCATCAGATGTAAATTGTATACTCGTCAAATTAGAGACACGCGTGTAGAACTTGTGTTTACATTCGAAGTCCTCCTCCCTTATCTGCCTATGTTTAAGAGCTTGAAGTTTAATCTTTTGTTTTTGGTAAACACTTTGCAGTACGTCATGAACGTATTTGTTGATAACCTGGATTGTGTTATCTAGTAGGGCTACATGAATGCTATCAAGTAGTTTTAAATGAGTCTTATATAAATCTCTGTTTAATTTTGCTTTCTTTTTATACAAATATTTAAGTTCCTCTTTCATCCACATTATTTCAGCATGTCTTTTGATTTTCATAGCAGTCTCTGATTTTCTGTTTATTTTGATGAAGGCATATCTAGGTATTATATCATTCGCAATACACTCTTGATTGAACTTTATGTGTAAACTTGTTTTAAGCAGTTTTATTTTAATATTTTGAAATTTAAATACCGTATGTGCTTGACAAGCTTCTAGTTTTATAAAGATGTGTAGAGTTAGTTATTTTGATAACCTTAACACAGGTTTGCATCTGACGTACATGTGATCGAATCCTGGACCCGAATAGAAGCTTTGCAGGTATATGGAAATTGTGTTTTTGTATTTTTATATATTTTAAAATGGATTAGAAGATAACATGTGAGGCCAAACTTAATTAATAGCCACACTACAGATACGATTACACAACACTATCGTAGACACTATCTACACTTACAGAACAGACACCAGTGACCATTGATTGAAAGAAAAGCTTAAAAACTAAAATTGTGAACACTAAAACATTTATTTTAAAATAATTTGGAACAGCTCGAGGTTAGACGTGGGAGCGGCCATTTTGTGGAATTACCGCTATCAGCTATATACACAAAACGACAGTCGTTGCTTAGCAACGATTAATAGAATATAGTATTAAGATTTTAAATTTTACTTACCTTTTGTGATGTATTGTATTTTTGTGTGCATTCTCTGAATTCAATGACAGTCTCAAAGAACCCTTAAACCCTGAGATTTAATATAATTATTATAATTAATTTGTTTATTGAAGGTTATTAGTGTCATAGTCGAATTGAGCAGTAGAGTCGACCCGACCAATATTTTGTTTCGACACAAGTCGACTGTTCCTTTTTCTGAATAATTTAAATAAAAATAAATATTGTTATTTTGACTGTAAAGAGTTGTCATTGTAGAAAATTAGAGAATTTACAGGACAATTACAGGCAAGTCAACAGGAGAGTGAGCAGCGAACAGACCAGATTATTTAAAAGAAGAACAGGGCGCTCGAAGACACAATCGATTGCGGCAACAGATCCGTTTTTACACAAGTGGAATCAAATTACACTAAAAAACTCTTCACGATAAATGAATTAAAAGCAACACGTTTAAAAATAATCAGCCAGTCAAAACACGGTTTAATTACAGATGGCTCCCATCGCGGGGCTTAAGAGAGGGCAACTTACGACATCTTAAAACATATAAAAACACGGTTTAATTACAGATGACGCAACCAACGTGTGGCTAAATAACCCGAGAAAACACTGGTACGTAACAATATATATTATATACATCAAGAAACAGACTGTAGCAGAAAGTGTTTAAACTATTATATATACAGATATTTCACCAGACCTCTTTGAACATTTACACTGAGTGAACTCTCACTTTCTATTGACACAGCTGCGATGAGAATCTTTACTATTTTGTTTTTTTGTAGGGATTGTAAAACTCCCACTTATTTATACATGAATCATCACAAAAGCCCCTTGGAAAAAACAGATTCCATGGAAAGGCCCTAAAACAGCTTTATGGCGATGCTACTATTGTATAAATAACAATAAAAACATAGGTGGAGCAGAAAATTATGAGGGACATTCACGTCAATCCAGGACTATTAATTTTTAATAAATATAGAACACATTTATGATAGTAACAAGTACTTTTATTTCTCGATGTAATCCCCTGCTATATTTATACATTTATCCCAGCGTTACACTAGTGCCTGGATACCCGCAGTTTAGAAAGATTTGTCGTTACGTCGAAACCAAGATAGGACTGACTGCTTCACCTCAACGTCGCTGTTGGAATGCTGGCCTCCCAGGAACAACTTCAAGGGCCCGAACAGGTGAAAATCATTGGGAGCGAGGTCTGGACTGTAAGGGGGGTGTGGCAATAACTCCCAGCCAAGATCTTGTAGCATGCATGTCGTGCAGTGGGTGGTATGTGGGCGTGCATTGTCCTGCAGAAACAGAAGTCCTTTAGTGATCCCACCAGGCCGTTTTTTCTTGAGAGCATTGTGCACATCTTGAAGAACTTTGCAGTCGTACTCACTGTTAATATTGACTCCACAGGGTAGAAAATCGACATAATGATGCCATTTGTATCCCAAAAACTTGAGGCCATAACTTTGCCTGCACAAGCAATTGTTCGAAATTTTTTGGGAGGTGGTGAGTCCACATGCTTCCACTGCTTTGATGCATGTTTTGTTTCCGGGGTGAAATGATAGACCCACGTTTCATTGCAGGTAACAACAATTTGAGCTAGAAAAAGCTGGCCTTCTTTGTCAAAATGTTGCTTTAACTCCTTGCAGATTTGCAATCTTCTTTGCCGGTTGAAAGCAGAAAGCTGTCTTGGTACCCAGCGTGCACTAACCTTACTGAACTTCAGATGTTCGTGAATGATTTTGTTTACAGTTCCCACAGACACATTTATTTCTTTTACAATTTGCTGACAAGTTATCCAACGATTATCAAGAATCAGTTCTTCAAATTCCAATTTGAATTCTGTACTATCCTCACTATCTGAGACTTGCAAATTTATAATGATAAACATAAGATAAGAAAAACAAGTGGAAATGGGAAGAAAGTGAAGATCATAATTTCCAGATAGTAAAAAATAAATTTCTTGACAGCATCATGTTACATCACCCAAATTTTAATAAACGTTTTTTCATAAATTGTGATGCTAGTAACATTAGCCTTGGAAGTGAGCTATATCAGGAAGATGAAGAAGGAAATCATGGAGTTATCAGTTTTGCAAGCAGAGTACTGAGTAGTTGTGAGAGAAATTATACAGTAACTGAAAAAGAACTGCTGAGTGTTGTGTTTTCATGTATAAAATTTCGAACATTTATTTTGGGATACCCAGTGACCATCAGAACTGATCACAGATCAATTTCGTTTTTAAAAAATTGTAAACTTAACCACGGCAGACTCACTAGATGGGCATTAATACTTCAAGAATATAATTTAGACTGGGAATATATTCCAGGTAAGAAGAATGTAATAGCAGACCGATTATCCCGGATTAACCTCGAAAAAGGAACTTGTGAAATAGAACCAGAAAGTATTGGAAAAATATATTACATCATTAAGATGGCAAAGGAGTTACAAGATATAATTAATAAAATAAAAGTCGATCAACAAAGGGACACTAAATTAACAAAAATTAAGGAACGAATATTACAACATGACCCTATAATAATGAAATTTTTTTGTGTTTATGAAGAGGTCCTTTTTATTCGTCCTACCATTAAGGATCATGTCTGGAAGATGTATGTGCCAGCAGCAACAGAAGTAGCATTGATTCAGGATTATCATGAAAGGTATGGCCATATGGGATCACTCAAAGTTATTAAAGCTTTATCTGAACATTGTTACGTGAAAGCTATAAATAAAAGAGTAAGGGAGATAGTGAAAACCTGTAACATATGTCAGCTAGTAAAAGTAAATAATGAGAAGAGAACGGGCAACATGATTACAATAAAATCTAATAATAAACTTGAAAAGACTTTCTTGGATATCTGTGGACCTTTTCCCAGAAGTGGAGGAAGGCATAAATATAAATATATCATCATATTATTTGATCATTATATGAAATATACAAAACTCTACGCTATTAGTAGAGCCACAACGAAGAAAATTCTAGAAGTAATTATAAAAAAATACTTACCTGAGGTGGGAAAACCGGAAATGATTATAACGGATCATGGAACGCAATTTCGGGGAAAAAGGTGGAAAGAAGAATTAAGAAATTGGCAAATAAGAACATACAAGACATCAGTGTACCACCCTAGTAGCAATCCTGCTGAACGTGTATTAAGGGAAGTTGGCAGAATTCTTCGTACCTACTGTCATCAAGAACATAAAAACTGGAGTCAGTATATTGAACCAGCAGAGACTTTCCTTAATTGGTCATACCATGACACTATCGGTACTAGCCCTTATCAGGTAATGTTTGATAAACCACCACCAAGAGAAATTACATCATTGATAAATTTCCCTCCAGGAGAGAGAGAGTAGAGTTCGACCAAGTGGAAATGCACAACAGAGTGTTGCATAAAGTGGAACTTCAACAAAAAAGGGATGAAGGAAAAAGGAAAAGATTGGATACATACCAGATGGGAGATAAAGTACTAATCAAAAATAGACAACTACCCAGTTCTATAGAGGGTATTGCTCGGAAGCTACTGCTACTTTATACCGGCCCTTACCTCATAACCCAGGTGAAGGGGAATAATACTTACGAAATTAAAACAATTAACAATAATAGAATAAAGGGAGTTTATAATCAGTCAGAGATGAAACACTATTATGAAGATGAAGCCAAGACTATTAAGAGAATGGAAATAATCAACAATTTATTTTTAATAAACGAGTTAAACTAAAATAAATTTGTTCTAGTGGGGGGGCTTTATGTAACGTTACATAACCCGGTCCCAATAAATTAACTCATGATAATATAAAGGTCAGAAATGGGTAACCTGTAACTAGCTCTAAATTAAAGTATATCATTAAAAACGATAAACAATTCGAGTGATATATGGTGCAAAGTGAGTTATAGTGTACCCATTGAGGTAAAAAAAATAAAAGTGAAGGTAACTTATTACAGAACTGTGCTATAGGTTTGGAAATTATAAAACTATGAGAGTAGGCTATAATACTACTAACTGATTTTGTATTTTTATTTATTTATTGTAATATTTATATTGTATGAACAACCAATTGTTATACATAAGTTAATGTTATATTTTTTTAAATATTTGTGTTATAATATAGGATAACCCAGGGTTAGTTTTAAAAAACATAAAAAATTTTAAATATAAAAGGATAATAAAAATTAAAATAATACTATGAGGGAAATGGCAACAGGAAGTAGTGCAGTGTAGGAATACTATGAGAAACTAATAAATAATATATATAAATTTATTTAAAGATAATAAAATTATCAAATATTTATATACAAGGTCATAAGAAAATGAATAAAAACTTATTAGGTAAAACAAATTAATAAAGAAACCGGAATGGAAAAGAATTATTTTTCGGTAAATAAAATATAAATTTATAATAATTACAAACTGCCTGTATAATAAAAATACTATGGGTTACTAAGAGTGACGGAAATAACAAGTATTGTTAATAATAATAAAAATTTGGAATAAAACCATAGAGTTGAAGAAATTATGCTACTACAATTATAATAAAAATAACCTTTTTGGAACTTTGGAGGAGTGAAAATTAATACTAAATTAACAAGCAACATGACCACTATATAATCATCCATGATTTATCAAAATTAAATGGTTATACTCCTTACTAAACAGTGAAAGAAAACCTTCTGATGATTCAACATGGTTTCGCCATAGTTCTAGTTGACGATCGAAAAATGCGCCAGACGGTAAGGAAATTATAACGCAAGACGGACCTCACCAGAGAAAAAGCTTCATTCCAGTAAGAACCATACGGAGCGAGGTAATATAAACATTTCGTTTAATAGTTCAAGAAGAAAACGCATTCCGAACGTTGATATAGAACACAAAATAGTCATTTAATCACATGTTTTTTAAAGTAAACAAAAGCACGCTGCTCTCTAACGGACATTCCTGGAACTACATACTACACGAAAGAATAAACAAATTTATTTAATATTTTTTCGGTATTTGTAAAGCTTAGTAATTATCCATTTCTGACACTCTCGTAACAAAAAGAACTTACCCTGAACCCTGGGGAATTATTAAGAATTATATATTAATTGATGTTTTTTTTAAAATATAATAAAATTTGGTAAATAAGACCATATATGTTTTTCTCTTTAGATAATTCCATGTTTGCTCTGTGAAGTCGAGATTATGTTTTATTTAAGGAAAGATCAATTGTGATAATTGTATTTTGGTGGCAGGAAACAAAAACCAATAATATAAATAAATAATATTACTGAAAAATAATCTTGAATAATAAAGTGTGTTATAATTTTTTGTAGTGGGTAGTTGCAATAGGTTTCAGCACGAAAACAGAAGAAATCAACACATCGGATCAGATTTTGCTATAGTGTAGGCTGGTTAAACTAGGCGTGGAAACTTGTCTTACAATCAGCTGATTTAAATCACAGCGAACAATTTGAAAAAATCAGAAATCATCTAAACCAAGTGTAAATTATTGGTACTTACTCTCTCTTCCTCATAAGGCTGAACAACTTCCCTCCTTGACCCCAAATCACACACACTCGATTTCTGTTTAGATTGAGTAACATAAATAAAATACTTTATTTATTTATTTTAAAAAAAAAAAAACTTCCTTTATTATAATTCATAAGTGGCGACTGCGGAGAGGCGGAAACTTTAACATCTCAAACCGCTACGTTACAGAATTGGCGCATAACAACATTGGGAGCTTAATTAAATAAGACGAACACCCAATAAGACACATATAAAATAACTTTACTCCGCCTCTCAACAAAAACGCTACGTCACAGAATTGGCGCTCAACGTAAAAGGGCGGTAATTAGAAAAGAATTTTGATATTTAATAAAAATATATACCAAAAAATCTAATTATCGTTGGCAGTTATGAGAAAACAAGAAATGCATAATACCCGAGGCACATCGAAGAAGAGGGCAGAAGAAAAGGAGATTGAAGAAGGTGGACAGGAACAAGAAATAGAATTAGTCACGGACAGGGAAATGGACCAACAGACAGGCGATAAAGAAGAAACCGAAGTAGTTATGGATACGGAAAAGGAAGTAGTGGAAGAGGATGCCCAAGGGGACCAACCAGACAAAGCGGTAGCCAGAGAAGAACCTAATTGGCAAGACATGATGAAATTTATGGCAGAACAATTTAAGGAACAGAATAAACAAACTAATTAACAATTTAGAAAACAGGAGGAAACTTCAAAGCAAATCAATAATAAAATAGATGAAAATTTTAGAAAACAGGAGGAAGCCTTGAAACAAACCAATGAGGAAAATAAGGAGAATTTTAAGAAGCAGGAGGAACAAAATAGACAGACCAATGAGAAAATAGATAGCATTCAGGAAAGTTTAGTCAAACAACTAAATGAAAAAATAGAAACCATTCATGGAAATATCAAACAAACCATGAATGAACAATACCATGAACTGAAGGAAACGGTTGAAGGGCAAAGAGAAGAGATGAATGCAAAATTTGAAGAGAATAATGAGAATTTAAAACAAATTGAGGGTAAGATGGAGAATTTCAACAAGGAATTAAGAGAAAATCTAGAAGGTAAAATTGAACTGGTCAATAATACGTTAAGACAAAGAGTAGATGAATATAAGGAAGAGGCAGAGAAGAAATTAATGGAAACTAACCAAAGATTAGATAAAACTGAAGAGAAAATGGAACTAATTAAAACAGGAGTCGAGGCACGAATGGAAAAAGAAGAACAAGATAATCAAGTTCGTGTAATGGCCATACGACAAGAAAACAATGACCAGTTAGATAGTATCAAAAGCAGTCTAAACTGTAAATTTTCAGAGTTTCATAAAACAGTAGAGAATGTAAAAAATCAGTGTGATAGCCAAGCAGAGAAATTAGATAGTTTGCAACAAATACAAACCAATTTTCAATGTGATGTAGATAGAATAAGTGCTAGATCCGCATGCAGCAGTCATCAGGTTTATCCAGATAGTAAGGAAAGTGTAAACTTTCGGGATTATCGCAGAAACCCACTTGAATTTTTAGGGAGAGTAGACGAAATTTTGAACAGATCAAAGGAGAATCGATGGAATATGATAAAAGGTCTATTAGACGAATCGTTCAAAAATATCAATGATAATTGGTGGACAGCAATTAGGAACGAGGTGTGTGATTATGGGGATTTCAAAATTATGTTCAAACGTAAGTACTGGTCAGAATCAGTACAAAACATTATTAGGGATGATATCTGTCATGGTAGGTATGACCGTACAGTGGGACAAACACCTACTGCTTACTTTTTAGGGAAGGTGTGTATCGCAAAGTATTTAGACCCTAAGATACCTGAAGAGTGTCTAGTGACCAAAATGGCGTATCATTTCGAAGAGAAGATCATTAGTGCACGCTTAAGTGGACAAATAAAAACTATTGGAGGCATGGAAACGCTGCTAGAAAATTATGAACAGGAATCTTATTATAGGAGAAGTAGATGGAGATCAGGGAATACCGAGGAGCGTAGGAATGAACCACCACGAGAGAATCGGCCCAGAGTTAATTATGTGCATGCTAATAACAATTATTTCAATAATAGATATCGAGGAAGATGGCCTAATAATAATCGACAGAATTACAGACATGATTCTTATCATCGAGACGAAGGTCCACAAAGGAGTATGAACGTCGAGCAACCTAGATTCAGAGAGAGGGATGAAGAAAGGATACCGATAAACGATATTCAACATCATGAAAATGTTGAATCAAACAATAATAATGATGGAAATAGGGGAAACGGGTACCAGCAGTGAGAAGATGTGATTGCCCGTCACTGCTAGAAACAACAGGGCACAGAATTTACCATACACCCAATTATAATACTAATTTGAATCAACCAATAACCATTATCAGAAATAATTTTCTAAAAAATATACAGTCCGAGTTAATGGAAGAAAGAGCAATTAAAGAGTCATCACCAAACAATGACATAGTCTATATACAAATAAAATTAAATGGAGTGTCAGCAGAGGCCATGATTGATACAGGAGCCAATATTTCAATTATTGATCAATTAGAATTAGATCGTATTACTGAGTTAACTACTGAGAGAATACCTACTTTACCAATTAACAATTTAACAATTGTTGGTGCTACCGGGAAACAAAATAAAACAATAAAAAAACAAGTGTCTTTGAATGTTACCACTAATGGAATAGGAATACCTATGGGATTTTTAGTAGCGAAAGGGCTACCGTTTAGGGTGTTAATAGGGTGTGATATGCTACGGCGACACACTGCAATTATAAATCTGGCCAGGGGTATAGTAACCTTGAGCACAGAAAATGGTGAGTTAACGGCTGAGATAATTGGTAGCCAAAGTGCCCCTCAGTGTCCGAGCTCATTTTTTGTTAGGGAGGATAATAGATTAACCCTAGGTAACAATATAGAAGTAACGGAATCAAAGTTTTGGAAAGAGAAGATAGAAGAAATAATGGAGTTTCAGAATAGGCAGGCACCGGAAATAATTAGTGTAGAACAGAAACAACAACTTATAAAAATTTTTAATAAATATAAATCAGTATTCTCAGAATCACCAGGAAAAGCAAAAAAACTTCTTGTGTGAACTAAAGTTCAAGGAAAATGTAAATTTTAATAAACGATCATACCCTATTGCTCAAGCTTTGAAAGAGGCAGCAAGGAAAGAAATTCAAAGAATGATATTAGAAGACATAATTGAAAGAAGTAGTTCTCCATATTCCAGCCCATTGGTAGCTATACCGAAGAAAGATGGTCAAGTCAGACTATGTCTCGATGCTCGGGAGTTGAATAAAATGCTCATTAACGATCGCACGTCTCCAGGTGAGATTGAAGAGATAATGAAAAAATTCTATGGATGCAAGTACATGAGTACTTGGGATGCAGTCTGTGGATACTGGCAAATAGAGTTGCACCCTAACAGCAGACAATATGTTGCTTTCATATTCGAAGGACGAAATTATCATTTTAAGCGTTTGCCTTTTGGATTGGTAAATTCTGTGGCCGTGTTCATCCAGTGCATGGACCAAATTTTGGGTAAGGAAGTTTTAGATTTTACTACCATATATGTGGATGACATACTAATTACGTCTTGTACTTGGGAGGAGCATTGTAACCGAGTGGAAACAGTGTTAAATAAACTTTTGCAACACAATATAACTTTAAAACTGGATAAATCTAAATTTATCACACATGAACTACCATTTTTAGGGTTCATTTTATCTGCTACTGGAATTAAACCATCTCCTGAAAAAGTAAAGGCTATTCAAGATTTTCCTAAACCAAGAAACTTGAAACAATTACAATCCTTTTTGGGGACATGCAACTATTATAGAAAATTTCAACAGAATTATTCAGAAGTAACCGCTAAATTTCAATGTTTACTTTCAAAGAAAAACAAGTGGAAATGGGAAGAAAGTGAAGATCATAATTTCCAGATAGTAAAAAATAAATTTCTTGACAGCATCATGTTACATCACCCAAATTTTAATAAACGTTTTTTCATAAATTGTGATGCTAGTAACATTAGCCTTGGAAGTGAGCTATATCAGGAAGATGAAGAAGGAAATCATGGAGTTATCAGTTTTGCAAGCAGAGTACTGAGAAGTTGTGAGAGAAATTATACAGTAACTGAAAAAGAACTGCTGAGTGTTGTGTTTTCATGTATAAAATTTCGAACATTTATTTTGGGATACCCAGTGACCATCAGAACTGATCACAGATCAATTTCGTTTTTAAAAAATTGTAAACTTAACCACGGCAGACTTACTAGATGGGCATTAATACTTCAAGAATATAATTTAGACTGGGAATATATTCCGGGTAAGAAGAATGTAATAGCAGACCGATTATCCCGGATTAACCTCGAAAAAGGAACTTGTGAAATAGAACCAGAAAGTATTGGAAAAATATATTACATCATTAAGATGGCAAAGGAGTTACAAGATATAATTAATAAAATAAAAGTCGATCAACAAAGGGACACTAAATTAACAAAAATTAAGGAACGAATATTACAACATGACCCTATAATAATGAAACTTTTTGTGTTTATGAAGAGGTCCTTTTTATTCGTCCTACCATTAAGGATCATGTCTGGAAGATGTATGTGCCAGCAGCAACAGAAGTAGCATTGATTCAGGATTATCATGAAAGGTATGGCCATATGGGATCACTCAAAGTTATTAAAGCTTTATCTGAACATTGTTACATGAAAGCTATAAATAAAAGAGTAAGGGAGATAGTGAAAACCTGTAACATATGTCAGCTAGTAAAAGTAAATAATGAGAAGAGAACGGGCAACATGATTACAATAAAATCTAATAATAAACTTGAGAAGACTTTCTTGGATATCTGTGGACCTTTTCCCAGAAGTGGAGGAAGACATAAATATAAATATATCATCATATTATTTGATCATTATACAAAATATACAAAACTCTACGCTATTAGTAGAGCCACAACGAAGAAAATTCTAGAAGTAATTATAAAAAAATACTTACCTGAGGTGGGAAAACCGGAAATGATTATAACGGATCATGGAACGCAATTTCGGGGAAAAAGGTGGAAAGAAGAATTAAGAAATTGGCAAATAAGAACATACAAGACATCAGTGTACCACCCTAGTAGCAATCCTGCTGAACGTGTATTAAGGGAAGTTGGCAGAATTCTTCGTACCTACTGTCATCAAGAACATAAAAACTGGAGTCAGTATATTGAACCAGCAGAGACTTTCCTTAATTGGTCATACCATGACACTATCGGTACTAGCCCTTATCAGGTAATGTTTGATAAACCACCACCAAGAGAAATTACATCATTGATAAATTTCCCTCCAGGAGAGAGAGAGTAGAGTTCGACCAAGTGGAAATGCACAACAGAGTGTTGCATAAAGTGGAACTTCAACAAAAAAGGGATGAAGGAAAAAGGAGAAGATTGGATACATACCAGATGGGAGATAAAGTACTAATCAAAAATAGACAACTACCCAGTTCTATAGAGGGTATTGCTCGGAAGCTACTGCTACTTTATACCGGCCCTTACCTCATAACCCAGGTGAAGGGGAATAATACTTACGAAATTAAAACAATTAACAATAATAGAATAAAGGGAGTTTATAATCAGTCAGAGATGAAACACTATTATGAAGATGAAGCCAAGACTATTAAGAGAATGGAAATAATCAACAATTTATTTTTAATAAACGAGTTAAACTAAAATAAATTTGTTCTAGTGGGGGGGGCTTTATGTAACGTTACATAACCCGGTCCCAATAAATTAACTCATGATAATATAAAGGTCAGAAATGGGTAACCTGTAACTAGCTCTAAATTAAAGTATATCATTAAAAACGATAAACAATTCGAGTGATATATGGTGCAAAGTGAGTTATAGTGTACCCATTGAGGTAAAAAAAATAAAAGTGAAGGTAACTTATTACAGAACTGTGCTATAGGTTTGGAAATTATAAAACTATGAGAGTAGGCTATAATACTACTAACTGATTTTGTATTTTTATTTATTTATTGTAATATTTATATTGTATGAACAACCAATTGTTATACATAAGTTAATGTTATATTTTTTTAAATATTTGTGTTATAATATAGGATAACCCAGGGTTAGTTTTAAAAAACATAAAAAATTTTAAATATAAAAGGATAATAAAAATTAAAATAATACTATGAGGGAAATGGCAACAGGAAGTAGTGCAGTGTAGGAATACTATGAGAAACTAATAAATAATATATATAAATTTATTTAAAGATAATAAAATTATCAAATATTTATATACAAGGTCATAAGAAAATGAATAAAAACTTATTAGGTAAAACAAATTAATAAAGAAACCGGAATGGAAAAGAATTATTTTACGGTAAATAAAATATAAATTTATAATAATTACAAACTGCCTGTATAATAAAAATACTATGGGTTACTAAGAGTGACGGAAATAACAAGTATTGTTAATAATAATAAAAATTTGGAATAAAACCATAGAGTTGAAGAAATTATGCTACTACAATTATAATAAAAATAACCTTTTTGGAACTTTGGAGGAGTGAAAATTAATACTAAATTAACAAGCAACATGACCACTATATAATCATCCATGATTTATCAAAATTAAATGGTTATACTCCTTACTAAACAGTGAAAGAAAACCTTCTGATGATTCAACATGGTTTCGCCATAGTTCTAGTTGACGATCGAAAAATGCGCCAGACGGTAAGGAAATTATAACGCAAGACGGACCTCACCAGAGAAAAAGCTTCATTCCAGTAAGAACCATACGGAGCGAGGTAATATAAACATTTCGTTTAATAGTTCAAGAAGAAAACGCATTCCGAACGTTGATATAGAACACAAAATAGTCATTTAATCACATGTTTTTTAAAGTAAACAAAAGCACGCTGCTCTCTAACGGACATTCCTGGAACTACATACTACACGAAAGAATAAACAAATTTATTTAATATTTTTTCGGTATTTGTAAAGCTTAGTAATTATCCATTTCTGACACTCTCGTAACAAAAAGAACTTACCCTGAACCCTGGGGAATTATTAAGAATTATATATTAATTGATGTTTTTTTTAAAATATAATAAAATTTGGTAAATAAGACCATATATGTTTTTCTCTTTAGATAATTCCATGTTTGCTCTGTGAAGTCGAGATTATGTTTTATTTAAGGAAAGATCAATTGTGATAATTGTATTTTGGTGGCAGGAAACAAAAACCAATAATATAAATAAATAATATTACTGAAAAATAATCTTGAATAATAAAGTGTGTTATAATTTTTTGTAGTGGGTAGTTGCAATAGGTTTCAGCACGAAAACAGAAGAAATCAACACATCGGATCAGATTTTGCTATAGTGTAGGCTGGTTAAACTAGGCGTGGAAACTTGTCTTACAATCAGCTGATTTAAATCACAGCGAACAATTTGAAAAAATCAGAAATCATCTAAACCAAGTGTAAATTATTGGTACTTACTCTCTCTTCCTCATAAGGCTGAACAACTTCCCTCCTTGACCCCAAATCACACACTCTCAATTTCTGTTTAGATTGAGTAACATTAAATAAAATACTTTATTTATTTATTTAAAAAAAAAAAAAACTTCAGTTATTATAATTCATAAGTGGCGACTGCGGAGAGGCGGAAACTTTAACATCTCAAACCGCTACGTTACAGAATTGGCGCATAACAACATTGGGAGCTTAATTAAATAAGACGAACACCCAATAAGACACATATAAAATAACTTTACTCCGCCTCTCAACAAAAACGCTACGTCACAATATTTACCCTTAGATTAAATATTTAAATACTGGCCGCTGGAATATTGCTGCCACCTTGAGAAACAATTGCTTCTTAAATGAAAGTTACTTGTGCCTATTTAAAAGAAATAAATACTCTTTGTTCACAGGTAAGGTATCTAGGCTTTATTAACATCAGTTAAATTGAATGAATTCCTTTTAAAAAACAATGAATAAATTTTTAAAACAACAAAAGTTAATTATTTTCTGAAAATCCTTCAGCTCAGGGCTGGTAACACTGGTACAATATACAATATTATGGTAATTCTTGTTATGTTAATTTTGGTTATTATTGTTACCAAATTTCATGAATTCTTTGAATTGTCATGATACAAGATACAAAGATGTTTATTAAGAATAATATTGATTAATATAGAATGATCAAAAGACAAAAAATTAAAATTAGTTAACCTCAAATACGATATTAAAATTATCGTATTATCGTACAACAGGTGTGCTGTAGTTATTCATTCAAGCCTGTGTAACACGTGTTTATAAACGTTACACATTAAAACAATATTACTGGTTTAATTATTATTATGAACTGGATTTGATAAAACATAGAAAAATTCTTATTATTGAGTCTATTCAAAAAAGAATTATTAATGAGTGAAATGACTCTCTGTTGACATGGGAATATTTGTCGTTTATAGGTTAATTTTACCTATAGTTGAGAGTAAGTTAATAAAATAAGTTATTTAATATTATTGACATCTTAATACTACATTCAAAACATTATTTATCATAATAAGACTGGTAATTAACGGCAGTGATAGTTCTCGTAAGTCAAATTATTATTTATTCGATTCAACTGTGATTGTAATCAAGTAAGCGCCTATATTTTATAAGTGTTGCTTACTGTGTTTATTATTACTTCGACTCTGATTATTATTTTTCTTGAACAAATATTAAAATATTTTAATTAAATAATGTAATTAATTAAACGAGAACTTTTAATCATTGTGCCTGTCAATGTACAATCGTTCGCTAGGTTAGACATGCATAGTGTGTGCTTGACTAACGTCAGAGCCGCGTTTGGTATGTAGTGCGCCCTGGGCCCGAACAACATTCGCGCCCCCATCTCCGGTCCAAACTTGTAATCTCATGCGCCCCCCAAAATCGCCAAATCTCATGCGCCCGGGCCCACCGGGCCCATTTATAAAAGTGGCCCTGACTAACGTAGTCCGATATAATATTCATCGACTGACGAGAATTATATTTCATTTTATTTTAAAATTCGTTAATTGATAGTACTCCCTGTATAATTTCACTTTTCATTGCCTTTATTATACACTGGCAACGTTTAAATAATTCACTTTATTATTCGTAGCACTGCCACACGTAAAAAGGGGTTATTCTTCAGTTGAGGTTAGTTACAATTGTTTACTATGTAACGCGCACAAATTCAAAATATTTTCTTGACGACTGCTGCGTGCTCTGCTCGCCTCGCTGGTTGGAAAACAATTAATTCTTCTCGTAGAAGCTTCTCCTCTCTTCTGGTAAAATCAGATCGTCCCATTGGTGGAGAAGTCTGTACTCTCTACCCCAAACGCCTTTGTAACATTAAACTTTTAATTTTTCAGCGTCCGTCTTTGGGTTAGAGGCTAGTCTATGTTGTCCATGTTCATTCCAATTCGGAAATGATAGAAAATCTTATAATATGTATAATTTTCTTATTATTCGTCTGTTTGATAAATGAATAGTCGCATTGTTTTGCGGATACTTGGGTCTTTATTTTAAGTCCAAACAAGATATAAATCCGTCCAATAACAATTCACTTCACTGTACACAATACATATATAGTGGTTCTTAATAAAAAAATAAGTCTTTACCACTATATTTCGGTGTTATATTAATCTAATGCTTATAATTAAATGTTTATAATTCATATCTTCCATTATTTAATACAAAATATTAATGTATTTATGGTTTAAGCAAAATGCATTCATGGCGTGCAAGCCATATATGTCCTAGCATTTGTATTTGCTTGTATTACCATTATTTCTTATACTACTATACAATTTTGGTATTTAAACGTTACTTAATATCCTTTTACATCTTTGCTGATACTTTACTCCAGCAAATGTTGTCTTATTTACATATATAGCATTGTTTAAAATACACTATGCTATCATTTCGCCATTCTGTCACTCTTATTTAGTTATTATTATCATATATTATATGCATTACTGACAATTAAAGTGTACACGGACATTGTACATGGTCTGTTTAGTGCACTTACTAACTTTTTGTTAGTTGAAATTTCTTTAAGTTACAATAGGATGGTTATTTACACCTAGTCCTATGAGTACAGTTAATTGGTTTATTAGATTATAGTTATTAAATTACTTATACAATGATTGTGGGGTATTCTCATAGTTGAATTGAACATTCTTCTAACTACTGGTAAACTTCCTTACTCTCTCTTTACAAGTTTTATTATGGTTTTTTTAAGTAACTCTTTAGTCACTTGGGATTTTGTCTAATTTGTTTATTGTTATTATTAATAATCTGACTTATATAGTTGTGTTCTTCAGTTCATAAGGTATTCATTGTCTTGTACATTTGTTCTTATTTGGTCTCTGTTTGAAACAATTACTGGTAATTACTTTATTTAATTATTGTGTATGATTTTATGTTGTAGGTCCAGTTCAGATGAGGTTATGTGTTACTGAGTTGGCAACAATATGCTTCTTATTTTGTTCAATATTCAGCTTAAATATTGTTATGTCATTATGGCATGTTACTACTATTGTTTATTACTATGTTTTAATTAATAATACAGCATTATTAAATGCACCATGCTATGATTTCGTTATTTTATCACTCCTATTCAGTTCTTGTTCGTATATATTACATGTATTATTAGCAATTAAAATGTACACAGACATTGTACATTGTCTGTTTAATGTACTTACTAACTTTTTATTAGTTGAACTTTCTTTAATTTGTAGTAGGATGGTTATTTACACCTATAGTTAATTGGTTTATTATATTATTGTTATTAAATCACTTATATAATGATTGTTAGTTATACTCATAGCTGAATTGAACATTTCTCTTACTACTGGTAAACTTCTTTACTTTCTATTTACAAGTTTTATTAGTGTTTTTTGATTAACTCTGTAGTCACTTGGGATTTTGTCTAATTTGTTTATTGTTATTATTAATAATCTGACTTATATGGTTATGTTCCTCAGCTTATAAGGTATTCACTGGCTTATACATTTGTTCTTAATTGGTTTCTGCTTGACACAATTACTTGTAATTACTTTATCTAATTATTGTGTGTGATTTTATGTTGTAGGTCCTGTTCAGATGAGGTTATGTGTTACTGATTTGACAACAATATGCTTCTTCTTTGTTCAACATTCTGCTTAAATATTGCAATGTCATTATGGCATGTTATTACTATTGTTTATTACTATGTTTTACACACTTTGTACACATTTTACACTATATGTTTATACAACAATACTTGGTTTTTTACTTAATTATGTTACACATTTTGGTGGGTTTGCATCTTGGCTTGTATACATTGGTTTGTTTCTTTACAATAAATTGTTTTGTTTGCTTCACGTTAGTTATAGCATTTATTTACATTTTGTCCTGTGTTACTCTGACATTCAGGCACATTTCATATCAAGGATTATATAGTTTGTATCATTGGTCTTTTTGAGCAATTATTTCTCTTTTCAGTTCCATTAAATTGGTGGTCTTACTAAGTATGTTTGTGTTTTACAATCTTGGATTACAATTTGTACACTAAATTTTGGGTATTTCACTTGATAATCGTTGATTTCACTTGTTAACATTTATTCACTTCCCTTTGTTATAAACACTTCACTCATATTGTTTGTGTTGCTTATTTGGGGTAGTGTCATTACATTATTTATAGTTGCACTCATATAAGGTATTCACTATTATTGTTTGTGATCACTTACTAAGTTTTCAACACTTGGTTTCATTCATCTTGGTCTCATTATGTACTTCCTTGATGGATAGTTTTATTACTATTAATGTGGTAATCGTTATTCTTATTTTGTTACTTTACTGGTTGTGGTGCCTTCCATATTTTGGGAATGTTGGTGTTTTATTCTAGTCATACATATTCTTCATTTTTCGAGGTACATTTCTTCTTCTTCTTCTTCTTCTTCTTCTTCTTCTTCTTCTTCTTCTTCTTCTTCTTCTTCTTCTTCTTCTTCTTCTTCTTCTTCATACTTCCTCTTCTGGTTACTCTGTAACTTATCCTTCATTTTTAATTTCTTATCACTTATAAGGTATCTTTTGGTTCATCACTATTTGTGATAGTTCATGTTATATTGATAATGCAATTATTTACATTATATCCGTCGTTGTTTGTCACAATTCATATTTATTTGTCTATTCATCATGTTCATTCAATATAGTTATTATTTTTAACATTTTCACTCATTATTATGATAATCATTATTTTATATATGTCTCACTATTATGGTAAATTAGTTTATCCTCTCACTACGATGATAACATTTAATACATCTATTCACTATGATGATAATATTTGGTATATCCCCTCACTATTATAATCTATTGGTTTGTCTGTTCGCTATGATGATAATAATATTTGGTATATCCCCTCACTATTATGATCTATTTGGCCTATATTGCTAACGTATTATATTGATCCATTGTCCTCTCTTTTCCTCCTTTCTACTCGATGATATATTTATTATGGTTCTTCTTTCTTCTTCGTTGGCTTGCTTTAACATTATTCATTTATAGATACACATTTGACTTTTATACTTCTGCTCTTTCTTCTCATGTTCGATGAAATATGTTCGTGGTACATTTTTAATTCGACGTATTATATCATTTCTATGTAACCATTTTTTTGATACGTTACAATATTAATAATTTTATATAGATAGTGTGTAGAGAAAGAGAATAAAATGATGAGAAATAAATGGGAGTTGAACTAGTGAAAGTGATTTATCCTAGAGTGATATAATACTAAAGAAACACTAAGTAAATTATAATGAACACTAAATAATTTAAGAAAGTGCAAGAGAGAAATGAATACAAATATTGTGTATCATAAAAATAGTAAGAGGAGAATAGGCTAAGATAAAGACTTAGTAAAATAACCTATGTTTAAGTTTTAAGAGTGAACAATAACATTTAACAAAGTTACAATGAATAATATTTAGAATAGAACATTGATTCAGTAAATAATGAACACTAAGTAGTGATATTCACCGTGATGACTAGGAAATAGTATTGTTATAACTTAAGAATGTATTGTAAAAGTTCAAAGGTGTGTTTCACAAGGAAAAGTAATAAGATGGTGTTAACATGGAAGGGAGAGCAAAAAGCATTAGAAAATAAGTCTGTATTAACTATCACGGAAAATTGCATTCTCAACAATTTTACGGGGATAAAGTCATATGGTACCCAGGGGGAAATATAAATTTATAGAAAGCGGTGGTTTTCTTTAGAAGTAAGAAAACATTAAAATATGTAGTAAGGTGCGGCAGAAATTCAATAAGACGACCTTGCGTTGACGCCAGTAAGTCGGCTAAAAAATTACAAATTGTCACGGGCGGGACGGACCGTCATAAAACTGTATTGTTTGCTAGGGTGTAAGAAACATTTACCAAGATTGTAAAAGTTAAGTGCATCTAACAAAAGGAGCTATATTTTAAAAAGAGAGCGTAGAGATTGAGATGGAGGGTGACGCGAAGTTTTCCTACCACATGTTCACGCGCATTTTGTGGACGAATAACGGATAGCGTCATTTTTTACGCAGGTTGTTTCGTTAAACAGATTGGGTAGTTTTGAATTTAGCGGTACGTCAGACCAATAGGCGTGTAGTTTGTCAATATTGAGTGAGGGTAGTTTGTAGCGAAGTATAAAAAATACGGAGTGTAAGAAGTTAGGGCAGTCAACGGAGAGATTACAGATATTAGACTCATAATATTTATTTTAGTCTACGGGAAAATCACAACACTAAGAATCGTATTAGTTGTTATAATAATTTTTCAGTAAGTTTATTAAGTATACTTCAATAAATTAAAATTTCCAACAAATTAAAAGAAAAGAAGGAAGAGAGAACGTTTAATATCAATTATGTTATTTATTTATTTAATACATCACATTAATTTAGTGCTAGATGCTGATTGGACAAAATCCGTTAAATACATATACATGTATGCTTATTCAAGCAGATTCGTATCATAGTGAACACGAAAGGCTATAGAAATTTGTGTTATGCCCGGTAAAGTTCATAGTATGGCTCCCGTAGGTTTTTTATTACCCTTGTTACAACATCTTATACTGATAGAGTTCGATGCGCTTTTTGTGGACCCATGCTAGAAAAGTGGAAACGGGGTTAACGACCGTATGAGAGAACACCAAAAATGGGCTCCACTGGTGTTCATTTATACCGTAAGTCAGTTACGGTAACGCGATAGTAATCTGTGCGGAAGTTAGCATCGTAAACACTTAATAAATGTTCATAAGAAGAACTCGAGCGTAACTAAAGAAGATCAACTTAAAACCGAGTAACATATCTAAGTTTTAATTAATACAACATCAACCGTTTAAAAGTCGAGTTACCTAGCGATTTAAATGTGTGAAACGTCATTGTACAGGACGGTCGATCAATAGCAGTTATTAACCTGGTGTTAGACGCACTTAGCTTTGTTAATGAAATACTGTGTTTTTCTACAAGTGTATTAGTATACAGCACCTGTGTAATTATCACTAAGCAAGTTGAGTGAATGGTGTAATACTTGTGAAACCAGTGTAATTAGTGCGACCTGACAAGGATAATTATTAAACGGATAACTTCTGATCACCAGCCTGGAAACCACATCACAGAGGACATCGCATCGCAGAGTAATTCAACAGACACGTAAATAACAACAATGAACAATCATTTTATATTGCTTATTAATATCAAGTATATGTCAGTCTTGTTTTGGTGACTCAATCAGTCTAAGGATCCATTGCTAAGAAATAAACACTAATAACTTTGATAGTAAATGAATAAAGTACTGAATGATAAATTTGTAATATTTGAATGCAACTGTTATTAACAAATTTAATTAATAACAACTAAATTGTGTTTATTTATTACTGGCGCCCTGGGATAATTCTAAAGAGTCGGTACACGAAAGTAAGTGTGATATCTTATTGTTAAAATTTGATACGTGATAAATATTAATTTTGTCATTGAATAATTTAATCTGATAAACTCTTACTTTATACATGCTCGTAGGCCAAGTAGTATGCAAAGTAGTAACAAAATAGTAGTGCTATAAGGCCTATATTTAAAAGTGTATTACATTTTGTTGCCCGGAATGTGGGACTATTGAGTCACTAATAGAATAGTAAAATAAGAATAAAATAGAATTAAGAATAACAATAATATAAGATATAGTTGTATGATTACGCGGAGTAAGAGTAGGAAAAACATAAACACACAGAACAACACGCACGGAGAACACAATAACATGAATACAGAAACAACATCCCACGGTAACGAAATGGACTTCGATATAAACAATCAGCTAGGAGATTCGCAGACGATCGCACACATTTCAATGGGGAATGAAGAGTCAGAGACGCGGGGACTGAACGAAGAAAATGCAGAAACACAACATATTACACAAGAAACACTAGTAGAGGTTAGAGAGAGACCAGGATATCAGACATTACCAGAGAAAAACAAAGACACCGATATATGTACAATACTCCAACAACTAGTACAACAAACACAATGAATTGAACAACAATCGAAAGAAACAAAAGAACAATTATTACAACAATCGAAAGAAACAAAAGAACAACTATTACAACAAACACAACGAATTGAACAACAATCGAAAGAAACAAAAGAACAAATAAAAGAACTGGCGGAAAAAACAACACAACAGCTAACACAACAAGCGACACAACACAAACAACAAATGCAACAATTATCAGAGCAGATACACAAACAAATTATGGAACTAAGAAACGAAGTATTCACGCAACTCAATCAAGAAAAAGCAAATAACCAAAAAGTTCTCCAGGAGTTTAGAGTAGATATTGATAATAAGATCGAAGAAAACTGTGATAAGATTAGTACCGAAATTAGTGCCAATACAAAACAACAAATTAAAGAACTTGACGAAAAATACAATAATAATTTTGAAATAATTATTGAAACAGTAAGTGTAAACAATCAAAGATGTGCAGATAACACGGCAGCTATAAATGAATTAAAGGTCGAAAAACTGAAAGAGTTGGAAACTAAAATCGACAGCAAGTCTGACGAGACACACCTTAAATTACAACAAATACAACAGGAAGTACGAACTAAACTAGCGTCAATAAGCAACACACCATGTAATCGGAGCATGACAAACGAACAGGTGAAGGACATACAATATAATGGCACGGGTGATTTCCCGATGGAATTTAATAAAGAATTGGATGAAATCTTCAGAAAACATTATCAAGATGCTGGAAACATCAAGTGGATAGCAAGACATCTTGAAGGAGAGGCAGCAGTATGGTGGAGGTTAGTAAAAGATAACATTAACAATTTTGTGGATTTCACTGACGCATTTATAAGTAAATATTGGAATGACGTCATTCAAGAGAGAGTATGCAATGAACTGGAATTCGGAAGGTATCACGCAGAGAATGGAATGAACATGATCCAATACTTAGAGCGTAAACTGTTAGAAAACCGACAATTAATTCCGCCAATACCTGATAAGTATTTGATTAGGAAAATTACGAAACATTATCCGCATGAAATACGAGTTGCGATAATTACTCGTGGTGTAGTGACAATCAATGAATTCGAGCAGGTCTTGTTAGAATTTATGAGTCTGAGAAGTGACACCAGGGAGGCGAGCCGAGGGTACTATGACGGACGGCGAGATCGTAAACCATGGACGAGGGGTGAAGAGGAAAGAGAGCAACCAGCTGAGCACGGACGCGCAAATGGAACTGAAAGTAGGCCAGTTACGTCACACTACCCCAAACAAACAAACAAGTTTAAAAATGAGAACGAACCTATTCCATCGACCAGCGGTGCGAACGGTAACAAAGTTAATACCGTTATGCCAAAAAAACTAGCTAAGTTCTGTAAATATGAAGTAGACTTAAGTAATATTAGTAAATATATTAACACTACTTTTCTAGATTTAAGAGATGATTTAATGGATAATGATGATGTTAACATAATATGTAAAGTTAATAAATGTCCGGAAGTGTCTCGTTGAACGGAGTGTCTACATGCGCCTTATTGGACACCGGGAGCCAATTAAACGCTGTCTCAGAACAGTGGTTTAAAGACAATAAAAAGGAATTGGGTGATCTAGAAATGTTAAAATTGTCGAATACCGTAATTAAGGGTGCAACCGGCAATAAGTCAAAAAGGGTCACACAACAAATCCTATTAACTGTCCAAATCGAAAGTTTAAGAGTCGATAGTGTCTTCGTAGTTGTCACAGAATTAATAAAAGATTGTATCTTAGGCATAGGGTTATTGGAAGAAAATGGGTGTGTGATCGACCTGAACAACAAACGATTAATCATTCAGGGAGATCAAAACCAGGAAGGAACTACAGCGGAGATACTACAAGTAGAACTCCCATCTGCCGATGAAGATATCGAAGAATTGATTGGACAGAAGGTACAAACTATCACAGAAATAACCGAAGCTGAACGGAGCGAGCTAAAGCATATTTTAATGGATAATAAAATGGTATTCCGGGATACGCCAGGTAGGATTAACTCGTATCAACATAAATTCGAAGTCACCGATCGGACACCCTACTGTCAGAAAGGTTGGCCGATTCCGATGAGATACAAGGAAGCAGTGAAGGCAGAAATCCAGAAAATGGAGGCGCATGGTGTTATTGAAAGGGCCCAGAGTCCATACGTCAACCCTATGGTTACTGTCGTAAAGAAAGACCAGACGGTTAGATTATGTTTGGACACCCGTAAGCTGAATTCAGTAACAATTCCAGACCATGAGGGAGCCATTCCAATTAACGAGATACTGGCAAAATGTGGTAACATTAAAGTCATGTCCACAATTGACCTCCGTAGCTCATTTTGGCAAATCCCATTGCATCAGGAATGTAGAGATTTTACTGGGTTTTTGTATGAAGGCAAGTGCTATTGGTACACAGTGACGCCGTTCGGATTGAAGACTAGCCTAGCAAGTTTAACGAGTGGTTTGGACCGAGTATTGTCGGAAGAAGTGAAGGCATTTACGATCTTATATGTAGATGACTGCTTATGTATTTCGGATAGCGTGGAAGAGCACCTACGGCACTTAAAATTATTATTACGTGACATCAAACAAGCTAATTTAACTGTCAACTTTAAAAAATCGCAGCTGTTTCATAAAGAGATTGATTATCTGGGATATCGCTTAACAATAGAGGGTATTACCGACGCACCGGATAAGATTAGAGCCATTCAGGAATTTCGGAAGTCAAAGAATCAAAAACAACTTAAAGGATTTCTGGGCTTAACCAATTTTTACAACCGATTCACCAATAAGTACGCCGAGGCGACGCAACCGTTGTTAAACTTATTAAAAAAGAATACCACGTTTAAATGGACAAAGGAAATGGATCAGCATTTTGAGAGAGTCAAGGAATTATTCATCGAATCAGTGGTTCTTAAGCATCCTTACTCCAACAAGCGTTTCTACCTACAGACGGATGCGAGTCGTTATGCGCTGGGAGGCCAGCTTTACCAGCTAGACGAGAATAACGACATTGGAGTAGTCGCATATACAAGCCGCGTGGTACGGGGAGCTGAGCGTAATTACTTCACCACAGAATTAGAGCTACTGAGTGTTGTATACTGTTTGCAAAAATTTAGGACCTACGTACTGGGTAAGCCTTTTACAATCATTACTGACAACAAGGCGTTAATATTCATAAAAAAGTGCCACCTAAATAATTCCCACATAACGCGATGGATTCTCGCTATACAGGAGTATGATTTCGACATCATTCACTGCAAGGGGCGAGATAACATCGTGGCGGACATCCTGAGCAGGCATCCTGAAGACATGGACGAGGAACAACCAATCGATCGAACCGAGGAGTTAGAGATCAATCTTATCAACATCCGCATCAGTAAGGAGGCCAAGGAGCAGCTCAAGAATATAAGAAGTTATCAACTAGCCGACATGAAATTGAAGCAAATTATCGACGTAATACGAGCCAATAAACAACATAAACTTGCCCAAAAATACAGTTGGCACAATGACAAATTATACCGAAGCAAAAAAGGGATATGGAAACTTATGTTGACCAAAGAACTTTGCCACAATATGATTGCTGAACTACATCAGGCATACAGTCATGTGGGAAATCGTCGTTCATATCACCTGTTCAAAGAAAATTTCACAGGGAACTCAGTTAATAAGATTACCAAATTAATTACGAAAACTTGTCAAACATGCCAGAAAAGCAAGGACCATTTTAAACGAATGGTAGGCGAAACGCAGCCTGTCATACCCCAAAACAAGAGTGAACTAGTTAGCATTGACTACTATGGACCATTACCGGTATCCACAGGCAAGGTCAGGTACATACTCACTGTGATTGACAACTTCACCAAATATGTAAAATTATATAAATTAAGGCAAGCATTAAGGCACCACGACTGCCACTATAAATAAAATTAAATTGTATTGTGAAGAAATGGGAAGGCCATCAGCAATGCTGACTGACAACGGTACCCAATTCACCAGTCAACGATGGATCACAGCATTGACGGAGATGGGTATTAAACCAAAATATACCGCTGTTCGCAATCCGTGCACTAATTTGGCTGAAAGGATCAATAGACAATTAGGCAACATGTTTAGGGCATTGACATCCGAAAGACACACAAAGTCGGCACAATTTCTTAATCTAGTTGAAGCATGTATAAATCAAACATACCACGAGACAATTGAAACCACCCGTTCGAAGCACAGTGGGGAAGAAAACCGGAGCGGGACTGGACCAAATATCTTGACAAGGAAATGATGCCGACAAGCCAACCAATTAACTATCATAATATTTAATTATGCATAAAATAAAAGGGGAAAAAAGGACAAATCGAATCAACGCTGCTCATCAGATTTCAAAATTCCAAATAGGAGATAAGGTGTTGCTACACGCGTATCCAATCTCAGATATGAACAAAAAGATAATAGGGAAATTTTGCAATTTATTTGAAGGACCATATAAAATAACAAAGGAACTCGGAACAGCAACCTACCAGCTAGAAGATGCACGACGACCAGGATGTATCAGAGGAAATTTTAATATACAACAATTAAAACCGTATTATGAGCAATGACCCATTACTACACACACGACACTGATACTTCATAGATACTAAACAGATTGTAATAGCACACAACGTCTACATATGTAATAATTGTAGGATTCGAATACTGTTGTAATAAATAAGATAATCACATGGTAATAAGGTAATAAAACGAACAGACACAATTCAAATCGCACGCATTATTCGAACACATCTCACCACACACATACACAGCTTAGATCTTTCGAAAAACTATCTTGTCGCCAACAACAAGACGAACAACGCTACCTACGACAGCCTCTGATGAAGCCTTCTATAGGTGAAAGCCGGTTTAGGCTGTAAGGTAAAACTTTATGTTTTTACTTATAAAAAAACTTAGTGTTCCGAGTCGTCAATATTAAGTGATATTAAGATAATCATTGTTAATTACTAAATTATATAAGAATTCCAGAAGCTAGTAGCGTAGTTATTATGAATGTACTACATTGTAAGAGTAAGTTAAGGGAAGTAGCACGTAAACAGATGTTAGGGCAAAATGTCATTGTAACATGTGTTGAGATGAAAGGGAGAGTAGAGCAGAATATTTTAAAAGTAGTCGTTTGACCAGTTTGTCAAGGGTGGGACGGAGAGTCTGTTTGTAAACAAACCTTGAAATGCTGTTGACACTTAGGGTACAATAATAGATCGTAAACTAGCTAATATTACCATGTTGTGTTAAATAAATGAAAAGTAATTAATATAATGCGATGTATAAACAAATCTAGATTATAGCAAAGGTTAAACAAATTATTGTTAGCAATATAAAATTTTAGCAGGGGATTAGGGACAAATCAATAGAATCAATCCCAAATTCTATTAAAAATTTGATATAATTCTATCGGGGGACGATATCACGGAAAATTGCATTCTCAACAATTTTACGGGGATAAAGTCATATGGTACCCAGGGGGAAATATAAATTTATAGAAAGCGGTGGTTTTCTTTAGAAGTAAGAAAACATTAAAATATGTAGTAAGGTGCGGCAGAAATTCAATAAGACGACCTTGCGTTGACGCCAGTAAGTCGGCTAAAAAATTACAAATTGTCACGGGCGGGACGGACCGTCATAAAACTGTATTGTTTGCTAGGGTGTAAGAAACATTTACCAAGATTGTAAAAGTTAAGTGCATCTAACAAAAGGAGCTATATTTTAAAAAGAGAGCGTAGAGATTGAGATGGAGGGTGACGCGAAGTTTTCCTACCACATGTTCACGCGCATTTTGTGGACGAATAACGGATAGCGTCATTTTTTACGCAGGTTGTTTCGTTAAACAGATTGGGTAGTTTTGAATTTAGCGGTACGTCAGACCAATAGGCGTGTAGTTTGTCAATATTGAGTGAGGGTAGTTTGTAGCGAAGTATAAAAAATACGGAGTGTAAGAAGTTAGGGCAGTCAACGGAGAGATTACAGATATTAGACTCATAATATTTATTTTAGTCTACGGGAAAATCACAACACTAAGAATCGTATTAGTTGTTATAATAATTTTTCAGTAAGTTTATTAAGTATACTTCAATAAATTAAAATTTCCAACAAATTAAAAGAAAAGAAGGAAGAGAGAACGTTTAATATCAATTATGTTATTTATTTATTTAATACATCACATTAATTTAGTGCTAGATGCTGATTGGACAAAATCCGTTAAATACATATACATGTATGCTTATTCAAGCAGATTCGTATCATAGTGAACACGAAAGGCTATAGAAATTTGTGTTATGCCCGGTAAAGTTCATAGTATGGCTGCCGTAGGTTTTTTATTACCCTTGTTACAACATCTTATACTGATAGAGTTCGATGCGCTTTTTGTGGACCCATGCTAGAAAAGTGGAAACGGGGTTAACGACCGTATGAGAGAACACCAAAAATGGGCTCCACTGGTGTTCATTTATACCGTAAGTCAGTTACGGTAACGCGATAGTAATCTGTGCGGAAGTTAGCATCGTAAACACTTAATAAATTTTCATAAGAAGAACTCGAGCGTAACTAAAGAAGATCAACTTAAAACCGAGTAACATATCTAAGTTTTAATTAATACAACATCAACCGTTTAAAAGTCGAGTTACCTAGCGATTTAAATGTGTGAAACGTCATTGTACAGGACGGTCGATCAATAGCAGTTATTAACCTGGTGTTAGACGCACTTAGCTTTGTTAATGAAATACTGTGTTTTTCTACAAGTGTATTAGTATACAGCACCTGTGTAATTATCACTAAGCAAGTTGAGTGAATGGTGTAATACTTGTGAAACCAGTGTAATTAGTGCGACCTGACAAGGATAATTATTAAACGGATAACTTCTGATCACCAGCCTGGAAACCACATCACAGAGGACATCGCATCGCAGAGTAATTCAACAGACACGTAAATAACAACAATGAACAATCATTTTATATTGCTTATTAATATCAAGTATATGTCAATCTTGTTTTGGTGACTCAATCAGTCTAAGGATCCATTGCTAAGAAATAAACACTAATAACTTTGATAGTAAATGAATAAAGTACTGAATGATAAATTTGTAATATTTGAATGCAACTGTTATTAACAAATTTAATTAATAACAACTAAATTGTGTTTATTTATTACTGGTGCCCTGGGATAATTCTAAAGAGTCGGTACACGAAAGTAAGTGTGATATCTTATTGTTAAAATTTGATACGTGATAAATATTAATTTTGTCATTGAATAATTTAATCTGATAAACTCTTACTTTATACATGCTCGTAGGCCAAGTAGTATGCAAAGTAGTAACAAAATAGTAGTGCTATAAGGCCTATATTTAAAAGTGTATTACATTTTGTTGCCCGGAATGTGGGACTATTGAGTCACTAATAGAATAGTAAAATAAGAATAAAATAGAATTAAGAATAACAATAATATAAGATATAGTTGTATGATTACGCGGAGTAAGAGTAGGAAAAACATAAACACACAGAACAACACGCACGGAGAAAACAATAACATGAATACAGAAACAACATCCCACGGTAACGAAATGGACTTCGATATAAACAATCAGCTAGGAGATTCGCAGACGATCGCACACATTTCAATGGGGAATGAAGAGTCAGAGACGCGGGGACTGAACGAAGAAAATGCAGAAACACAACATATTACACAAGAAACACTAGTAGAGGTTAGAGAGAGACCAGGATATCAGACATTACCAGAGAAAAACAAAGACACCGATATATGTACAATACTCCAACAACTAGTACAACAAACACAATGAATTGAACAACAATCGAAAGAAACAAAAGAACAATTATTACAACAATCGAAAGAAACAAAAGAACAACTATTACAACAAACACAACGAATTGAACAACAATCGAAAGAAACAAAAGAACAAATAAAAGAACTGGCGGAAAAAACAACACAACAGCTAACACAACAAGCGACACAACACAAACAACAAATGCAACAATTATCAGAGCAGATACACAAACAAATTATGGAACTAAGAAACGAAGTATTCACGCAACTCAATCAAGAAAAAGCAAATAACCAAAAAGTTCTCCAGGAGTTTAGAGTAGATATTGATAATAAGATCGAAGAAAACTGTGATAAGATTAGTACCGAAATTAGTGCCAATACAAAACAACAAATTAAAGAACTTGACGAAAAATACAATAATAATTTTGAAATAATTATTGAAACAGTAAGTGTAAACAATCAAAGATGTGCAGATAACACGGCAGCTATAAATGAATTAAAGGTCGAAAAACTGAAAGAGTTGGAAACTAAAATCGACAGCAAGTCTGACGAGACACACCTTAAATTACAACAAATACAACAGGAAGTACGAACTAAACTAGCGTCAATAAGCAACACACCATGTAATCGGAGCATGACAAACGAACAGGTGAAGGACATACAATATAATGGCACGGGTGATTTCCCGATGGAATTTAATAAAGAATTGGATGAAATCTTCAGAAAACATTATCAAGATGCTGGAAACATCAAGTGGATAGCAAGACATCTTGAAGGAGAGGCAGCAGTATGGTGGAGGTTAGTAAAAGATAACATTAACAATTTTGTGGATTTCACTGACGCATTTATAAGTAAATATTGGAATGACGTCATTCAAGAGAGAGTATGCAATGAACTGGAATTCGGAAGGTATCACGCAGAGAATGGAATGAACATGATCCAATACTTAGAGCGTAAACTGTTAGAAAACCGACAATTAATTCCGCCAATACCTGATAAGTATTTGATTAGGAAAATTACGAAACATTATCCGCATGAAATACGAGTTGCGATAATTACTCGTGGTGTAGTGACAATCAATGAATTCGAGCAGGTCTTGTTAGAATTTATGAGTCTGAGAAGTGACACCAGGGAGGCGAGCCGAGGGTACTATGACGGACGGCGAGATCGTAAACCATGGACGAGGGGTGAAGAGGAAAGAGAGCAACCAGCTGAGCACGGACGCGCAAATGGAACTGAAAGTAGGCCAGTTACGTCACACTACCCCAAACAAACAAACAAGTTTAAAAATGAGAACGAACCTATTCCATCGACCAGCGGTGCGAACGGTAACAAAGTTAATACCGTTATGCCAAAAAAACTAGCTAAGTTCTGTAAATATGAAGTAGACTTAAGTAATATTAGTAAATATATTAACACTACTTTTCTAGATTTAAGAGATGATTTAATGGATAATGATGATGTTAACATAATATGTAAAGTTAATAAATGTCCGGAAGTGTCTCGTTGAACGGAGTGTCTACATGCGCCTTATTGGACACCGGGAGCCAATTAAACGCTGTCTCAGAACAGTGGTTTAAAGACAATAAAAAGGAATTGGGTGATCTAGAAATGTTAAAATTGTCGAATACCGTAATTAAGGGTGCAACCGGCAATAAGTCAAAAAGGGTCACACAACAAATCCTATTAACTGTCCAAATCGAAAGTTTAAGAGTCGATAGTGTCTTCGTAGTTGTCACAGAATTAATAAAAGATTGTATCTTAGGCATAGGGTTATTGGAAGAAAATGGGTGTGTGATCGACCTGAACAACAAACGATTAATCATTCAGGGAGATCAAAACCAGGAAGGAACTACAGCGGAGATACTACAAGTAGAACTCCCATCTGCCGATGAAGATATCGAAGAATTGATTGGACAGAAGGTACAAACTATCACAGAAATAACCGAAGCTGAACGGAGCGAGCTAAAGCATATTTTAATGGATAATAAAATGGTATTCCGGGATACGCCAGGTAGGATTAACTCGTATCAACATAAATTCGAAGTCACCGATCGGACACCCTACTGTCAGAAAGGTTGGCCGATTCCGATGAGATACAAGGAAGCAGTGAAGGCAGAAATCCAGAAAATGGAGGCGCATGGTGTTATTGAAAGGGCCCAGAGTCCATACGTCAACCCTATGGTTACTGTCGTAAAGAAAGACCAGACGGTTAGATTATGTTTGGACACCCGTAAGCTGAATTCAGTAACAATTCCAGACCATGAGGGAGCCATTCCAATTAACGAGATACTGGCAAAATGTGGTAACATTAAAGTCATGTCCACAATTGACCTCCGTAGCTCATTTTGGCAAATCCCATTGCATCAGGAATGTAGAGATTTTACTGGGTTTTTGTATGAAGGCAAGTGCTATTGGTACACAGTGACGCCGTTCGGATTGAAGACTAGCCTAGCAAGTTTAACGAGTGGTTTGGACCGAGTATTGTCGGAAGAAGTGAAGGCATTTACGATCTTATATGTAGATGACTGCTTATGTATTTCGGATAGCGTGGAAGAGCACCTACGGCACTTAAAATTATTATTACGTGACATCAAACAAGCTAATTTAACTGTCAACTTTAAAAAATCGCAGCTGTTTCGTAAAGAGATTGATTATCTGGGATATCGCTTAACAATAGAGGGTATTACCGACGCACCGGATAAGATTAGAGCCATTCAGGAATTTCGGAAGCCAAAGAATCAAAAACAACTTAAAGGATTTCTGGGCTTAACCAATTTTTACAACCGATTCACCAATAAGTACGCCGAGGCGACGCAACCGTTGTTAAACTTATTAAAAAAGAATACCACGTTTAAATGGACAAAGGAAATGGATCAGCATTTTGAGAGAGTCAAGGAATTATTCATCGAATCAGTGGTTCTTAAGCATCCTTACTCCAACAAGCGTTTCTACCTACAGACGGATGCGAGTCGTTATGCGCTGGGAGGCCAGCTTTACCAGCTAGACGAGAATAACGACATTGGAGTAGTCGCATATACAAGCCGCGTGGTACGGGGAGCTGAGCGTAATTACTTCACCACAGAATTAGAGCTACTGAGTGTTGTATACTGTTTGCAAAAATTTAGGACCTACGTACTGGGTAAGCCTTTTACAATCATTACTGACAACAAGGCGTTAATATTCATAAAAAAGTGCCACCTAAATAATTCCCACATAACGCGATGGATTCTCGCTATACAGGAGTATGATTTCGACATCATTCACTGCAAGGGGCGAGATAACATCGTGGCGGACATCCTGAGCAGGCATCCTGAAGACATGGACGAGGAACAACCAATCGATCGAACCGAGGAGTTAGAGATCAATCTTATCAACATCCGCATCAGTAAGGAGGCCAAGGAGCAGCTCAAGAATATAAGAAGTTATCAACTAGCCGACATGAAATTGAAGCAAATTATCGACGTAATACGAGCCAATAAACAACATAAACTTGCCCAAAAATACAGTTGGCACAATGACAAATTATACCGAAGCAAAAAAGGGATATGGAAACTTATGTTGACCAAAGAACTTTGCCACAATATGATTGCTGAACTACATCAGGCATACAGTCATGTGGGAAATCGTCGTTCATATCACCTGTTCAAAGAAAATTTCACAGGGAACTCAGTTAATAAGATTACCAAATTAATTACGAAAACTTGTCAAACATGCCAGAAAAGCAAGGACCATTTTAAACGAATGGTAGGCGAAACGCAGCCTGTCATACCCCAAAACAAGAGTGAACTAGTTAGCATTGACTACTATGGACCATTACCGGTATCCACAGGCAAGGTCAGGTACATACTCACTGTGATTGACAACTTCACCAAATATGTAAAATTATATAAATTAAGGCAAGCATTAAGGCACCACGACTGCCACTATAAATAAAATTAAATTGTATTGTGAAGAAATGGGAAGGCCATCAGCAATGCTGACTGACAACGGTACCCAATTCACCAGTCAACGATGGATCACAGCATTGACGGAGATGGGTATTAAACCAAAATATACCGCTGTTCGCAATCCGTGCACTAATTTGGCTGAAAGGATCAATAGACAATTAGGCAACATGTTTAGGGCATTGACATCCGAAAGACACACAAAGTCGGCACAATTTCTTAATCTAGTTGAAGCATGTATAAATCAAACATACCACGAGACAATTGAAACCACCCGTTCGAAGCACAGTGGGGAAGAAAACCGGAGCGGGACTGGACCAAATATCTTGACAAGGAAATGATGCCGACAAGCCAACCAATTAACTATCATAATATTTAATTATGCATAAAATAAAAGGGGAAAAAAGGACAAATCGAATCAACGCTGCTCATCAGATTTCAAAATTCCAAATAGGAGATAAGGTGTTGCTACACGCGTATCCAATCTCAGATATGAACAAAAAGATAATAGGGAAATTTTGCAATTTATTTGAAGGACCATATAAAATAACAAAGGAACTCGGAACAGCAACCTACCAGCTAGAAGATGCACGACGACCAGGATGTATCAGAGGAAATTTTAATATACAACAATTAAAACCGTATTATGAGCAATGACCCATTACTACACACACGACACTGATACTTCATAGATACTAAACAGATTGTAATAGCACACAACGTCTACATATGTAATAATTGTAGGATTCGAATACTGTTGTAATAAATAAGATAATCATATGGTAATAAGGTAATAAAACGAACAGACACAATTCAAATCGCACGCATTATTCGAACACATCTCACCACACACATACACAGCTTAGATCTTTCGAAAAACTATCTTGTCGCCAACAACAAGACGAACAACGCTACCTACGACAGCCTCTGATGAAGCCTTCTATAGGTGAAAGCCGGTTTAGGCTGTAAGGTAAAACTTTATGTTTTTACTTATAAAAAAACTTAGTGTTCCGAGTCGTCAATATTAAGTGATATTAAGATAATCATTGTTAATTACTAAATTATATAAGAATTCCAGAAGCTAGTAGCGTAGTTATTATGAATGTACTACATTGTAAGAGTAAGTTAAGGGAAGTAGAACGTAAACAGATGTTAGGGCAAAATGTCATTGTAACATGTGTTGAGATGAAAGGGAGAGTAGAGCAGAATATTTTAAAAGTAGTCGTTTGACCAGTTTGTCAAGGGTGGGACGGAGAGTCTGTTTGTAAACAAACCTTGAAATGCTGTTGACACTTAGGGTACAATAATAGATCGTAAACTAGCTAATATTACCATGTTGTGTTAAATAAATGAAAAGTAATTAATATAATGCGATGTATAAACAAATCTAGATTATAGCAAAGGTTAAACAAATTATTGTTAGCAATATAAAATTTTAGCAGGGGATTAGGGACAAATCAATAGAATCAATCCCAAATTCTATTAAAAATTTGATATAATTCTATCGGGGGACGATATCACGGAAAATTGCATTCTCAACAATTTTACGGGGATAAAGTCATATGGTACCCAGGGGGAAATATAAATTTATAGAAAGCGGTGGTTTTCTTTAGAAGTAAGAAAACATTAAAATATGTAGTAAGGTGCGGCAGAAATTCAATAAGACGACCTTGCGTTGACGCCAGTAAGTCGGCTAAAAAATTACAAATTGTCACGGGTGGGACGGACCGTCATAAAACTGTATTGTTTGCTAGGGTGTAAGAAACATTTACCAAGATTGTAAAAGTTAAGTGCATCTAACAAAAGGAGCTATATTTTAAAAAGTGAGCGTAGAGAGTGAGATGGAGGGTGACGCGAAGTTTTCCTACCACGTGTTCACGCGCATTTTGTAGACGAATAACGGATAGCGTCATTTTTTACGCGGGTTGTTTCGTTAAACAGATTGGGTAGTTTTGAATTTAGCGGTACGTCAGACCAATAGGCTGACAAACCAGTTTGTCAATATTGAGTGAGGGTAATTTGTAGCGAAGTATAAAAAATACGGAGTGTAAGAAGTTAGGGCAGTCAACGGAGAGATTACAGATATTAGACTCGTAATATTTATTTTAGTCTACGGAAAAATCACAACACTAAGAATCGTATTAGTTGTTATAATAATTTTTCAGTAAGTTTATTAAGTATACTTCAATCGCCACGTAAGTCAGTTATGGTAACGCGATAGTAATCTGTGCGGAAGTTAGCATCGTAAACACTTAATAAATGTTCATAAGAAGAACTCGAGGGTAACTAAAGAAGATCAACTTAAAACCGAGTAACATATCTAAGTTTTAATTAATACAACATCAACCGTTTAAAAGTCGAGTTACCTAGCGATTTAAATGTGTGAAACGTCATTGTACGGGATGGTCAATCAATAGCAGTTATTAACCTGGTGTTAGACGCACTTAGCTTTGTTAATGATATACTGTGTTTTTCTACAAGTGTATTAGTATACAGCACCTGTGTAATTATCACTAAGCAAGTTGAGTGAATGGTGTAATACTTGTGAAACCAGTGTAATTAGTGCGACCTGACAAGGATAATTATTAAACAGATAACTTCTGATCACCAGCCTGGAAACCACATCGCAGAGGACATCGCATCGCAGGGTAATTCAACAGACACGTAAATAACAACAATGAACAATCATTTTATATTGCTTATTAATATCAAGCATATGTCAATCTTGTTTTGGTGACTCAATCAGTCTAAGAATCCATTGCTAAGAAATAAACACTAATAACTTTGATAGTAAATGAATAAAGTACTGAATGATAAATTTGTAATATTTGAATGCAACTGTTATTAACAAATTTAATTAATAACAACTAAATTGTGTTTATTTATTACTGGCGCCCTGGGATAATTCTAAAGAGTCGGTACACGAAAGTAAGTGTGATATCTTATTGTTAAAATTTGATACGTGATAAATATTAATTTTGTCATTGAATAATTTAATCTGATAAACTCTTACTTTATACATGCTCGTAGGCCAAGTAGTATGCAAAGTAGTAACAAAATAGTAGTGCTATAAGGCCTATATTTAAAAGTGTATTACATAACATTAAGTAAATACCCATGTTATAAGGGGAGTTTAATGAAAAAAGTTCAATAGAGGTGAGATTGTTTAGCACCAGAACAAAAAATAAGAAATAATGAATTGTATAAACTATTGTTTATGAATTGGATATGGCTGTAAGAGTCATACAGACCATAGACCTAGATGTTATATGCTATATTGGAAATGAATAGCAAATAATTAGCAAGTAATATTGAATAACACAGTTGTTACAAACAAAGATCACAAAAAGACTAAATTAAAACACATCCAGAGACATTAAACCTAATTATAAATGCAAAATAACAATTTAGGACTAAATGAAATATATTGTGTATGAAGCCATAAAAATCCAGTAATGGCTACTTAAATGTGAAACAGGCCTAACGGTCAAACATAAGCAATTACTGATTGTATAAAAATCACCATGTAATGGACAAATCCAAGGTGACTAATTCACCAAGGATGAATGGTAGTTATTATTAAAAACCAAATATTACATTAAGGAATTGTATAAACAGAGAAATGTAATTAGTAAGTATGAAATTGATTGTAAACTTAGAAAACTTGATAAAACCCAATATTGTGGGGTACCAAAATAATCTTTGTGAGAAAATATAAATGACAGTGCAAATAGATAATAACTAAGAAGGAAGATAAGAGGAGGAAGGAAGTCAGAAAATATGGGAAGATTTGAAAGGAATTCAAATATTGACAACAATGTATTCATATCGAGCTCGCCCAATGAAATTAATGATGTAACCATGGAAACGGCGGTTTGACGAGGTAATTACCGTTGAATACAATTACTTGAAAAGTGACGCTCACCAAAACCAGAAGCGAAAATTCTGTACAACACATTTTCATATTTAAAACATCTTAAAAGTAAAATAATGTATAGAAATTGATCGTAAGGAAGTCTGATGAATACCGAACACCTTTACCAGATGGAGAAGACGTTTAATTGAAGACGAAATATCTAAATAAATCCAAACAACTTTGAAAAAGATCCGAAGCTTGAATAAAGAACAAATGAATTATATTGATGCCACAACCATTCCTTCCCGACCTACAGAGTAATTCCGTACTACAACGCTGTTAAGTATCAGTTAAATTATTTCAACTTCAAAAAATAAACACACTTTGAATATTTCTCAATATATGTTGAATACCACTGAATCACTTTTATTCTCTTGCAAGGATTAAATCGTAATATTAAGACACTGAAAATTTGTTAAACTATAGAACTAACCTCATATTTATGTACGACTTTTAAACCACTTGTACGACACTCAAACAAACCAATTACCATTACACATTACCATACTTAAGAAAAAACATTGTAAGGTTGTGTATTTTTAATATTGTAGTTACATCTGAACCTTTTAACGTGGCCAAAAGATCTCACAACCATCGACCGAAATATTAGTTGATTGGCGTCAGAGAAAGCCATGCTGTTTATATGTATTCAAAATCGATTGGTTAACCCTTGAGTAGAGTCTTATAAAGAACTATCCGGTGCAGAATTGTATATAAAAAATTAATTACAACTTGTGTCTCTAAAATATTAACTTTAAATTAATAATAAATCCATACTGTGTGTGTTAAATTGTGTTTTATTGTCATTAGAAAAGAGCATGTTTAAATTATCATGTATATAGAATGTTTCTGACGCGACGCCTAGCGCGCAAGTAGCGAATACTGTAACAGCTAACTCGATTAACAAAAATTGAGAAAAGGCGGGAAGAATTGAATTCGTCGCCTCGTTCGAATAAAACCTTGATAAGGAGACAATTTTTAAAACAATTTGGCGCCACCCGGGGATTATCCACTATGTTTGAACCTCAGATCGGGAACCACGATACCTGGTCACCAGTACGTTTGCTATGGACCCAAACATCGTGAGTTACATCGCCGTGCGAGGACGAAGTGGTAAGAAACACAGACACAATTTACACTCAGACACACTATTATATTTTACAGAGGTACGAGAACGAAGACGAGACACGAGTGCATATTATACTATTCATAACATAGAAATAACTTAATGGTCTGTCTACTGTTCCGCCATATTCCTTATTATTAAATACAATTATTATATTGTATGTCATTATTTAAATGTTCATACTAATCATCTCTTCATACTTTCCTTACTTACATATAAAACACAAACATATTACTGTAAATTTATGCCTTCTGGGTTTACACTCCTTTAAACATTAAACAAACAAATTAACTTTCATTTAATTAAAAACAACAATTTTGTTGAGTACTGAATCAACACTGTCTATTCTATAAATAGAATCATTCTAGTGATTCTTTTACTGACATAATATGTTTTTCTATTCCTTACGGTCTAACACAATTAACTTATTTTCTTATTTACCATTTGGTTATGGTTTTGGTTTGTTACACTTGGTCACTATTCTTTTTCTTAATATTATAAGTTGTTTATTTTAATATTCTCATCACTTCACTGTTTATTGCTATCACTCCCTACCTATCTCTCACTCTTGGTTTCAATGATATTTAAATATACATTTATAACTATTGTTTAACATTTTGTGCTTTACTTTCTTATTATTATAAGGTTCTTAACAACATACTTTATTTAATAATAATTGTCTTACTTATTTTTTATGGCTAGTGTACTTTCTTTATTATTGTTTTATTCATTGTTAATTATATATTTTCTTTACTCATTTGTGTCTCTTATCATTGCTTTGTCTTCTTAATCTCTGTGAATCTTTTCTCATCTTTTTTGTCTTTATCTGGCCAATCTCTGGGGTTGGGTCAAAGTCATTTGTTTGTCAGTCTAGCCTATTCTTTTAGTGATTACTCTTGTTTACAACTCTTCTTTCTTCTTTCTTAACTTCACTTTATATTTTTTCTTCATTATTTATTTATTAACTTATATTACTTTTTAGGATTTCTATAATACTTATGGATACCCTATATGATCTGATTTCTGCAATGTTATAATATGGCTTTTTGGAAGTAGCACATAACGGCCTTCCAGCCAAAGAGCACAGACGATTACCACACACAGAAATGAACCACAAAGTTTTCACACAGTGGTTTGTAGATATGCTGTGAAGTTTAGAGGGGAGCAGTTTCAATGTTATGGTCAATGCAAGCTGTCACTTTTAGCTTCCAGGAAAAAATGCTTACAACCAAAGAAAAAAGGTATTGCAGAATGGCTGACCAGTAAAGGTGTATGTCACAATCCAATCCACATTTTACTTGAATTGTTGTAAGAGACTATATATTTATTTGTTATCCAATACTGGTACAAAGGAGAACATTGTTCTATGCATTTCTCGCTTAGCCCAGCACATGTGTGTTTCTGCCAAGGCCGCACTGAAGTATCCTCTAGAGTTTTCGAGTGCTTGTTAAGGACACATATAATGGAACCTTGCAGGGTATGAATACACAACAGCTGCCGCTTAGTTTTAGTTTATGTCAGGTAATTACTGAATGCGTCACAAGTGGTTGTTAGTGAAATGTGATTATTGTGCGGGACTCTATTAGTTGACATTATTATTGTGAGTGAACAAATTTAATTTGAATTGTTGTACAAGTATAATCTTGTTGAATAACTTGTTAATTACAAACTGTTATTTGTGATTAATTAAAGCTGGTAATCAGTGACTTCATTGGTGTCTATATTTTGTTTTCCATTTTGTACCATACGACAATCAGTGAGACCGTCATAACGGTGTCTTAAGGTTTAAAAGTAAAGCGAACAAACGGATTGAAGTAATCAATCCAATGCACTACAAGATATAGTTTTGAACAATTTTAGTTTTAATTATATTTAATTGAAATCACAATGTGAGGGTATGTGTACACAAGTTGATTTATATGTTGAAAGTGATAACAGAAATGTTGTAGATGTTGAACAAGAAAACTGGTGGTTATGAAACTTTGTATCTTAAACATAACCCACTATTAACTTAATTAAAATAATGAATTTCACTGATCACCAACAGGCAATAATTGTATAATCTTGATAACACAGAAATTTTATGTAGACAACCTTAAATACACATGAATGTGAAGATGAAAAATTGAATCTTTAAACATACATTTAGTTTAAAATTTCCTATAATAAAAAACAAACCTGTAGAACAGGGGATTAAAGATGATTTTTTCAAAAAGATGAGTAAGCATATATCTGTCATCTTCATGAACGCAACAAGCGACAACTAATGCCAACTGAAGAACTAGTTCTCCATCAGTCTGTAGATGACCCTGAACAAACAAAACAATATTAGTAATAGGTAATGTGATGATCAAATAACGTTTATTCATTTTTGAATACGAAAGTAATGTAATATGGTTTAGAAATGATTTTTTTACTAAGCTACTTCATCAGCAGGGGAGTACTTAGGGCCCCTCTTCCACCAGTTTAAATCACATCACTAAACAATCTATTACTACTACTCATGGAAAGTCATTATATCTTTCTTTAACACTTCGGATGAGAAAACATTTTCGTGTATCATGGCGCTGTTACAATCACGCCCATTTCTCCAATCCCCACTCTGCCCAACGTTGAATGAACGTCTAAGCTCCTAGGCAGCATTTCCACTGGCAATCAGCGTGTCTCCTATAGTGCTTTGTTGATCAGAAAGTGACGTGATTCACTCCGTACAACTAATCACAGATTACTGACACTGTGAGATTTGCTCTTTTAAGTGTTTAGAGTTTATCTGGTGTGATTAATTCAGTGCAGGCATTTGTTTAGTGTTTAGGTTTTGAGTGTGTGAATTTTTTTAACAGCTTCACGAATAATTTACTCAAATTTTGTAGTGTCGAATTATTAGGTTTTGTTTTATCATTTTACCCAAGTGTCTGCAGGGAAGAAATAGAAAAGGAGATACAAGCTTCTGAATTTTTTGGCAATCGAATGGTGATTAGACAACCGATGTGACAAACCACTGCAAATGGTATTAGTTTTTAGGTATGTGTTTAAGGGATTGGTATATGAAACGTTTTGGGGATTTCTCAGTCCTAAAGGTAAATGTGCAGAAACCTTAGCAAAGTGCATAATGGACGACATCAATCCTCTTCTGCACACATCACAGGAAACTTTAATAGTTGAGACTTATGATGGCGCTAATGTTATGTGTGGTTCTGTTGGAGGTGTGCAGCCAAAAATTAGGGAAGAGTATATGCTCGAACACTTTGTACACTGTTACACTCAACTTAATTTGCTATTAGAAAAAGCAATTAGTGTAAACTACAAAGAGTTTTTTCTCAAATCTGTCTGCCATTCCAGCACTTTTTTCACACTCATCTTTACAAATGGGCGTTTTGGAGGTGTATGCCAGGTTACCCAGAGTTTCTATAACAAGACGGAAGTACAACATTCATACAGCCAACATTGTGTACGAAAACCTATATAAGTTGGAAGAATGTTTCGAAGTTCTTGAAGAAAAGTGTACAAACAAACTCACAGTTAATGAAGCAAGTGGTCACAGAAGGGCTCTTCAGAACCAAAATTTCATGTTTTGGCTAACTTTTTCCTATAGAATTCTGTCCCACATGAACATGCTGTACAATAATACAGAGTAGGAACAAAGACAGTGTAATGTGGCAAAGTGATAAATGAAATAGAAACACAAATAAACGAGGATTCACTGAGCAACCAAGAAAACAAACAATAATGTTGGATGCAGCACTAAAATAGGGGATGCAAAAGAAGTATGTGACATCATTATAGCATAGCTCATGTAAAAGGTAGATGTACTTACATGGGTCACCTGGTGGCAGCTTCATTGATGTCCAATGACGACTTATTTCTACTTTTTTCTACAAGCTTTCAGGAAGAAAAATTCAAGTGAGTGATTCCATTTCTTATCCACTTCAAGGTTGTGGTAACCAATCCCTTCAGCAGAGTGGATCGGTAAGCAAACGAGAGCTGGGGGTTCTGTCAGGACAGCCTGTGGGGTATCCTGGGTCCTGGCCGGGCAGGATGGTGAAAATCGGCAGCAGGGTGTGCATCTAGTGTGGAGGCAGAGGAGCCTATAGTAGCCCAACGGCTGCACACATGGGCTGAGTCAGTTCGCCTACTGCAACTGGGCAGAGAGAGCTCGTCAGCTGAGGTGAAAGCAACTCTGTAGGGGAAGAGCACACCGAAATCAAAGTTCCTGGTCCTCCATGTTGGGGGTTGGATCAGAAAATTCACATAGCCCATCTGTAAAACTTTCATGTGCAGAAACCTGTCAGTTTTTTTCGCCAGCCAGGTTTTACAAATATGAATGTGATGGCTAATAATTTTTTCCGGGTTGGATCCGGGGGGGGGGCCCAGTCCTCACAACTTCATGTTACTGCCAAACAAAGAACTCGCAGAAATCATCAGGTTAATTTTAATATTGGACTGTGGAATATGCTCAGTTTATACCGACCCGGAGGTATTGCTTTTGCAACTTGACGCTTTTGCAATAGACATAGTTGTGATTCAGGAAATCCGGTGGACAGGCCAGGGAATTCTTGAGAAGCGGAGCCACACTGTCTATTACAGCTGTCATGATAGGCTGCATCATTATGGAACAGGATTCATCATTCACAAGCATTTCAGACAAAGGGTGATTCCCCACTTTAAACCCGTGAGTCCACGAATCTGTTTTCTAAGAATTAAGGGAAAATTCAATAATTACTCCCTCATTAGTGTTCATGCACCAACTGAAGCATCCCCAGAAATGGAGAAAGAAGAATTTTATGATCTCCTTGATGAGACTTTTGATCAATGCCCTAGTCATGACATCAAAGTGATTGCTGGAGACATGAATGCGAAAGTAGGTAGAGAAACACTCTACTCTCCAACAATTGGACGGCATAGCCTGCACGAATCAACTAATGATAACAAGTAGAGGCTAATTAATTTTGGCGCATCAAGGGACCTGGTCATTGGTGGCACACTCTACCCTCACAAAGATATACATAAGGGAACATGGACTTCACCTGATGGTACCACCATTAACGAAACAGACCACTTCCTCATTAGCTCACGAAGTAGATCTAATCTACTGGATGTGAGGACACGAAGGAGAGCCAATATTGACTCAGATCATTACCTAGTGGTTGCACGACTGAGACTGTATGTCAATGATTAAGACACAACGTGCTCCAAGTAGAAAACAGTACAACATATCCAAACTAAAGGAGGAGGACAACTGCTTGAGATTCACTGCACTAGTCGGAAATAAAATCAATGAAACGACTACAGGAAATCCAAGTATAGACATTGTTTGGGAAGAAATCTCTTCAGCACTTGCCAGTGCTGCACAGGAAACTCTAGGCCTCAAAGAAAGGGAACCTTCAAATCCGTGGTTTGATGAAGAATGCAGAGTTGCTACAGACCTTAAAAACGAAGCCTATGCAACAACGATACAGAGGCACACAAGAAGAAGTGGAGGAGAGCAGAGAAGCGAGTGAATTGGCAGAAGAAGCGCCATTGGAAGAGTCAACAGCTGGTAGAGATCCAACATTTCTCTTCTCCCTGTGGCGTATAAAATAATGTCCCATATATTATACCAAAAACTGCTTCCACATGCTGATCAGGTGATTGGTCGATATCAGTGCAGATTTAGAAGAGGAAAATCGACAATAGATCAGGTTTTCACACTCCGACAAATTCTGGAGAAAGGTAGGGAACATAAGCTACAAACCCATCACCTCTTCATAGATTTTAGAAATGCATACAACAGCACTGACAGAAAAGAACTTTACACTGCTTTTGAAGAACTGGGCATACCAAAGAAATTAATAAGATTGTGTAGGATGACAATGCTGACAGTGAAAGGCATGGTGAGGATTCAGAATGACTTACAAGGAGAGTTTGACTATGGAAAGGGAGTCCTCCAGGGTGATGCTCTTGCTTGCCTCCTCTTCAATCTTGCCTTAGAAAAAGCTATGAGAGATGCTGGAATAGATTCCTCCAGGACTGTATTCAACAGGTTGGTGCAGGTCCTAGGATACATCGATGATCTAGATAATCGGGAGGTCCCTTCGAGCAGTTACTGAAGCCTTTCTTACTCTTGAAGGTCCCGCAAGGAGGCTGGGTCTCATAATAAATGAAAGCAAACAAAATACATGGCCACAGGACAGGAGGCTAGAGAAGGAGAGCACATCCAAATTGGCACCTATTCCTTCGAAAAAGTCAACAACTTTGTTTATTTAGGATGCCAAGTTAACTCCGATGGGGAAACAACAGAAGAAATAAAGCGAAGAATCAATTCAGCTAATAAGTGCTTCTTTGGTTTCAGACCCCTGTTCCAGAGCAGAATAATTGCCAGGAGCCTCAAGCTGATTTTCTATACAACACTGATCTGCCCAATTCTCACCTATGGTTTTGAGACCTGGACCATTTCTAGAAAGTTTGAGTCAAGCCTGCTGGTTCATGAACGCAAAATCCTCCGCAGTATATTTGGTCCAATATGTGTGGGAGGTGAATGGAGTGAAAGAACCAACCAAGAACTGAACACTCTTCTGAATGAACCTGATATTGTAAAAATTATAAAACTTGGAAGACTCAGGTGGGCTGGACACGTGATCAGAATGGGGGAGAATGAAATACCAAGAAAGGCACTCAAAGAACAGATCTATGGCACCAGGAGAGTTGGTAGACCCAAACTACATTGGGAAGACGGTGTGAACTACGATGCGCGCCATATCCTTGGAACCCGGAACTGGAGAGCAGCTGCATTCGACCATCACAACTGGCGGAGCCTGTTAAAGGAGGCCTTGACTCAGTAATGGGTTGTTGCGCCGCTGAAGAAGAAGATTCCATTTCTTACAAGAAAACAAAGTTTGGAGTGAATTGAAACAATTATACAGATGGCATGATTTTAATATTAAAGGCACAATGAAACTTCTTAACTTTACGAACGAAAACAATCTTATGTGCGATTTCAAAGATGTGTTGAAACTTATACAAATTATCATAATGACCCCCATGACAACTGCCAAACCTGAGCGCTGCTTTTTGACTCTGAAAAGACTAAAGACTTTCTTGAGAAATATAATGAAAAACGGCAGGCTGAATGCCCTTGCAATGATATCTATCAACAAGGAACTTTTAAAGAAATGAAGGACTTTAATGATAGAGTGCTAGAAAAGTTCGTTAATTTAAAGGAAAGGTGAATGGACTTTGTCAATAAATAAATGATGTGTTTAGAGTGTAGGTATCATAAAAATAATATCGTGTATTACTTTTTTGTGGGAACAGTATAGACATTTTTGTGGACACTTTTGACAGTGGTGAAGAGACCAAGAATGTGTGGTTATGTTTAATAATAAAACTGGTGACTATCTACAACAGCTCACACTATTTGAGTTGAGTTCAATTTTTTATAAATAAGAAATCTAAAGGCCGCACCCTCCAGGCTCTTAAGTCACAAGCTGCCACTGCTCATCAGATTTGTATCTTAACAGTGACCCAGCTTGACTACAGTTTCTCAAGATCTAATTGGATAGTGGAAACTGAATTCATCATACAAACTGACTATACCTTGATCTGGTTTGCGATTCTCTGACTTTGCTGATGTTGATTTGTTCAAGTGATTATAATATTTACCTGCAATTGAAAAATGATAAGTTTTATTCATCCCTTGATCTTATAAGTGATGCTTGTACTTAACACAAAGCTATTTGTTGTCTTTTTCTTTTTATAATATTTCCCCCTGAATACTATATTTTCTTGACTACCCTCCATCTTTAAAGAAAAACTGAAAAAATTGAGATGTGCAGTTTATCCAAATAAAATTGTTCAGTCACTTTTCACTCCCTTGGAATCAAACTTGACTCTCTCACCTTATGCGCATCAGACTCTATGTGAGTGTGCATTTAGTTCATGTTATTGGTGGATCACTGTTAACAGCAATTTATCCTGTAGTATTCACTCCCGAGTCACATGTGTTGTTGAGTGACTAAAGTGAAATGTGGTAGTTTTAAAGAAATTAATTTCACAATTACCTATATTTTGTAGTATAAAATGAATATAAAAGGATGTGGTTGTGATCATGTATGGTCAATAAAAATTAACAAATACACTAAAAACTCGTTTATCCGAATTTGATGGGACAGTGCCCGTTTCGGATAAACCGAAACTTCTATTTAAATAATAATACATATGTAAGTACAGTAACTTTATTTAATAATAATAATAATAATTTAAAAGTTACTTACAGTGAATATGATACAATAAACTATAAAAAGGCACCGCACTGTAAATTATAGTTTCTACAGTACTGGAACAGTCCTATTGCTTATTCGTACAGTAATCAATCATAGTTTTTTGCCTAAGCTTTGCAGCTCGTTTGCTGGTTGCCTGATCTTATACATCGACTTCTGACAAGGGGAAGTTTCGTCTTATCGCTCCAAATACGAAAGGACAGGAAAATGGTTTTGTGTATTTTTAAAATTTACTAAAAATTGTTTAGGATAAACTGGATTTTTGGATAAACACGATTTGGATAAATGAGCTTTTAGTGTAATCAGAGAGGCAGAAAAAAGTGGGAACTGTGGTACATCCCGTAAATTCGATGTGAGTGAAAGCTGTATAAGAGGCTTGTGAAAGGAGAAATACTCATTATTATGAAGGAATGGGAGGAGGAGACCATTTCATAGCAAAAAAAAAATGAAGTATACCCAAAGAGAGAGAAACTGATGGTGTATAAAAATGAAAAGAAGCAATTTGGTTATGTTGTGTCTATGGGCATGTAACACATAAAGCCTCTCACAGTAGTGAAAAAAACAGAGTTGCAGACTACAAAACTAGCTGTTGATGGATAGTGTGACTTTTTCATCATACAACTCATCATTTCATAATTATTTCCCAGTGTCTACCAACTGCTATGAGGAACACGTACTCTCCACAAATATGTAATTGGACTTTGAAAGGAGAATGATTACTATTTGTCACAAATACTACATGTATCTATATTGAGATGCCTCCTGAGACAACTGTCAACAGAGGTTAAAAAAAGAAAACAGTAAAATGGGAGGCAATGGAAAACAGAGATGCACTCTTACATTCTGTGTTAGAATAAGCAGGTCTTCTGAAAACAAGCACAAAGGGGATGATTGTTCAGACTCAAGAGTCAGAATGGACGGAGCAGACACTGATAGAGGATTGGATCAAACATGTCTGGCAGATGTATCTGGATTTCTTTAATAATTAAAAAAAAAAAAAATATCATGTTCTGATGTATGCCAAGAACATACAAAGGATCAACTAAACATAACTCTTCAGAAAGGCAATACTGATGTTATCATAATACCTGGGAGGCTTACATTAGTATTGCAGCCACTGGCCATCTGCAGAAATCAGCTGTTTAAAGCAGATATGAAGGAAATGTACACCCATTGGATGGCTGAGGGAATACATGTGTATACTCCTATGGGAAAAATCAAGCAGCCTGACATGTACATGTGGATATGATGCTTGAAAAAGCAATCTACTTAGATTGAGAAAAAAAAAGCTGATTGAGAAAAACTTCAAAAAGTGTGGCATCTCAAACAGACTTGATACGATGGAGATAATGCTACATGGGCAAGCAATGATGACCATAAGAGCTCTGCTGCTGATGATGGTGAAAGTGATTATAAAAATCGTTGAACGTATGTAATATCCTATTTACTTTCACTTTTAATTTAGTCTTGAAACTGTAAAACACATTTCTCATAATAAAATGTGGGAGAAGATTCTCTTAACAAAATCACAATATAATGACAATGAGGAACCAGAATGACCAAAATTACTGGTATTGCTTCAGTTTTGTGTTGACGGTTGCAGGAACTATGACCGCAGCTGTAGCATCAGTAAAGAAATGTGATTATGTTGTTTACCATATAATTATGTTTACTTTTATTAAGTCTTTAAATGAATATTGCATTGGTGAAAAAGTTTGGGGGGGATAATTCAGAATAAACGTCCTTCTTTAAACTAGACATTTTAGCATTTAAAAAAAAAATTCATATGCCTTGGAAATGACAGATAACAACCCATTCCTGACTGATGTCTATGTTTTGTTTCATTTGCATAATGTTTCTTAGTTTTTGTATAATAACAATTTCTGCTACTTTCCAAACAAAAAGAACAAATTTCAGTGTAAATACTGCATTAAGTAGGTCAGAATAAATGTGCATTTCTGAGGTATACATTTATTTATCTTGCCTGCTGTGGGGTTAAACTCTAGAAATTTCTTGGAATTTCTTGTCTTAATTTCATGACAGCTTCTTTCGATGTAACTAATGGCTGCTTATTTCTTCTAAAAGCATCACAAACAATGTTGTTAGGTTAAGTACTTTGACTAGAAAGTGAAATATATAATTCATTGCAAGAATCAAAATAACAAAACATTTTACTAGAAATAGTCATAGCAAATGTTAAAGACAATGATGATTCTTAACAAAGGAGCTGCTAAGTCTGCAGTGCCTGAAAAATGTATTGGCATAGTTGAAATACACTGATAGTAGATTTTATTTGTTCCAAATTGCATGCATGCCAACATATCCTATACAAGGCAGTTTTCTTGCTACAGCTTTAGCAACTGAACCAAGTGCACTAAAGGTCGTGCCAGTGAAATACTCCATGTACTGAACAATACTAAACTGTAAACATAAATGAAGTGGCATCTGTGCAGTACACAATACAAACAGATTTGTAACGGTACAAATATGTCCCTATAGTGTTTTGGGGAAAAGCATATATATAAATTTTATTGTAAATTCAAAATCATAATCCATAATGGTAAAGTTTTATAAAGTGTGAAACGATGTAGTAAGCAGTGCAGGAACTGCGTCAAGGTCAATGGTGTACGTGCGAAAACAACAACTCAATTTCGCCAAACGAACTCGTCAACAAGCCGCTCCTATAAAGACGTCACATAAAGAATGCAGTACGTAATTGCCTAGCCTTAAAAAGCTGAGACGTCATAATCAAAGACAAAGAGATTGGTGACGTGACAACCCTCTCCACATCAGAAATGAACGCAATACCGTTCGCCCCAGTCTACAGCCATCGCTCGTGCAAGTGGCACGTTACGTAAATTGCTGGCCAGAAAAGTAACAACAATGTGAATTTTGATATATTTTGGTATTTAAAAGTATTATAACTACAAAGTAGAGACAGTGAGTGAAATTGGTAAAAAATCTAACAGTTCGGCCGTAAAAAAATGAGAACTACGAGAGACAGCAAACTGTAAGCCACGAGTTGAATTTATCCGCAACATCAGGAAAGTAGACATTATATATCCAACTATATAAAATAATGGTTTTCAAATAAAATACTAAATTTTGAGCTCAATAAATAAAAATGTACCGTACAAAATAGTATGTGTGTGGGTATGTGTGAGTGTGCGTAGGTACCTATCTTAATAACATAAAAGCATTGGTTTACGTTAAGGGAAAATAGTTTAGTAATTTTCTGTATTGATTTCAATGTGTAACAAGGGTAATTTGACTTCTAATTATATTACTTAAAGATACCCTGAAGAAAGTTCGATGTAAAGCAAACTAAGGGTCATATGCCTGATTGAATTTGTAAAAGATGGAGGGAGTAAATTTTACTTTGTATCACTATATAATGCCCAGATATTGAATAAATGCAAGTTTGAAAAAATACCAATAAATTTGAGGTAAATTATTTCATAGCAACCATTTTGTTTCTCAGCTCGTCTAGACGATCGCCTGGCCCTAGTAAGTATTTTCGGTTGTTGGTACAATACAACATGGCGGCTGCCCGAGCAGAAAGTGTAAACAAAGTGTAAAGTGTTTGAAATTAAAAGCGAAAAGTAAGTAACATAACAATTTGTCTTTTTATATATGTATGTGTGTGTTTTTTTCATAGATTTAATCTGTATTTTCAGACATATTAATACATAATAATGAATAATCGATTTTCTTCTAATATAAATGTAAATTTATATAATGAATACAATATAATTACAATAAATGTGTAAATTTCAATACAAATGTAAGTACTGTGTATATATATATATATATATATATATATATATATATATATTGTTACGACGGTCTACTCGATCGTCGTAGGTACAGTGGAAACAAAATAAGTACAAGACACCAATTAAGTCACTAATCACACCTTTAATTGTTATAGTAAAACAGTTCGTAATTAACAACACAGTGTCTACAACAAATCAAATGAAATTGTTCATACGCAATAAAATGTCCACTAATATTAAAACTCAACTGTATTACAATTATACCGCCCGAATATAAAACGCAACACTTCACTAATAACTACTTGAACGTACACCGTAATAACTCGAACCGCTCTGTAAATATATCGCACTAATACTCTCGAACCGCACAGTCAAAAATCTCGCATTGAACTGAAAACTAAGGCCGCGACACGATGTATTTATAGTTACGCTCACACACCAGAAGCTTCCAAACTGCGTCTTATCTCTCGCGAACTACGTAAATTGCTACGGCCTTGACACAGTCCGAGTGCCCGAGCGGAGCCTGGCACAGTCGAGAAAATTCTCGCAAAATGCGTTTAGTAGCACGTACACCACAAGCTTACGTCGAGATCTTTCTGGCGCATTCGATAAACGCGTAGATTGTTCTATGCTGTCGTAGCACTGCCCCCTCCTTAAGCCTGTTCGTCCCGAACTGGCAAAGCGTCTTCGAAGTAATACTCGACCAGGCGATCTAGGTGGCCATCCTTGCGAAGGATAATTTTCCCGTTCTTCGAATTCAGTCTCGTGTGATCCGAACATCATGTTCCCAGGAATGCGAATCTTTCGCGCAACCACTGGCTTCGCTGGAATCACTCTCGTTGCATCATCTACTAATGACCTAAATACCACTGGCTGATCCAAGTTTGTTTGGTTCTCGTCAACAACCTCTTGCGTAACCTCATCTTCAGCCACTTTACCCTCGGCCGCTTCTATCAGCTCAGGAACAAGCAAGAGTTTTGTCTCTACACCCATAGTTGGCTCTCCAATCACTTCTTTTTTGTTATACTTATTTGTACTTCCTCTGCTAGTTCTGCCTCCATTTCCGCTTGCAACAGGGAGGTTTCCTCTTGACCAGACTTGTTGAATTTTTCTTCGACTAATGCCACTCGCTTAATCGAATGGTTGGTAGACCCTGTCATTTTAGCCATGCAAAGCTTTATCTTCTCTTGGCCAACTTTCAGGACATTCTCTCTTAAGTCCACAATGAATCCGTAGGCATTCATAATGTCCGTGCCAAGAATCAATTCATCGACAATGTCTGCAACGAGCATTTGGTGGCTAAACTCAAGAAGACCCAGGCGTACACGTACGTCAACCTTTCCTAGCACCTTGATGGGGCTTCCAGTCACAGTCTGTATTGTACAAGAGCTAATTAGAGGATGGCGGTTACAGACCAAGTCAAGGCGCACAATGGACACTGTTGCACCCGTGTCAACTGTAAATGATGTTGGTTTACCATCCGCAAATCCACTAACAATCAAGTTTCCACTGATCTTATGTAGCGTGGAAACTGTGTGCTGTTCTGGGCTGCCTTTACTTCTCCAATTGGTGCGATCAGTCTCTTCTCTCTGTATCTTCTTCTCCCAACAGTCTACCTGTAGATGACCACGTTTTCCACAGTTGTAACATTTCGGTCTTCTGTCTTTTTCAAATCGTTGCGACTCTCTTGAACTTTTGAACTGTTTGTCCGACAACACTGTTTTTCTGCACCCATCGTAACGGTAATGTGATACAGGGATCTTCTGACTGCAACGTGATGGCACAAACCCATTAATGTAGCGGGACGCTGACTTGGCAGCTTCAAACTCTAGGGCGTGAACAAGAGCTTCTGAGCTATCTCGGTGTCTTGCCATTCGTAACACTTGCTGAAGTTCACAATCTCCGATGCCATCAATAAATGTCTGCACCGTAAACCTTATTCGGAAGTCTTCTGGTGCTTCAGGATAGGCCAATCTAATCAATCTGTCGATACTTGCTTCAAATTCTTGAAGACTTTCCCCGGAACGTTGTCGTCTTGTTCTCAACTGAGCGTAGTACACCTCTCGCAAATGTTTGTCACCATACCGTAATTCCAGAGCTTTTATCAACTCGGCATAGGTGTTCTGGCTGTCAGGTGGCACTTTCTGTAGTAGTTCTGCCGCGGGTCCTTTTAATGCAAGAACAAGTGAAACAGCCTTGTCTTTTTCTGTCCAATTATTTGCGCATGCAGCAGCTTCAAATTGGCGGAGGTACGTTGCCCAGTGAGTGCTTCCGTCAAAGGTTGGAGCTTTGACATGAACTGTCCCTACTGCAGGCAAAGTGACTTTCTCTGTTAACTTATTTTCTGTGTATTTTTCTGTCTCGATCACTGGTACAGTCTGTTCAGAAATTTGTTTTGGTTGACTCTTCATGCACTGTTCAACTTCAATTTTAATTTGTTCTCTTATGTTTGCCATTGAGTTTTCTACTGCAGATATTTTTGTTGACATAACTTCTTCCACAGTCAAGACAGATTTTTCTACTTTAGCTATTTTATTTGACATGGATTCTTCTACGTCAGATATTCTGGTAATCTGATTGTTGAGCTCACCTCGTAATTCACCTACGTCACCACGTAGGAGACCCAATTCTGCGGTAGTATGTTCTTGCATCTGCTTTTGTTCATGAATTAATGCTTTGATGTCACCTGCTTCACGTTTACGTTCCTCTGCCTCCTGCTTGCGTTTCTCATTCTGTCGTTTCTCTGCTTCTTCTCTTTCTTGTATTCGTTCTTCTTTTTGTCGTCTTTCTGCTTCCAGCAGGAGGGTTTTCTGTCTCTCTTCCACTTTCTCTGCATCCTGTCGTCGTCGTTCTTCTGTCTGCAACAACAGCGCCTAGAAATTTCCCATCATCTGACTGGCATCCATTGTTTTTCGATTAATTACGAATTACACTCGTCTTGTACAAAGTATCCACTGTTTCCACTGTTAACCGTTCTATCCCAGTTCTGACACCACTGTTACGACGGTCTACTCGATTGTCGTAGGTACAGTGGAAACAAAATAAGTACAAGACACCAATTAAGTCACTAATCACACCTTTAATTGTTATAGTAAAACAGTTCGTAATTAACAACACAGTGTCTACAACAAATCAAATGAAATTGTTCATACGCAATAAAATGTCCACTAATATTAAAACTCAACTGTATTACAATTATACCGTCCGAATATAAAACGCAACACTTCACTAATAACTACTTGAACGTACACCGTAATAACTCGAACCGCTCTGTAAATATATCGCACTAATACTCTCGAACCGCACAGTCAAAAATCTCGCATTGAACTGAAAACTAAGGCCGCGACGCGATGTATTTATAGTTACGCTCACACACCAGAAGCTTCCAAACTGCGTCTTATCTCTCGCGAACTACGTAAATTGCTATGGCCTTGACACAGTCCGAGCGCCCGAGCGGAGCCTGGCACAGTCGAGAAAATTCTCGCAAAATGCGTTTAGTAGCACGTACACCACACGCTTACGTCGAGATCTTTCTGGCGCATTCGATAAACGCGTAGATTGTTCTATGCTGTCGTAGCAATATATATATATATATATATATATATATATATATATATATATATATATAGTGATGAAAAATACAAATACACTTGCAGAAGTAATTTATTATTTGATAATATAGTATATACGATTTCCACACAAACAATATACAAGCTATTAAAATTAAGTCTTACAATTGTAACTTACCGGGTTCGTAATTTGTAAAAGTTACTACTTCATTTCAAAGTGCATATTTACTTTTCTGTTGTGGGTTAACACAGAATAAATTTTGATTTTTTGACTCTTTTCATGATTTCTGCTAAAAATTCTAAGACTGTCTTCTCACAGATTCTGGTTTCAGTAATACTACAATTTGGAATTAATATTACATCTGGCATTTTATATTTTATGATGAAACTATCTTATAATTTTAAATTTAACCTATACAAAAATAAAATGTGATTTACCTGAAGTTGGGAATATAAGCATAATGTGGTATACAAAAAATTGATCTCTAGTCTTGCATACCACTGATTTACACTTGCTTGAACTAAATTTTGTGTAATCTGTCGAAAATAACTTTGAATTCCACTTGATTTTAAAAATTCTTCTGACATCTGAAATGTACAATTCATTCATCAGAAACAATATGCACACTTTCTTATTTTAAGAATATTTTATTGCACTTTTTATTATGTACAATACAATTTATATTTAAAATGGTAAACTACAAATGAAATGAGTTATTCCATAATAATTTATGGAGGTATTATGGAAGTGAGTTACTCAAATAATTTATATAAGCACTAACTATATAATATATTTAAGAAAGCACTCAAGCCGCTGCTTGCAAACAATAAAACCATTCTTTGTATCAGGTCCTTCCTTTAATTATGCAAAAATGGTAAGCTGCTATTTTCACCCATTTCCAACTTTCTGCCAAGGACAATATATTTTTTCAATCAATAGGTAAACACATTTCATGATGCAAAAATTGTAAGTTGTGATACATGACAAATGGTATTATGGTTTTTGTGAACAATGGTGACAACATAAAACAAGTTGACCAACATATAAAGGCTGTTCAAAAACTAACTTCTGTTTTCATCTGGTGAATGAAAGAGTGGGGCTAGTGATGCCTACCTTACACCACTATATAGTTTGGATCAGTATGCATCTGACAATGCTAATACAAAGATACGTCAGGTGTTTCTCTCTGTGACAATGGCAATTTTCACTGAAAATACTGCCTCTGTCAAGTACAAGCTTGTAGTCATGAATGATGTGCTGTTCAACAGTAATGCCACCTGTTTCAGGATGAACAAATGAATGTCAATGATGAGGAAAGAAGTGTGTGACCATACCAGTGTACTTGTGCAAAAGATGAATAAAAAACATCTGAGAAAATCAGTGATTCATGATTACTGAACTATCAAACTTCTTCCCTTCATCATGAACAATTTTGTACAAAGTGATAACTGACAGGCCAGGCTGCCACAAATTCTGTGTTTGCCAGGTTCCTAAACTTCTCCCTCAGAACCACAAAACAAAGAAGACAGGATCAGTACTCACCTTCTTTCTTTCTTACAACACTGAAGGTGATGAGTTGGTTGTGTAAATATGGAGCCCAAAAATCAGTGTGTGGAGTAAGGTCATATTAGTTTGCCACGAAAACCTGTGAAAAGCTACAAAACATTTTCTTCAAAAAACCTTGTGGCAACTGTCTTTTGAGACAAAAAAAGTGTACTCCTAGCTGAGTTCATGGAAAGAGGCACTACAATAAAACTTGAAGTCTACTGTGAAGCTATAAAAGCTGCAAAGAACCATTCAGAACAAATGATGTGGCATGGTGAGTTCAGGTATTGTTTTTCTGCATGACAACACTTACCAGCACACTGCCGAATGCACTCAATAGTCTTGATAGGTTCAAATAGGAATTGTTTTACCTTATCATCCTCCATACAGCCCTGACTTGGCTCCCAGTGACTGTCACATTTTCCTAACATGAACACATGGCTAGCATCACATCATTTTGTAAATGAAGGGAGCTGAAGAACAGTTTCAACACACGGCTTAAGTCACAGACATGAGAATTCTATGATGAGGTTTCAAAAAGTTCATCACTGATATGATAAGTGATTAAATGTACCTAAAAATTATTTTAAAAGTAGCTAAAAAGTGTAGCTTTAAGTTGCATATAATAAACAAACTAAGTATATTAGTGTTTTTTTCGTACCCAAAGAGAAGTTACTTTCTGAACAGGTCTCATATCACAGAGACACTGAGAAACAGTCTCTGAAACAGTCGAGGGACTAAGTATTCCTACAAATAAAGTATGTTACATTACTGCTGTAGAAGTATAAAACTTCTCTCACGCTTAAAGGTCATCAGCTAAAGTTTATTTTCCCTTTAAAAGAAATCTTTCAAAGACTAAGAAGTAATATAACATGCTTCATCTTGGTGAATTGACTTCGCCACACGAAGTAAAAGTAGCTTAGATAAGTTGTCCATTAATTTTCGGTTCAAGTAAAGACATATTAAAAACTTATTACCAGGAAAATCATATTGAAGTACAAGGTGATTATGTAACAAAATAATTCAAATTAAATTATACATAAAATATTATTTTAAATATATAAATATACTGATAATAAAATATACCGGTACTGTAATTTTATTTATGTTAGCAATATTATACAATGAGTAACAAATAATCACTATTATAAATTATATTAAATTACAAATCTACGTACATATAGTATATAATTTGCTATACAATGTTCTAAATTATCAGAACAATTGAAAAGAAATATTAAATTTATAAAAAAATATGAAACAAAAAATCAGTGTAAAGCTTACATACTATTATACAACTAAGTTTATGAAACATACTTCAATTCACACCAGAGAAAGTCAGCGATATTAACTCTGATTTGTCAAAAGTAAAAAAATGTAATGTTTCCATTTCAGGTGTTACACAGATTTTATTCAAAATAAAACTCTTTATATCTGCATTATAATTTAGGAATAGGTTCAATAGCATTAGGTTTCTAATCCAAAGAAATTAACGCCGGTGTCAATAAGAATATATACAAGGGATCTGCTTTCCTTATCCAAGATATACAGAGCACCGTTTTCTTACAGGAAAGTTTATATTGGCACCATAAAATGTAGCATCAATACTTGCATCAGTGAACACAAGTGACACTGCCATTTGGGCCAAACACAGAAGACTGCCATAGCAGAACATGTACTGTCTAATGAAAGCCATACTATCTTGTACGAATAGACCCAGATCCTGTCCTCGATTCAGCAGTACTTTGCTCGGTTGCACAGAGAGGCCATAGAAATACACAATCACGGCGACCATAGTAAACAAGAAAGAGGAATTCTTGACATTGAATAAATACTGGATACCGGCATTGAGCCAACATGTATAAATAGAAGTGTGTCAACGGGATAGGATGGTCTTTGTTTGTAGTCCTACACGGGCGCTTGAAATCTCTGTTCCTGTGTCACAGAAGATGCCCGTCATAGATACAGTCAAAACATCTGGAAATATATGTAGACATTCTATATCATGGCCTAACAGACTGGAAATTGTTAACAGTGTCAACACTGGCCATGTAAGTTTATGTTCCTTTTTCTAACTACCACTGTAATATAGGTGTTATGGTGTTTATGATATATGCCATAGTTATGAAGATTTTTCTGAGCAAAATCATTACATGTGGAGAATAAATTGCTACACAAGATTTAGGAATGCATGGATGGTATATGTATTAATAGCATTTGGAATACTGTCCTTTTATTCCAAAGGAAATATATGATGAAACATATGAAGGTTGTCTGGTCAACAGAGAAATAAACTGTACACATTTCTATTGGCTTCAGCTTTGCTTCAGTGTGGAGGAATGGCAATGGAACTCAGACATGAGTACTGCAAGTAAAGCTCTGCAAACTTTACTTGAAGACGAAGAAAAACTTGTAGGGGAAGAGTGAGACAGTATAGAGTTGGAATTTCATTACAGTGAAACAGTATTGGGAATCTACTAATTTGAGTTGCTTGCCATACATACTAGTGTTAGTCCCTTCTGTGACAGTACGGGAAATCCTGATGTCGGATTTATGGTATGAGTGGTATCAAATTATTGTATTTCATTATTTTGCACACGCATACATGGGTAGGACTATTTCCCTTTGTAAAAAGACAACGATGCAGATTTCAGTAAAGCAGAACGATTCCAAGGTCAGGAGCAGACGTGTGAAACAGAACGCATACAATGGCGGCATAAGTGAAGACAGACTCTCAATATCAATTTTCATTGGTCCATAAGGCTGGACGTCATCAAAAATGTAAAAATGACATAACAACAATGACGTGACAACAGGGCGTGAGCCGTATGAAACAAACGACAATGACGGCAATGCACTCACACATACGCAAAAAATGTGCTTTGCATCGCCCCAGTCAGCATCAGACCACCAAGGCGTCAACACGCTGTGAAAATCGCCGGCAGCTTTTGCCAGCGAAAGTGTTTCTTTGTCAAATTATCAATGTATTAAAATGCAATAGTAACAATTAGACAGTAATCATTATATAACTATTCAAAATGACCAGACATTATACAATGATTATTTGTGATTATTTTGGATAATAATATTTGTTGGCTAAAGTCAGTGTAACCAAGAAAACACATGGGACGTTCGGCCGAACACCTGCCGGACCATGGTCGACATCTGAGGACAACTTAGATTCTACATCGCACATCCAGGAAAGTCAAATTATATATACAAACCTTTCTTTATCTAAATTGAGCTCAAAAAACCAAAATTCAAATGTATGAGTAAATCGCTATTAGCGAAATGAGTGTGTGTGTGTGTGTGTCAGACCGTACCGGTACACATAAGTAATGTTTTCATGAGACGTTGGTTTGTGTTATTTTAGATATAAGAATTTATCAATTTGAAGATAATAATTGCAGTTCCTTCAAAGTTACATTTATTATTAATTCCATAATGAAGTTAACATCCGAATAATGGGAAATAACGTAGTAGTAATATAGCGGAACATGTGGCCGCCATTTTGTTAATTTATGTACAAAATGATTCCATTTTGTTTTGTTGAATTTGGTGTCGATCTTAATTTTCAATGTCATTAAAAAGCAACTTTATATATCATACACTTTTTGAGTTAATTATTCCGAACAATCGTCCTGTCTCTGATGATCACTTAATCGAATCCTGGGACCCTTACGTAAAATTTTTGAAGCATGAGGTTGGTACTACAAGATGGCCACCGAATTAGTATGACATATACAATAAATATGGTATCGAAAGGTAAGATATCAACACAAATAAAAAAATTACAGAATAATAGAAAAGGGAAAGTTAACAAATGTCGCCCAGAACTAGGGACTTATTATTTGTATTGTTTTTTAAAAGTTAACAAATGCCGCCCGAACTAGTGACTTGATATAAATAAGAGTTTTTACACAAATAAGCCGGAGTCAGAGACGGAGGGTTGTCGGAAAAAAGGAAGTGATACGTAAGATATACCTGGTACGTAGATAATAAGTTATACCATGATTGTAGGTTATGTGGTGATATTAGATATATGTAGAGCTAGTATAAATTGAAACAAAGATAGTTAAACAAGAGTTTTTAAAAATTTTTTTTGCTCTTTTCTCTTCTCAATATGGCAAACAGTAGCGAAATAAGTATTACTGAATCGCAAATTATGAGCGAAGGCGATCAATCAACACCAATCGTAAATAAAAGAACCGAAGAGAATGATATTGTAAAGATTATGCAAACACTTTTTGAAATACAAAATAATAAATTTGAAGAGAAATTCAGTGATTTGAAAAGTTACATTACTGAAATTAAGAAACAAAATTGTAATATTGACAAAAGATTAAATGAGATACATGCACGGTTAGACGAGATAGAGTTAGAAAATAAGAGGGGAGTAGACAAATTAGATATAAACAAAGACAAAGTAAGTGGGGGAGAAAATTATGATAATAAAAATATGATATTAGAAAATAATAGTGTGGATGTTGGTAGTGATAATGAAATTTTAATGAGAGTAGAGGTTAATGGTGAGGAGATAGTTGTAGATGAGAGTGAAAGTGGGGGTAAGGAGAGTTTAAGTGAATATAGTGAGCAGAGGGCAAATTTTCCCAGTGGTAGGAATGGAGTAAAGACTCCGCAAGTGTTGTTTGAGGACGAAGGTTCCTCTAGAATTTATGTGGGAGACATGTGGTCTCCAAATGATCCCTTAGTTGTACCTGGTGAGGCCAGGGGGTGTTTTTATGAAGTAGTAGTGCCCTATGCAAATATTGAAAGAGAGAATGTAGCTTGGTGTGATAGAGAGAGATATATTGAGAGAAAGAGGGAGATAGAGATTTTTAAGATAGGTAGAGACTATGAAGAATTTATGGAAAGGTTAGGAGTAGAGATGATATATAATAAAAGTAAATACTTACCTTGTAATGAAACTGAAGTAGTAGGAGATAAGGGAAATAATGATTTTATAAATTACCTAAATATGACTAACAATACAGAAGGTGACAGGACAATGACCAATCATGACAGATTATATGAGTTTGCGGAAAATGATGAAAATTTGAATGGTATATGCATTTATGATGTTAATATAAGAGATTCAATAATAAACAATGTATGTAGATATAAGATAAGATTATTGTTTGACGATGGAGGGTAGATATTTTATTGTGTTTATGAACATTTAATAATGTGATAGTGTTTTTCAGGATGGACTGTTTATGAACTGATTTTTGGTAAATGATAAAATGATAATTTGGATTGTATATTTCTTGTGTGTATTGATGTCAATGTATTTGTGTATTCTTGATGTGTGTATTTTATGTATTTTTGTGTAAACCATGTACTGTAGAAAAGTTTGATAATGATTTTAAATAATTATGAGATTTAGATTCTAATGGATAATAAATGATTACGCATATGATATATTTGGATATTGAGTTGTTTTAGGATTGTAAGATAAGTGATGAATTTTCTAGTGGTATATTAATGTAAAATGTTAAAAAGGAGATAGAATTTGGGTGATAATGATAAATAAGGGCATTGGAGTTAGTTAAATAGAGTTAATGGGAGTTAGTGAAAATAAGAATGTTGAGATACAGATAATATATAAAGAGATGTTAGATATTTTAGGGACACAGTGGTTAGTGATTATATGTAGAGGTGAGTAATGTGAATGGTATATATATATTTGTTGATGATGATATTTTGTAGTAAGGGTCCGGTGTAAGGAGTGATCAGCGTGCGATGTGGCAAGAGACCAGCGTGCAGCGTTGTGGCAGGCGGAGCAATTTGGGTTAGAGTGTTTGCCGATATTTGGTGGAGGGCAAATGGTTAGGAATGGATATGGCCAGGTAGGGAACACACATCCTTGTACAAAGACGAGCGGTGCCAGAGGATTTAAATGGGATTAGTGAAGGGGGTTATTATAGAGATATTGGTGTCATAATATATAAATATGGGTGTTAGTAGCGGTTGTTAGTAGAAAAAAGGGGTAGTAAGGTTAGATGGACAAATGCCAAAATAAGATATAGAGAATAATGAATAATAGAGAGTCACCCAAATGAATTGAGGAAAGGTTAGAAAAAGAGAAAATTCATAGTAGAAAGGGGATGTAACAGAAAGGTAAGGATAAATTTGAAATTTTTTTTTGTATAGAATCTGATATAAATGAATGTTAAATAATAAAAGTTAATAGAGAGTTGAAGTAGTAATGTCTTATAAAGTTTGGTACAAGTTGTGTAAATATAAATTGTTTAATGTAAATGTAACAATGTTAATGTTTTATTATGTTTTTATTATGTTGATGGTACAATAGTGTGTGTGGTGGGGAGGTTGCTACAGGGGTAGCAACGATAATGAATATTAAATGTCAAAGAAATAATAGTGATACTGGTGTTGGTTATCAAGTATAGAATTATGATTCTGTTGTAAAGAAAGATAAGAATAAAGAAAAATTGAGTAAAGAAGATATAAAGAGTTTTGAAGTTGTTTGCCATGATAGGTATATGTTTCAATGTTATATGAAGCAAAATAGTAGGGATAGTGGTTGTTGCTTAGAAAATTAGAATTTGTTTTATGCTTAGGATAAGAATATATTTTCATGTGGTAAAGGGAATGAATATGATCGACTGGAGTCAGAAAGTTTTGCTAAATGCTGGGGTGTTAAAAGGAGAAGAGGATCTTCTATCCTAAATCTTGCTATTTTGTTTGAGAATTTTAAGTTAACCAAGCCAACGTCTCAAAACACAAACCAATGCATCTAAGGGGAAGCATATCAGGGTGGATATGGAAATAGATAAGGCCACGATTTTGAAATTTTATATTGCATGTTTCAGAGTTTGGTGGTGTTGTGACCGCGGTCCTGAGCTGGCCGGTGCGTCAGAACAGGAGCGTTAAGTGCCTAATGGTCTTATGGTGTTGGGATCTCTCCTGAGAAGTCCAGTAAGGTCAGATGGTACGATCATCATCAGTAAACCAAGGGTAAGTGATTATATCTCTTTTATATTAACACTACAGGGGTTGTGGCGACATATCTGAACTGATCCTTTTAGAATAGTGTAAATGAGTCAATGAAAGTTTTTATGTTTCGACATAAAACCTTTCATTGAGGGGTTTTTGTGACAGTACGGGAAATCCTGATGTCGGATTTATGGTATGAGTGGTATCAAATTATTGTATTTCATTATTTTGCACACGCATACATGGGTAGGACTATTTTCCTTTGTAAAAAGACAACGATGCAGATTTCAGTAAAGCAGAACGATTCCAAGGTCAGGAGCAGACGTGTGAAACAGAACGCATACAATGGCAGCATAAGTGAAGACAGACTCTCAATATCAATTTTCATTGGTCCATAAGGCTGGACGTCATCAAAAATGTAAAAATGACATAACAACAATGACGTGACAACAGGGCGTGAGCCGTATGAAACAAACGACAATGACGGCAATGCACTCACACATACGCAAAAAATGTGCTTTGCATCGCCCCAGTCAGCATCAGACCACCAAGGCGTCAACACGCTGTGAAAATCGCCGGCAGCTTTTGCCAGCGAAAGTGTTTCTTTGTCAAATTATCAATGTATTAAAATGCAATAGTAACAATTAGACAGTAATCATTATATAACTATTCAAAATGTAAGCTAAAGTCAGTGTAACCAAGAAAACACATGGGACGTTCGGCCGAACACCTGCCGGACCATGGTCGACATCTGAGGACAACTTAGATTCTACATCGCACATCCAGGAAAGTCAAATTATATATACAAACCTTTCTTTATCTAAATTGAGCTCAAAAAACCAAAATTCAAATGTATGAGTAAATCGCTATTAGCGAAATGAGTGTGTGTGTGTGTGTCAGACCGTACCGGTACACATAAGTAATGTTTTCATGAGACGTTGGTTTGTGTTATTTTAGATATAAGAATTTATCAATTTGAAGATAATAATTGCAGTTCCTTCAAAGTTACATTTATTATTAATGGGAAATAACGTAGTAGTAATATAGCGGAACATGTGGCCGCCATTTTGTTAATTTATGTGCAAAATGATTCCATTTTGTTTTGTTAAATTTGGTGTCGATCTTAATTTTCAATGTCATTAAAAAGCAACTTTATATATCATACACTTTTTGAGTTAATTATTCCGAACAATCGTCCTGTCTCTGATGATCACTTAATCGAATCCTGGGACCCTTACATACAATTTTCGAAGCATGAGGTTGGTACTACAAGATGGCCGCCGTATTAGTATGACATATACGATAAATATGGTATCCAAAGGTAAGATATCAACACAAATAAAAAAATTACAGAATAATAGAAAAGGGAAAGTTAACAAATGTCGCCCAGAACTAGGGACTTATTATTTGTATTGTTATGTAAATTAACACTTCTCAATAAATGATTAAGGAAACCAACACATCCTAGTTATGTATAACTACTATATTAAACGATGGAAGCACTATTTTATAGCATCTGTCCCAAATGGTTTATTTACAATTGTTCTTTTAAAAAAGAAAAACCTACATTTCAAATCATAGAAGTTAACAGGAATGAGAAGTAACTTCATGTTTAAAAATAAACTAAAAACGTAAGCTCAAAATATTTATCGAATGAAAATGCTTAAAAAATGTCATGTTCAAAATATTTATAATCAAGATAAATATACAACAATTTAAAAAAAGAAGAATTCAAAACTATAGATTAATTACTAAGGTACTGAGAAAGTATAAAATACAGGAAACTTTTCTACTTTGAAATTTCTGTCATTATTACACTACACTCTAGTTTATCCGGCCTTCATTTATCTGGAATTCTGGCTTATCTGGAATAAGTTTTCAAAATAATTTTTTGAACGACTTTACCGGTGATTTTTAAGATACAATTTGTACTAAAAACAACCTGTTTTGTTATAAATTCAACGTTATACCCGTTCAGAGCTCATCAACATAAACGTAATTAATCTAAACTGCACGGGTAAAAATAATACAGTGCTATTATTACTATTATTAAGTATCAATAATACTTTGATCATTCATGTATGTGTGTTTATTATTGTTTTTCTCGCTAAATTAAACTTGTTAATTTTTAGAAATGTTAGTACTGTAATGCACTGAATTTAATATAATGTATGTATAATGTCTAATGCTAAACACATTTTTTTCTTGTTTATACAGTATATTCTGAAATACATTTTGTTTTTCCTTAAGATTTACTTGTAAAATACAGTACAGTAGGCTATTACAGTTTGAATAAAGTCTTCAAAATAAAAAAAGCAACTTTTCTGTACAGCAGTAGGTAAACATTGCTAATACCGGCATTTTTGCCATTAGTTTGGTTTATCTGGAATTTTGTTTATCCGGAAAGGGTCCGGTCCAATCAATTCCAGATAAATGAAAGTGTAGTGTACTTGTTAGGAGAAGGGACATTTAATATAAAAAAACATATGTACTTTTCATGACACTAACTAACCAAACCAAACCAAACCAGTCTTGGAAAAAAAAATAGTATATTTCAACACTGAAGAAAACTGCTAGGTTTCAAATTACAAAAAAGGAATTTTTGAATCTACAATTATTTTGTTTTAGCTAAAAAGAACAATTGGTTTAAATAAGCAAACCAAGGCTGGCACACTCTGAGCACTTGAAATGAGTTCTGTGTCTGCTGTGTGATGTCTGCTCCAACTACTGTATGTACATTTACGTAAATAGTCACTGTTCCGGGCGCAAATTGTACATTTACACACTTTTTTATCTTCATATAAATGTATTTAGACGAAGAAATAACAAGCAACATATATTTGGTTTTGTTTACATTACTTATATCAGACACGTATGTCCCGCACACCATAATGGTACTTACCATACTTTGAGAAGCCTGTTGTTTCAATCTTATTATTATTATTACCTAGGGTCCAGGGTTTCGACTCAGCGTGATTGCTGACAGAGATAGGCATTGAAATAAAAAATATGTTCAGTTGAAAACATTAAAACATCAATATTGGTTTATTCTCTTTTATGTGTACACCGGACAAGAATTCAAAATGGTGGCCTTTACTTACATTAACTCTCTTTTGTTATAAAACTCTTTTATATTTTCTTAAACGTCAGTTTACCAAATTTTATATATTGACTATGCAGCTGCTTCATTATTAAATGATTTTAATTATATTTTCTTAAAAACAAACGCAAACCAACACCCCGTTTGGATGTCGACATTTATCATACACGCCCCACTTCCTCACTCTCATTCATACTTACAATCTCAATTTACTTTTTGGGTACACCTATATCTGCAATTTGGGGTAAAGAGCTCTTTAAGTAAAATTTTGGTTTTGCACTTTCCTGATTCTGTAGACTAGAAGTTCTAGAAGCGGATTCACATGTTGCTTTCTCAAAGTGGCGTGGTTACATTTTTACTATATTCACTGACTCTAAAGTATAATTTTGAAAAACAATTACTGCACACTGTCTTAGTTCTCTTCTAGCTAGCACGTAATTACATTTTGATTACATTTTGATTACATTTTGAACTGTTTAAAACAACTACGCCGGTATAAATTGCCGGCTGCCTTTAGCAAGGTGTTACCGCTGCTGCTGCGTTGTGTAGACTGGGCTGAACAATACACAATTTTTACGTATGTATGTGTGTGCACACGTCATTGTTCTTTGTCTTTCGTTACATAAACGCCCTGCTTGTTACGTATTTTATGCACGTCATTCTTTTGTTAATGACGTTTGGCGTTGTCGGCCAATGAAACAGACGTATGTAGAGCCGGTATTAGTTGCTGTAACCATTTTAAGTGTTCTTATTTGCACGTACACTGCTGGCCTTGAAATTATTTCGTTGTCTCGGAACTGCGTCGTTGCCGGCAAAACCAGGGAAATTGTATTACCCATAAAAATGAATGTACAAAATATCGAAATACAATAATTTGCTACCTTGTATACCATACATTTTATATCAGGCTTTTCGTACTGTCACATGTATATGGAGTGCTGAGTAACTTCACTATAAGACTGTCTTGTTAATACAAACATATTTTTATGACAATCCCACCAATCATCATGTTGTTCAGTGGAAACAGAATAACTGACACGGATGAAGTCACTACTTACCAACTTTCATTAGTCACAAACAACAATTAAAAATCAACGAGGTACTCTTATACAATAATTCAAGTTCAATCATCCAACTCATAACAATAAATAAATGTCAGCATCTACAGTTTTGCGCTAGTTAACACAATAATCACTTTCCACTTATCTGAAACAATCACTTGATTTGCACAGAATAAATCACCAGCTGTAACTAACTGCTAAGCTGGCCACTAACGCGTATATACCCCGCAGAGGTTCCAGACTAATCTTCCATTTCCTGGGTGCCATGGTGAGCATAATGTGCATAGTTACAGATACTGGAACAGTCAGGAGCTAGATCAGTGCATGAACTTGACACAGACATGTGCATCGCATTGTAACGGTACAAACCGATGAGGATATGTAAGTTAAATCTTTTCATTTTTTATTTCACAAGAGTATATTTTTGGTCACCGACTATAGCTCCATGACTGGTACGGTGTGGTACAAAAATGCAGACTATCAGCAAGGGTGTGTATTCATGCGTATGCGCGCGCGTTTCGGCCAACGTTCACAGGGAAAAGTCACGTCTGAAAAAATTCCTTCTCGCCTCGTGCGTAGAGAACAAAGGCAGTCGGCATCCAAACTTCGGATCCGCGCAGAGGCGTTAGTGCGCGGTCCCACCTAAAATACATTAAAATCATGTAGACTGACCGGCCGAAGATGTGAGAAGTGGTGTAAATAGACACGGTTCGATAAACAGGCTCTCGAGCCGAAAAATCCATTAAAGTGGTAATAATGTGATTAAATTACAATTACAAATAACATAAAGTAACTTTAAACTTGTGAAGTATCAAACCAAGTTCAGTGAATGAAATTCAAACCGTGTAAACATCTTTCGGCAGACAAAGTGATCATAAAACAAAATTCGGGAGTGTGGCCACCACGAATCGAACACCACAACAGGGACACCACCAGTCAAGTAACAGTGTAACTTAAACTAATAATTATGAAATTTTTATAAAAAGCGCTAAATTTAAATAAATGGGGTAAAAGTGTAAATGAAGTGTGTGAGCAAATGCTGGGTTGCCTTAATGTAGTATACGTTAAGTTGTTTTTTCAATATGTGTTTTTTCATTTTAATGCATTAGTGGACAATGTCCTTGTATGGACCATTACAGTAGTATGAAACTTAATTATACAAAAGTGTGTAGAGGAGAGGGTGAAGAATATCTTATGTAAAGGGGAGCATAACAAAGAATGTCATTTTAAAGTATAATAAAATAGTATTTTATTTTAACTTGCTGTATAGGTGTTAGCATAATCATTTCAACAACCTAACTTCATTTTCTGTGCTGGTAAATTCGCTATACGAAAAAGGGTTTCCACCACTAGATGATCTGGCCGAATAAATAAAAAAATCAAGGTAAGTGGGAGTTTGGGGTTGTTAAATATTTTAGAGTAATTTAAAAGATTACAATGGTGCAGCGTGACCTGGATTTGGGATAAAAATTATATTTATCCCAAATTGGCCTATTTCAAAGCACAGAGAATGGAATCTGGTTAGCTTGAGAAGAAATTACGTAAAAATTTACGTAACGTATACGTAATAAGGTGGTGTTGATAAATTGTGCATGTTTGATTATAAGTAAGGTTTAATAATTAATCAGTAAGCAAGTAAATAATAAAAAAAAAAGTCTGAGAATGAAAAAGAAGTCAATTTAATAGACTCAGCTATGAGTGAAAGTGGTCTTGGGTCAATGAACCCATCACTGAGTGTGAGCGAATTGGAAGGTCAGTCGATCCAAACAGCTGATTCGAGCATTCAATCAGTGACTGAAAGTAACGTAACTGAGTACATAATAATAAATAACGCTGAAGCAAAATCTACTCCCGTAGTGACTAAAATAAAAGAAAAAGAGTTGTCGATGAATGATATATTCAACCTTATGCAAACAATGTCAGAAAATATGAATAGTAATTTTAATAAACAAAGTAATGATTTTAACGAAAAGTTCAAAGAACAAGACGTTAAAAGCGAAAGTAGATTTAATGAGTTAAAAAGTGAGATCCACAAACAGAAAATAAAATGTGAACAACAGAATGTTAAAAATTATATTAATTTTAAAGAACTTAAAGAACAGAATGTTAAGTCTGAGAATAGTATAAATGTAAAGTTTGATTATATGAGTAATGCATTACGTAAACGTATTGATGAACGTTTCCAGACAGTTATAAAACAAATACAAGATGATGTAGATAACGTTACAAGAAATATCGGTAAGCGTAGTGAGAACATAAATAATGAAGTAATGAAGAACAAGGTGAGTAATGTGGTTAAAACAAGTGATAATTATAATGGTGAGATAATAATGAATAATAATCAGGTGATGAATTATAAGGTAAGTGGTGGTGTTAAAATAAGTAATGACAAAATATTATCGAATCAAGATAATGGTGATACATTAAGTAAGTGTTGATAATGAGAATAAAAGGAGAGTTGAGGTTAATCAAGGATTGCCAGTTAGTGTTTATGACTTAGAAAGGGAGTATAGAGATAGGTTAAATGTAGAGGGTGAACAGGGGGCAAATTTTTCTGGGGTTAAATGTGAAGCAGAGATTTCACAAGAGGTTTATGGGGATAAGAGATCCTCACTAGGACATTTGGGTGACAATGGTTCGGCAAATGGTCAAATAAGTTTTTTGTGTGTAGCTGGCAGGGCTAGATGGTGTTTAAATAATAAAGTAGTATTGCCCTCTGTGGGGAATGAAAATGTGAAATTGGGTTGGGAAAGTGATTATAAAGAGAGAAATGGAATGATAGAGGTGTTTAATGTTTAGAGAGAATCAGTAATATGAAATGTTTACCTTATGAAGTAAACAATGATTATAGCGATAATGATGTTAAACACTTACCTGTTGGGAGAGTTAATGTTCTTGTAGTAGCCTATAATTGTGATAGTGATGTAACTCACTGGGGTTTAACAATAAATACTAATGGAGACTTAACCATAACTGATATAGACATGGCATATGATAAAATAATAATGGGAGGTAACCCTGGGAATTATTATAATGGTATAACGGATAAAAAGGATTCAAATGGTTATCACATAAATGGTAATCATAAAATGTATGTAAATAAAAATGAAATGTGTAATATGAAAACCAGACTAATTTACGATGATGGTGGTTAGATAAACAGTGAATGAACATTTAATTATTTTAGTTTATGGTAATTACTTGGCTAACTTATGAAATGAGGTGTGGTAAACAATAAAAGAATGACGAAAAAGTGTAGATAAATTTATAGTGAGGTTAATTGTGTTTGTGTAGTAGGTTATGTTGTACTATATATTTCATGTAAACAATGTATGTATGCAGTAGGAATTGATTTTAATAATAATAATGACCAGACCAAATAAATAACAAGAGTAATTATGAAGTTTATAATACAAATGAATTGTAATTGTTTTGGAGTAAGGTGATTTCAAAAACTTGGTGTTTTTGAAAACTGATTGAATTAAATAATTGGAGATGTTGAGTAAATTGAACTAATTGAGTAATTAATGTTGTATAAATGAACTTTGGTAATAAATTTAAATGATGTTTCTGAGATTTGAACTGTATAATAAATAGTAAATGAGTAAAGGTAGAATGTGTTTAGTTGTTGAGTCATATGGTTGTTATAATGTTTCAGAAGGTACATATGGTTTTGTACGTTATATTTGTGGTGAGAATTGTTTATAGTTTGAGTCTATGACAAGTGATGATGTGTTCATTTGATGGAGTGATTGACGACCATATGTAAGTTTGAATTTTCATAATGACTTGGAAGTAAAGTAAAATGTTTCGATAATGACATTAAATGAGTCTGAAAGAATTTAACTTAGATGTAAAATTGTTGATAAAATCTGAATTTGAAATGTTATATAAAATGAATGTGGATAATCAATTTGAATTTTTTGGAGAATTTAATGGTACAATAAATGATAAATAATCAAAGGTTGAGGAATAAAAGGTTCAATTAAAGTTAAAGTTGAAATGTTTGTAAAGTTTATTCAGATGCAAATGAGATGTTTATTTTAATGGAATGAGGTTTATGTTTGTTATGAATGTTTGTGTTGTATTATGTTTATTATGTTAGTGTGTAGGAAGTTTAAACATGTATTATATCATTTGCATGTGATTCCCCATTTTCAGGCAGTCACGGAGTCACCGAACCCTGACCGTGGATTTGGATTATTGGTAACAGGTGTGGGTAGGCAGATTGTATCCTAACCATATTTGTTATTATTTTCAAAATTGGTGACCTTAGAAATCAACAGGGGGGTAAATCAGGGGAATCACCAGAACTATGGAACAGCGGCTATCATCGAAGGGGGTGATAGTGCCATGTTAAGGGCATATGAGTAATTTTTAGTAGGATTACTGGTGTCCTCAGACATCAGTAATGCCGAATTTTGTATAACGCTGTAATGGGGCAAAAAGGGGATTTTATTTTTATTAAATTTATTTAAACTTGTTTATGGTCAGTATTGCAAGTCCCATGTGAACTAAGGTTGTATTCGAACAAGGAACAGTGACATAAACTTTTTGAATGGAGTGTAGTTGAGAAATGCCAGACTCGTTGGTAAATTCAGTGTTTGTCACGTACAGATACGCTCGCGCACTCGACGGTGCGCCGCTACTACGCCTAAACATTAAAAACGATGCCACGAGAAATGGCAAGACAGAACAAGTGCCTCACCATGTGCTTTGAAGCTGAAGGAAGCCGATTAGAGGCTCCACCTACCTGAGCCTCCTGTATCGACGCCGTGTAATATCATCAACAACTTGGGCACATTGAAAATCCATGCTACCTGTACGTTGACGAACAAATTGTCGCATGAAGGCAGTGAGTTCCTGTTTAGCAAAAAACAATAGTGGGGAGTCTTTGTTCTCAGTCTCTGAGAGTCGACGATTAACAGCTACATGTAACGGACGCGAGTAGTGGCGTGCGTCACCGGCCGGGCAAGTTTTTTTATCAAAATGTGAAAATAATAAAGAGGCAGTTCGACTAACAACTTTTACCCGGCCGGGTGGACAAAAGAACTCGTGTGCACCAAATATTTCTTTTCACTATAGACGGTGACAACCAGACATAAATAAGTGACCCGACATCTCAGAATGAAGTAAGTGGAGGGAAGAAAGGAAAATTAAAATGTGTTGGACTGACAAAACATTCGGACATATATCTAGTGCGGCACGTGGCGAGGAGAGGAACGCCGAAAGTTAAGTAACCGACGAGCAATTTCCCGATATAATTATTTTAAATTAAAAGAGCGCTCTAAATAAAATAAATGGGGGTTCTAAAGGTATGAGTGTGAGAATGTAGCAAGCTGGGTTGTCTTAATTAATATAAGGAGTAGAATAAGTATACAATGTCGAAATAAATGTTTTGTGTTATTCAAATGTAAAAGTACCAGTAATATTTTAATTTTGAGAGAAAAGATGAATAATCCATAAATTTGAAGGAGTATGAAAATGAAATAAAATTTGAGTGTTTCACATAAATGAGAGTCGAGTATGTTATTGATATAACCTAAACCATGCTTGTATTTAGCAGTTCGTGTGACGGACTTTGGATTGTAAGGTAAGTTGTCCTGAACAAATAATAATTTAAATGTTATAAATCTCTTAGTAATTTGAGTTAACACAAATGGCGCCTCGAACTGAGGACAAGTTTTATAAAGTAAAATTTATACAAAAACCGCACCTACGATAAATACAAGCATGGTTTGGAGGTTGGGTAGGAATACGTAAATTACGTACAGGTTAAGTGAGGTATATGCTATAGAAGTAATACATACAATATGAATTAATATTAAAAATATGTAAGATTAAAATTGTTTTAAAATTAAAATCCCATAAAGAATATAGATAATGGCTACTAACGAGAGTGAAATTGAAATGAGTGAATCAGCTGTTATGAGCGGCCTTGAAGCCTATTCGACTCCAAGTGTGGGTCAAGATAAAATAATCGAATTAAATATAACAGATCAAACAAATGTGACAGAGGATTCAGGGGTTCAGTTAACCCCAACCTCAACAAAATATAATAAATTTGATAATGATGCCATGAGTATTTTACTGAATCAATTTAATGAGTTAAATAAACGTTTTGATAATAATGATATAAAATTTGATGAACAGAGTAGAAAGTTTAACGAACTTAAAATTGATATTAATGAGGTAAAAAATAAGTGTGAGAATAATTTTAATGAATTAAAACGAGATATTGAGAAAATGGGAGAGTGGCGAACAGATACATGTAAGAGCAAAATAAATGAAAATAACGGAGATGTATGTATTAACAGTAGTGGTAGTTTAAATGAAAAACAGGTGGCAGTAGATGAGGCGAGTAATAATGATAATTATAATGAGGTAAGTAGGGTTGAGAATTACGATGATATAATTAAACATGTGGCGTTAGAGAGTAAGGTTGTGAGCATAGCAAGTGTTAATGAAAGTGAGAGAGAGTGTGATGAAAGGTTAGGTGGGCAAAGGGCAAGTTTTCCCCAAGTATATGGTGAAACAGAGGTTTCACAAGTGTTATATGAGGACAGAGTTTCCTCCAGTAGTTGTGTGGAAGACGAGGTGTCGTCAGATAGTCCCGTAATTTGTTGTAATATTCTTGGAAGAGCCAAGAAGTATAGTAAGTTTGTTGTGCCCTTTGCGTGGTATGAAATAGGTCAGTGGAGTTGTGACAGGTGTTATGAAGGGGAGAGATCTTTAGAGAGAGAGTTGTTTGTAGATGAGGAAATAGAGTTATTTACGTTAAGTAGGAGTTATAAAAAGTTGAAAGAGAGGTTAGAATTGAAGGAAATAGATGATATAAAATACTTACCTTGTGAAATAGATATTGATGATTATTTTGATGATGCTGTTGTAGATGATAAACGCTTATCTGATGATGTAATTGATATAGTGGAGGAGTATAATGATAAAATTACTTACCTTATGTTAACCAAAAATACTGATGGAGACTGGACAAAAATAACTAATGCAGACAAGGTTTATGAAATAATAAAAAGGAATAATCCTATAAATTATACTGGTATAATAAATGACATAGAGGTAATGGGTTTTTGTCTAAATGATTATAATGTAATGTATGTAGATCAAAATAACTTGTGTTATAAATACATAAGGCTATTATATGATGATGGGGAGTAAATAAAAAATCAGTGAATGGACATTTTAAATATTTTAGTTTATGGTAATGACCTGGCTAGATTATGTATTGAGGTGTGGTAAACAGAAAAATTAATGACAAGAGATTGTAAATAAATTTATAGTGAAATTAATTGTGTCTGTGTTGTAAAAGGTATTTTATGTAAACAATGTATGTATGTAGTAGAGATTGATGTAATAACAATAATAATATTTTGGCAGACTAAATAAGTAACAAGAATAATTATGAAGGCGGTAATAAATGAATTGTAATTGTTTTGGAGTAAAGTAATTAAAATAACTTGTGTTTTCAATAACTGATTGAATTAAAGAATTTGAGATTAATTAATTAATTAATGTTGTATAATTGAATTTTGCTAATGAATTTAAATGATTTTATGAGATTGGAATTTGATAATAAATAATAAATGAATAAATGTAAAATGTATTTAGTTGTGGAATCATATGTTTGCTATAATGTTTCAGAAGATAAATGGAGTTGTGTACGTGATTTGGTGGTAACAGTTGTGTATATTTTGTGTCTATGACAATATATGAGTGATGTACTGTAAGTATGAAGTTTATAATGCAATTTAAATAAAGTAAAATGTTTAATGTTTGAATGGTTAAGTATAGATGAAGCTCAAAGATGAAAAAATTAAATAATAAAATAACTAAACATATAAGAGTTTACCATCCGAGAATTGTAGTAACAGTGTCAGTGTGAACCTTATATGTCTTCTGGTAGTTTCCCCTACATTTCGGGCAGTCACGGCATCACCGAACCCTGACCGTGGATTTATAATGTAAATATATTCTAAATTGGTGAACATAGAAATTAACAGGGGGGTAACTCAGGGGAAACTACATAACTATGGAACAGCAGCTATCATCGAGGTGGTGATAGTGCCGTTTTAAGGGTGTGTGAATCATAGTTAGTAGGATTACTGGTGTCCTCGGACATCAGTAATGCCGAATTTTTATATAACGTTGAACCAAGAATGGTATAGGCAGCATCTATACCCTATATAAACTTCAGTTCTGGGGGATGCAAATGGGCGCTACAGTCCACCAGCAGGAAACAATAGAGTGTGTGGAAAAGGAGCTGGCCGTTACAAGCCAGGGGCACAGATAACGCATCTGTGCATAAGGCAAACGCTCGATCCAGTTTACCCAGCGGGTGGTTACCTAATTGTAACTGGGTATAAGGGGGGAATTTAAGAAAATTGATGTAGTAGGAGGGTAACTGAAAAATCAGTGAGAGGGTGACGACATCTGTAAACAGAGGGCGATCAATTTCACTTCCTCTATAGAGAGAGTTGGTGGTTGACGACCCAGTTTCCTGTTCAGTAGCAGTTGCTATAACTATGACTCGATGATTAGTGATGTATTTCCCTTATGAGAGCAAACGATTTTAAGCACTAGGTTTAATGGTAAGGATTCTAAATCCACCAGAATATTTTATAATGTAACTGTATAATCTTGTGTATTTGTGAGCTATATGAAGGGTGTTCAGAGAAAGGTCATTCACATGACAGTGAGACATCAGCTGACTGCTGGGGTTATATACGTAATATGTCACTTATAAGTGATTTGCAGATTTTATCAATATACTGTAATTAAATGTTTGAATAATAAATTTTCAATGTGTTTAAAAGGTTTGAAGTTAAGTGATGAAATTAATTTGAGATAGTTGTGAATTTTCAATGAGTAATAAATGTTAGAGTTTGGGTGATAAATATTTAAATAAGGCATTTGAATTAGTCAGAGTTAAGGTTAAATGGGTGTTAAACAGAATAAGATTTTTGTGAATAAAAGTAGTCTAGAAAACCGAGTATTAATAGTGACACAGTAGCGATAGGGAGTATATGCAGAGTAATGAGAGGGATGTAATTGGAGAGTAATTAGCTGATGGTGGAATTTTGTAAGGGGGGTGGTGTGATAAGGAGTCCTCAACGAAAAGCGTTGTGGCGGGAGGTGAACCGTATGTGCGTTGACGGGGTTACCTGGGGGGACCAGGAACCAATAAGGGAATGAGCATAGGGAGGGAACACACATCGTAAGTACAAAGGAGGTATAGGGTATTTTGTTATAAGGGTAGAATGATTCGGGGTGAGTTAGAGTAGTTAGTGAAGATAAATATTTTGAGGGAGTGGTATCATACTATGTAAATCTGTTAGTAAGTGTTAGAGTCAGAAGGGGGTTGATGTTATATTTAATCACCCATTTGTAAATCAAATTATTATGAATAACTAAGAGTCACCCAAAATAATTGACAATGAAAATGTTAAAGAGAAAATCATAGGTAAAATGTAATAATAAACGAAACCAGTAAAAGATTTAATAGAATTTGAAAATAAAATAAAGCTGTATGGTGTGTAAATTTTGGTCAACTTAAATGTGAATTGTTTATTGTAAGGTAATAACAACAATGTTAATGACGAGAGTCCTATGTTTTATTATGTTGTACTATGTTTGAATGTGAAAAATTATAAACATGTGATGTATTTTACCTTGTATAATTTTTGAGATGTATCTAGGGCAAGGTCATTCACTTGACCCAGAGGAGAGATCAGCTGATGACTGATGTTTGATATATTGTGTGTTTCTTACAATTGGTTCGTAGATTTTATTTGTGTAGTCCTACTGAAATGATTAAATAATAAATTTTGTTAACAGAATGATTCTTTTTGGAGATCGAAAAAAAAAAAATTCTTTTTTGCTTGAAGTATAGATTGTGTTTTCTAGTATACATCATATTTTCTAGGCTGCTTCCCTATGCTGAGGAAAACATAAAAGAATATCAATGTGGATTCATTAGGAATAGGTCAACAACAGACCAAATATTTACACTAAGGCAAATCCTAGAAAAAACGTTGGAATATGGAGTGGCCACTCACCATCTCTTTGTGAATTTCCAGTCAGCATATGATTCAATCAACCGGAAAATGCTATATAGAGCCATGAAGGAGTTGAATATACCATCTAAGTTGGGTGCGTATGGTTGGAGTAGTTATGTCCAATTCTAAGTGCCAAATAAGAATACAATCAAATCTATCTAACTCCTTAAAAACATTGAATGGGTTGAAACAAGGAGATGCCTTAGCGTGTCTGTTGTTCAACATAGCTCTAGAAAAGGTCATCAGGGATTCAGGAATTCAAACTACCGGACACATATTTCACAAGGAGGTACAGCTTCTGGCCTATGCCGATGACATTGACGTCATAAGTAGGTCTGAATCTGGCTTAAAGGAAGCCTTTCGGGAACTGGAGTTGTCCGCTAAGGCTATGTGCTTGGTTATAAACCAAAGCAAAACCAAATATATGGTTGTAGGTGCCAACACTCGTGCCCTGTCCCTGCGCATTAACGATTATGAATTTGAAAAGCTTCAGGGTTTTCCATATCTCGGGTCATATGTGGACTCTGGAAATGACTCCTCTAGAGATATTGAAAGACGGATATTGTCTGCTAATAGGTGTTACTACGGACTGGTGAAACATTTTAAGTCTAAATTAATAAGTAAAGATACAAAAGCCACCCTATACAAGACCTTGATTAGACCAGTCCTGATGTATGGCTCAGAATGCTGGGTGGTAAAAAAACTAGATGAGCAGAAACTATCCAATTTTGAGAGGAGGGTACTAAGGAGAATCTATGGCCCTGTGAGGGAAAATGACATTTGGAGGCGATTGCATAATCGAGAGTTGTACGAAAGGTTTAAAGATCTTCCGATCGTGCAACTCATACAAATTAACAGATTGCATTGGGCTGGTCATGTGCAGAGAATGGCGGAGGATAGAATCCCAAAAAGAGTGATGAATTATTTGCCGATGGGAAGGAGAAGGAAGGGAAGACCGCGTACAAGATGGCTGGACCAGGTTGGTAAGGAGGCAGTGAGGCTGGGTGCAGCACACTGGTGGACATTGGCCGGGAGTAAAGACCAGTGGGGAAGATTTCTTTTGGAGGCCAGGGCCCGGACTGGGCTGTAGCGCCGAGGATGTATGTATGTATGTATAGATTGTGTTTTTGTGTCCAGGATATATTGTTGATTATATGTTAATGTGTTAACTGATTTATACTATTCATATTATATGTGTGTAAACAAATGCAATGATAAGTGAATTTATGATTTAATAAGATGTTCAGTTTATTTGTTTTTTATGATTGTGCTTAGCTAGTGAAGAAGAATTGTAGATTCATGTAAAAGATTTTGGGGTTTTGATGAAATTAATGGTAATATAACATTTTGATATTGGACTTAAGATTCAATTTTGACCAGATTTTTAATGATTTAATCTGATTTGATCGATTTATTTTGAAAAAAAAAGTAGATGAAATTGAAAATAAAACAGAAATTATTTATTTTGAAGTTTGAAAGCAAGAAATGGAAAGTAGATGTTATGATCAGTAATAATGAGTATGTGTACGCACCCAGTACTTGCTAAAGGCAACCCAGTATGCATGTCAGGGAACATATCGGTTGAGGATCTGGTATGGTATACGGCCAGTGTTTTGATTTTTGGGCGGAATGATAGAAGGTTAGGGGTACTATGGCGAGTATCCGTCCGATTTTATGGTGTTGGGATCTCGAACAGAGAAGTCCAGTAATCTCGTTCAGGTGCAGCCATAGTTGCCGAGCTAGGGGGGTAGTTTACCCATGATGTGTTTAGAAATTAATGGGGGGTTGTTGGCACCATATTCTCACCGATTCTCTTAGGTTAGCAATGAGAGTTTTTATGCTCTCAGGCATAAAACCTCTCATTGGGGGGTATTGTAATGGGGCAAAAAGGGGATTTTATTTTTATTAAATTTATTTAAACTTGTTTATGGTCAGTATTGCAAGTCCCATGTGAACTAAGGTTGTATTCGAACAAGGAACAGTGACATAAACTTTTTGAATGGAGTGTAGTTGAGAAATGCCAGACTCGTTGGTAAATTCAGTGTTTGTCATGTACAGATACGCCCACGCACTCGACGGTGCGCCGCTACTACGCCTAAACATTAAAAACGATGCCACGAGAAATGGCGAGACAGAACAAATGCCTCACCATGTGCTTTGAAGCTGAAGGAAGCCGATTAGAGGCTCCACCTACCTGAGCCTCCTGTATCGACGCCGTGTAACATCGTCAACAACTTGGGCACACTGAAAATCCATGCTACCTGTACGTTGATGAACAAATTGTCGCATGAAGGCAGTGAGTTCCTGTTTAGCAAAAAAACAATAGTGGGGAGTCTTTGTTCTCAGTCTCTGAGAGTCGACGATTAACAGCTATATGTAACGGACGCGAGTAGTGGCGTGCGTCACCGGCCGGGCAAGTTTTTTTATCAAAATGTGAAAATAATAAAGAGGCAGTTCGACTAACAACTTTTACCCAGCCGGGTGGACAAAAGAACTCATGTGCACCAAATATTTCTTTTAACTGTAGACGGTGACAACCAGACATAAATAAGTGACCCGACATCTCAGAATGAAGTAAGTGGAGGGAAGAAAGGAAAATAAAATGTGTTGGACTGACAAAACATTCGGACATATATCTAGTGCGGCACGTGGCGAGGAGAGGAACGCCGAAAGTTAAGTAACCAACAAGGAATTTCCCGATATAATTATTTTAAATTAAAAGAGCGCTCTAAATAAAATAAATGGGGGTTCTAAAGGTATGAGTGTGAGAATGTAGCAAGCTGGGTTGTCTTAATTAATATAAGGAGTAGAATAAGTATACAATGTCGAAATAAATGTTTTGTGTTATTCAAATGTAAAAGTACCAGTAATATTTTAATTTTGAGAGAAAAGATGAATAATCCATAAATTTGAAGGAGTATAAAAATGAAATAAAATTTGAGTGTTTCACATAAATGAGAGTCGAGTATGTTATTGATATAACCTAAACCATGCTTGTATTTAGCAGTTCGTGTGATGGACTTTGGACTGTAAGGTAAGTTATCCGGAACAAATAATAATTTAAATGTTATAAATCTCTTAGTAATTTAAGTTAACACAATGCTGAAACAAGAACGGTGTAGGCAGTGTCTACACCTTAAATAAACTTCAGTTCTTGTGGATGCAAATGGGCGCTACAGTCCACCATCAGGAAATAATAGTGTGTGTGGAAAAGGAGCTGGCCGTTACAAGCCAGGGGCACAGATAACGCATCTGTGCACAAGGTAAATGTTTAATCCGGTTTACCCGGCAGGTGGTTTACCTAATTGTAACTGGGTTAAAGGGGGGGTATAATAAATTGATGTAGAAGGAGAAGTAACTGAGTATTCAGTGAGAATTAATAACCGTAACAGCGGTACAATCAAGTTTACTTAGCTCTAACTAGAGAGTTTGTTATTGATAACCCAATTACTGTTCTGTGATGGTTACTATGTGCTTTGTAATTCAATGATTAGTGATGAACATTCACTTATGAGAATAAATGATTGTAAATACTAGACTCAATGTTGTAATGATTTTTTAATCAACAAGACCATTTTATGACTTAAATTTGATAATTTTGTGTATTTGTGTTACTTTACTCAGTGTACCTAGAGTAAGGTCGTTCACCTGATAATAAGACATCAGCTGATGACTACCTTAATAGGTAGATGTAGTATACGTTAAGCTGTTTTTTTCAATATGTGTTTTTTCATTTTAATACGTTAGTGGACAATGTCCTTGTATGGACCATTACAGTAGTATGAAACTTAATTATACAAAAGTGTGTAGAGGAGAGGGTGAAGAATATCTTATGTAAAGGGGAGCATAACAAAGAATGTCATTTTAAAGTATAATAAAATAGTATTTTATTTTAACTTGCTATTTTAACTTGCTATTTTGTTTGCATTATCATTTCAACAACCTAACTTCATTTTCTGTGCTGGTAAATTCGCTATACGGAAAAGGGTTTCCACCACTAGATGATCTGGCCGAATAAATAAAAAATTCAAGGTAAGTGGGAGTTTTGTTGATGTTGAATATTTTGATGTTTAATATTTAGAGAAAATATAAAAAGTTTACAGCATTTTTGACAGCTTCGAATGAGCTGGCTGCAAACGCTGGTGTAGTTGAGAAATGTGTAGAACAACAATCTCGAATTTTCAAGAGTGTTAAGTAATTGTCTTTCACCTCAACCAATGTAGCACTGCCCCCTCCTTAAACTGGTTCGTCCTGAACTGGCAAACCATCTCTGCAGCAATACTTGGCCAGGCAATCTAGATGGATGACTGAATTTCTACTGTCCTTGTTGTTGTATCCAATAAACAACAATGTTTATTCTCTTTTCACTGTATAAGGAAGTTTCCAGTTAATTTCAAATTTAAAGGAGTGACCATGATAGCGCTTTGGGTTTTATAACCAAACCTGGTCTCCTTATGTGAAATTTATACTGTAGTTGTGAATGTCATACCACATTTTCATTTTGTTACTGGTTATCTTCACCCATCGTCTTATCAAGCAATTCATTCCTCACAGTTGGTTTTCTAATTGAAAGGAATATTCCTGCGGCTCTTGGAAATGAGTCTCAGGTGATCTGAACAATAAGTCCCCAGAAAGAGAAATCTCCCTCTCAAACACCAGTTTTGCTAGAGTCATGTTGGTTGTGTCATGTAATGATGACTTATACACCATTAGGAATAATGGTGTATGCTGGTCCCAGTCTATCTGGATCTTGTCAACAACCTCTGATACATGCTGCTCAGTGTCCTATTGAACCTCTCAACCATTCCGTTGGACTGATGATGGAGAGATGTTCTCTGGGTCTTTCGAATTCTGAGTAAGTGACATAATTCTTTAAAAACTCGTAATTCAAAATTCCTCCCTTGATCCATATTCATTTCTATAGGAATTCCATAATAACAACAGAAATTATGAACCAATGCCTTTTCTACAGTGCTGTGATTTCCTGACTTGGCATTGCATAAGTTTCCACCCACTTAGTAAGTAAAATAGTCACCTATTTGACTATTTTCCATTATCCAGTTTGCATTATAAGTAATTGGGAAAGGTTCTGCAAGGTCTATGGTAATTCTCTCAAATGGCAGCCTAATGTGTTACTGTCTTTTCCCCCTGCTTCTGGTTTGTAGGCTCTTGCTTGTAGCACATATTTTATAGGTTCAACATCATTGCAAAGGTTCGAACATAATGTAATTTTCAAAGCCCTCAATGCTTGATCATATTCTCTTGACCACTGGAATGTTCCTTTATTCCGTTAACTCATGTAGTGGTTTAATAATACAGTGAAACCTCTCTAATTCGGAATTTACAATAATTCGGATTCCCTAAAAAAAAAATTAAAAAAACATTTGCCTTTAGGGAATTCTTAAAGTGTTATGTTGGCAAAATGTGCGATACGCACCCCCACCCCAACTGGGTTTAGTCCAGTTTCAATTGTTGCTTTGGTAGTGTGTGCGTCATTGTTATTGTATTCGTGTGCGTTCTATTGTACTGAAGTTATTTCTTAGTTGCGTACAGCTTTTCAAACCACATTTTCTTCAAACACTGTTTAGTATTAATTTACAGTACTGTATTACAATATGAGTGCTAGAGGTAAATACAAGACTTTAACTTTAGAAGACAAAATGAAAGTGTTGAGTAAAATAGACGCTGGTTATTCTGTGCAGAATATTTTAAACGAGTTTGGAATTAGTAAGTCTACGTTTTATGATATAAAAAAAGACAGAAAAAAAATTTCCAATTTTGTTTTAAAGCAAGATATGCCAAATGTGAGTATTGTTAAAAGAAAACGAACGACTGCAGCAAAGTTCAGTAATATTGACGATGCTGTATACACTTGGTACAAGCAGCAACGTTCAGTTGGTGTTCCAGTTAGAGGTGTAGAATTACAGGCAGCGGCAGAAAGATTTGCTAAAAAATTGGGAGAAACTGATTTTAAAGCTAGTTCAGGATGGCTTTTTAAATTTCGGCAGTGGCATTCCATTGTAAACCGGAAAATATTTGGGGAAAGTTTAAGTTCCGATGTTCTAGTGTCGAACCGTTTCGCCAAAAACTTAAAGCAGTAATTACTGATGAAAAACTTCTTCTTTCCCAAATTTATAATGGTGACGAAACAGGCTTGTTTTGGAGATCCATTCCTCAGAATACTCAGGCCTATAGAATGGACAATTCCACACCAGGCCGAAAGGTAAATAAACAAAGACTATCTGCTCTCTTATGTGCAAACGCAAATGGGTCTCACCGTCTAACATCCGTCGTTGTTGGAAAATCAGCTAAGCCTAGAGCAATTAAAAACATTATGGAAAGCCTACCAGTTATTTACAAAGCAAACAAGACTGCATGGTTTACTCAGAATTTTCCAGCGATTGGTTTTTTCATAATTTTGTGCCAGAGGTTAGAAAATTCCAGCTAGATGTTTTAAAAATAAAATAAGAGGATGTTAAAGCTTTGTTGATATTAGACAATGCTCCTGCTCATCCCTCCAGTAATATATTGACTAGCAGCGATGGAAAAATCAAAACTATGTTCTTGCCTCCCAATACGACTTTGCTTATCCAACCAATGGATCAGGGAGTAATCCTAAGTTGCAAACTCCTTTACAGACGTAAACAACTCGACGAATGCATGGTATTTTTTATGGACGATGAAGAAATGGACAATAGGAGTGAACAAACTCTTAAAAAAATAAAGGAATACAGTATTAAAAGTGCTATTTATAATTGGGTAAACAGCTGGAATGAGATCAAAATATCTACATTACGCAATGCATGGAATAAGATTTTGTACGATAAAGAGCCAAAAATCGACCTGCAAGGTTTGGAAGATGAAGATTATGCAGATGCTTTTGGAGCTATCAACATTGAAGACATAAGAGAATGGTTGGGTGCCGATGAAGATGACGTAGGCTACCAGAATTTAACAGAGGAAGAGATCGTCTATCAAATGCAAGGTCAGAAAGAAGAAGTTGGAGATGATAGTGACGATGAAGAGGACGACGATAATGTTCCTAAGCCTACACTTTCCAAGGTGCGGGAAAATCTCGATGCAGTTATTAACTTTATTGACACTGACCCAGAATTTCAAAAATACTATTTAATCATCAAAGAAATGCGGCAAGAAATTATTAAAAAACAATACAACAGGGCAAAACAGTCTACAATTTCAACCTTTTTTAAGCCTGTAGCTTCAGTTCGGAAAGAATCAAAACCGTCAACTTCAGGGACCAGCCATTAATATTACATAACTCTTTGTGTGCTAAAGTGAAAACACTGTCAGTGAAGTTTTTTTTGTTGGTATCGTGAAATTATTTATTCTTCTGTTTTGTAAAATACAATAAAATTAAATTTCCATTAATATTTACGTACTTTTATAATTGCAGGTGTGCATTACTTATAAACTTTTTGCGTGCGAACTTAACTTAAAAACATTGATGGTGAAAGATTGTTGTTTATGTGAATTTAGTTATCCATTTTGTAAGTACAATAAATTTAAATTTCCATTAATATTTACGTAGTTTTAATATTTATTTTTACGGCACTTTACCTATATTGTAGTATGAATTTCTATAAAATATTCTATAATTCGGATTTTTCTCTAATTCGGACTAGGCTTCACCCCATATAATCCGAATTAGAGAGGTTTTACTGTAGTAGCAAAGTCTTTTACATGTCTGTAATATGAGCACAACAGCAGGAAACTCCGAACATCGCGTTTACTGTTCAGAACTGGCCAGTCTCTCATAGTGTTTACTTTATTGGGATACACAATAACACCAGCTGGCAAGACTAAGTGGTCCAAATACTGTTCTTCCTTTCTGTAATAGGAACACTTCTTTGGACTCAGCTTCACTTGGGCACCATGCATTCTAGTTAGAACCTCCGTAAGGTTTTCCACATGGCCCTTAAAAGTCTTTCTGATAACTATGGCATCCTCTAAATAAAAAAGACAAGCTTTCCATGTCAGACCTCAGGGGACCAGAACCATTAGTCTTTCAAACGTTGCTGGGTCATTACAGAGACCAAATCGCATGACTTTAAATTGGAAGAGGCCACTTAGGGTTGAGAAAGCTGTCTTTTCTTTGTCTTATTGATGCAACCCCACTTGCCAATATGAAGACAAATCTCCCCACAAGTCCCCAGGAAGACAAATCTGCCACCCAAACACCAGTTTTGCTGAAGTTATGTACTGATGATCTATATGCCATTAGGAATAATGGTATACGCTGGTACTAGTCTGTTTGGATCTTGTCCTTGAATGAGCTGACTGTATGCACTGGGCTAGTTGAGAAACATGTAGAAGAACAATTTCGAATTTTGAAGAGCATTATGTAATTGACTTTCATCTCAACAAACATAGCAATATGCATAAACATTGGAAGAACCATGCTGAAAGTTAGTGACACATCGTAACACAAAGCAGGAAATCCTACATAATTTATGGACAAAGTACTTGTAGATGTTCAGTTGATATCTATGCACCAGATGTTAATAGCAGAATACCAAAATATTATCGTATCAAGCATAATCTTCTCTGAAGTTAACACAATTTATGCTTTAGAGGCAAAGAGCATTTTTCAGGAAGGTTAAAAATTTGATACAAATGGGAAATGATAGTGGCAACTCTGAGTTAAAGTGACATATAGAGGGGAAATATGCCATCTATATGTCTCCAAATACAAAATGAACTAATTAATACATGTAGTCATGCAATAAAAATCTCATATCAGAGATCTGAAAAAAAAACAGGTGGGTAATTATATTGGTGAATGAGACAGCTCATATGTAGGAAGGGAACAGTTATCTATTGCAGTACGATTGTCAATGAAGAAAAATTATATGTGAAAAGTTTATTGGGCTCAAAGAAATAGAAGCTATAGCCCACAATACACACAATAGAGGATACAACTGACAAATTTCTAGAAAGGGAAGAACTAAATCTACATAAATGTGTCAGACAAGGGTACAGTGGATGTATGACTATGCTGGGAAATATGGCAGTGTACAAAAAATACTACAGCACAAAAATAAGGGAAAGCTTCTTTCATTGTGCAACAAAATTGATTACACAACTGAAATCTGTAACACGGTGCCCACCATAATGAACTTACACTTTTCCAAGCAAACATTTTAAGCTCATTGTTCCACTGCAAAATAATTTAGTGGTAATTTGCAGTGACTGGAGAAATGGAATAAAAAGGAAACGCTGTTACATGAAAGACAGCCTTTCAGCTGCACCGTGCTACCAAGAAACCTGTATTTATACCACTACCTGCATTACAGCCAAGTACTCAGATTGACTAGAGCCTGTTACAAATATTCTGTGGTCAACAACTGCAGACTTTTTTAATGCTGGAACCACATTAACAAAATTCTGGCTGTATAAACACTCATTGAAAAACTGTGGTACCATTATGGAAGATACTGTTTCTATCCATGCCACTGCAGCAGCCTGAAACAGTTCAGTAAAACGAAGCTGCCCAGAGTTGTAGAATGACAGCAGTACTGTTGAATCTTCCTATAACTTCATCTACTGGGTACTAGAAACAGTTGATACTTATTTCATTTTCTGTACATCCCTTCCTCCTGCTAAATTCAACCAATGAAAATTTGAAACAGAGAGCAAAATAGTTTGCTGAATTTTACAAACTAAGTTTGAATCTGAAGCTGAACTGTGGTATAATGTGCAGAGTAAAAAAAAACTTGATTGGCAAACATTAAAGAAGTCAGAAATAGTTGAAATGATTAAATAAATTAACATTTATTTCCTGCTTCAAAAAATAACCTATATAATCTCAACAGCACCACTATATAATCTCAACCTATATTCCATGGATACCACTGATGAAAATTATTTAGCACCTAAGAACATGTCAAGACATGGTTGACATTGATGATAACAAAAAACGCTTAAAAAGATTATGCTTAATAAGTGTCCACAAGAAGTTGGATTTTAAAAAGTAGCAAACCTGTGTAACGGTACAGGTAATGCCATCTAGGGATATTTTGTGAATGTGGGTAATTTTATTGGTAAATTTTATTGGGGAAAAGTTATTAGCTACAGAATCGGCGATCTAGCAGCTGGAGACAGTTATTTTTAGACAAATGATCTTTTAACTTTGTATTTTGAATCACGCTACACGATGTCATAAGCCGAACCCAACATACGTCACGTAGGAATGCGGGAGTGTCCGCTAACTTGTCGGGATGACGTCAGCAGTCTGCGCTTGGTTTAAAAAGTCAGTCGCCAACCAACATCTAGTGACGACGGACGTAATTTCGGGTGGGCAGCCCAAGTGTTAAATTTAAGGGCATCCACCGGCTAAAACCCAGTTGAATTCATACTCTCGTACTGAACGGCCGAAAAAGTCTGCGGATGAATTACAGGCGCGCCCAAGCCAACTAAAATGTAAATAAGTGAAAGAAATAAGTTTTTTTTTTAATATTACAAATGAACTAACAATTTCGGATAAAATGGTGAATAATCAAAAGGTGAAAGTAAGAAAAATGTGCGGAGTGACTGAAAACACGTAAGGAGGCTGGACTGTTTTGGACGAAATTACAGATGAGTAACACTCGGGGGTAAAATAAATTTAACAAGGGGTAACAAAATTCAATATCATGTTTTTCTGGTTTTATTGAAAAAAGTAATAACTAAAAATTGAGATCTCATAAGGGTATGGAGTGAGTGTGTGTGTGGGGTGAAAATCATGTCATAAAAAAGAAGCGCTGGTTTGCAGAATTTAGGTTTAAAATGATTTCTGTTTGATATAGCTTTTCTTTATATGTATTAATAAATGGTAGAATGTAATTAAGGGATGGAGACAAGATTGTGTCAGATAAAATAAAAGATGGATTATTTGGTAACAAAAATCACATATTGATTTATAAATTTTATTAACTAATAAAAGCATTGAATGTTAAACTAAACTGGGCCAGATTAATTATTTATTTCGAATAACCATCCTGCTCTCTCTTTCTAACTCGCTTAACAGAATCCTGGACCTTGGTAAGTAAAAATATGCAGTTGGCAATAGTTCAAGATGGCGTCTGAAAGTAGTCGCAAGCCACAGCTGATTGTTGGTAAACAAAGTAAATAAAAAGTAAGTAGTAAAGAATATTACAGCTGGAGATGAAAGTTATAGAAAGATTTTCTTTTAGTTTATTTAATTGCATGTTTTCATTTAATTCATTAAGAGCAGTTAGTAATATGATTATATGGACTAATATGTTTCATTGAACACCCAAACCTTAATGAGAATTATTGGTTATACTGGGCTTACTTTGAGTAAATAAATAAATCAATATATGTACCCATGCCTTCAAGTAAAGTTCCTCTTCCTCAATGTGACATTTCACTCTGTTCATGAACAAACAAATGTATGGGGATATAGTTGATTCCACACTACAATAAACGATCTTATACTAAGAGTAGATAATACTTTGTTTCTTTAATGTAACTGTGGGAAATATGAGCCAGCCAAATATTCATTAGAGATTTTGTTATCACATGAATCCATTAACAGAACAAAAACTATCAACAAGATTATATATGGCTATAATTACAAACATACCATTGAATTAGAGAGGCAATGAAGATATGATGCTATACCTAGGATAAATGGATATGGACTATCATCACACACCAGTGAAGGTACAGACCCAAGACAAGGTAAACTCTCAATAACACTTGATGAGTTGCTCTTCAGGAGCCATGAATACTGTCTGTAACAATTGAAAATGTATATTCAAAAATAATTTTGTTACTTTAGAACTCCTCCAACACTATTTTCAGGGGTGCACTCGTAAATTTTCCAGTACCGGAACTTTTTTTTTTTTTTTTTTTTTAGACTGGTAGTACACAGTCAATGTCGGCTACATAGTCACTCCATAACGGATAACATATCACTGAAAGTAAAATGATGGTTGGAATCTAACTAAACACTTGTAATATTCACAAAAAATATTTATTACTTGAACATTTGAACAACATAATTTAACTTACCTTAATCACAAATATTTAGCAAATGGATTGGATTCTTCCAGAGTGGTTAGTTTTGCTTGTTTCGTTCGGGTGTCGTCTGCAGTCCGGTGTTTTTGGAGCCATGTTTTTACATATGGCTCTGGATCCCAGTCACTCAAGTTTGGGCCGTGTAGTTTAACAAACATCAAACTTGACACATGTGGCACTGTCAGTCTCGTACGGGTGGGTGTAATGATGAGATTCATTAAACTGAATCCTCTTTCGCAATCAGCTGAACTGCAAGGGATCAGTTTTGTACAGTTAAGCAAAGGTGTTAAATGTTTTGGTATTATTGTATGGTTTTCGACAAAATCCCTGTAGCTGTTTTTGATTTTGGGTATGTTTAGCTTAAACGTTCTGCACAACTTCTCAATCTCTGGTTCGCCAAAGCCTGCAGGTTTTTAGTAGGCCACGTATCTGTTTCCAGCACTTTTAATTCATCTAAAAGTGATTCGTAAGCTTCATGATGATGTGATGGTGCACTTGACCGATGGGGTTCGTGGCTAGAAACTGTAGTAAACATTCTTCTTTTTAAGTTATTTATGACACTTGTTATTAACTGCTGATGATTGATGGTTGGAATTGTGTGATTTTCTATGAGTGGAACGCCATTAAATGTTCCTTACCTGATGCAAATTTTTGTTTCAAAAGTCTTAGTGCCGGGATTTTCCTTCATAGCCTCAAAAAACCGGACACTTCGTCGTATAAGTTTATCAGCATAGATTACTGTTGTTTCTTGGTTTTGTAAGGATTCTGACAGCATCGACAGATCAGCCAAAATATCATACATTATAGCCAAATCTAGCAAAAACTGAGGTGATGAACATCGTTTTGATAATCCACTGTACATGGCTCGCTCTGTCAAATTTCTGCTCTTATCGGCTTTAGCAAAGTCAAAGTGTCTGTTTAAGGCACCCTATCCATACAAAGTAGCTGACACGGCTCTAAATGAACTTGCTACCCAACGTGTCCCTAAAATTTTCCCGATTTTATTTATTTCTTGATCTAGGCCACTAGCACATTCTGCTAACTCCCTTTGATTCTTTGGAGACCTGCTATAAACGGAGTACACTTTGTCCATAAAAATTTGGAAATGGTTTACAGTTCCCACTTTGTTTATTGCATCACTCAGAGCTAACTCAAGTCTGTGGTTCATGCAGTGCCAAATAATAAGGCTTGGATATTTTTCAAGCAATCTTTCTGCGATTCCTGATTTTTCCCCAGCATAACACTTGCACCGTCACTTGCAAATGCAACAGAGTTTTCTTTTAAGTAGTTATCTTCAAAACCGTATTTGCTTAAGCAATCAAGGAGATTTTCTGCTACGGTCTTAGACGTTTGGTCGGATAGTTCTAGGAGATCTAAGAATAAGAAATGTGGAGAGTCCTCTTTGCAAACTTCACACTTCAAATATACTATCAGAGTAGACTTGCTGTCGAGAGTGGTCGATTCGTCTATCAGGACTGAAATTTTGCCTGATACACCTAAAATTATTTTCACGACTCTTTTCTTCATTTCGTCAGAAACGTGACAAATTATTTCCATTGCAATTCTTTTAGAGTGTAGCCCCACACCTATATCCAAGCCATTCAATTTTTGCATCTGCAACAGATCAAAATGGTCAGTGTCCCAGTCACCTCAGTGGCCAAAAATGGTCAGTGGTTAGTGGCCTATTGTTTTTCGCAATGAAGTAAGCAGTTCTAAAGACAATTTTTGTTGTCACTAAGTGGGCTGCATTCATTTCATCAAAAACCTTGTCTATTGACTCTTTTTTTGTTTCAGCAGCAATTCTTCCAGCTGTTGTGTGGCCAAAAGAGTTTTTATGTTCAAATATTTTTTTTCTCAACGATGTAAGTTGAGAGGTTTTACTTGATCCATTAAACGTAATTAGGAACAAACGCCATTCTTTTGATATGCTCATGCGCTCTTTTTTAAATGTGCCAAGTTGAGCAACTTCTTTACAAACATTACAGCCAAGTTTGCCGTTGATACAATCAAGCCAAGGAAAAGCGTTCTTTTTACGTTCCCACATTTCTTCTGTCCAAATGGAAGGCCAACGAGAAATAGTTGAGTCCTCAGTTGATGAACTCGGTACAGACAGAGAATTATCAATAACACAAATACCTTCAGTTTCTGTATGCTGCACAAATGAGCTTTCGCCAGGTTTAAGGAAAGTATTTGCATCGCAAGAAGCAAAGGTTGAAGACTCGCACGAAGACTGTATAGTCCCTCTACTGAAGAACGACGTTAGAGATTTTTGTTTCTTATTGGCAGATTCCATGACTGTTGTAGCACTGAATAAACACATGTAACGGTTCACAACAGCGATTTACAACTGACAAGCAAGACGCGGGAACCACTAATGACTCATCAGTAAATACTGAGTTGAGTAGTGAGCCGATCGGTGGAAGGTACCCCCTCCACTGCATTGCCCGCTGGTCTACACTTCAAGGTCATCCCGCATCCAAAATAGATCTCATGTGCGCTGTATTCGGCGCCGTTCGGTGAGCCTAGTGCATAGTTACCAAATGATTATGTTATTTTTTATTTTCTTTCGTCAGTTTTAATTTTCGATCTCGGCGATGGTCATTGAGATGAATAATGTGTATAAACAAAATTAACAGTAAAACTAAAAAGAATTATTTGTCGAATATGTTAATATTTCTTCATTATCTTGCAATAAGAAGTATAATAACAGTGAGTACTAAATCTTAAAATAATACGTGGACCAGATTTTTGAGTAAAAACACATTTCATGTGAAAGAAAATAATTCTTTTTCTCAAAAAGCAGTAGGCGCGTTCCGGTACCAGTGCACCCCTGACTATTTTAGTAAATATACTTAGTATGTTATGAATATATTTAATGATGAAAATATTCATAGTTTTAGAGATTACCTTTTTGTTAATATTTATTTACAAAGAATGAACTGTTTTCTCTTACACAAAATGTTTTTAAAATTGATAAGTGGCTATACTTACAATTTTCATTGTTTGTAATTATATTGTTTCTTACTGAGATACTCTAATTCCATGACTTTTTCAACAACATAGTATCATGTTTTCAAAATATAAATCATCTCCTATGAGGGAGATAAAAATCATTATATGTTTTTTAGTTCCTTCCTAAATTCCTTCTTTAGTTGATTACAGTATTATCTGTTCAAATAATGATAATGATGATGATAATAACAATAACAACAACAGCCACAATAGTAGTAGTAGTAGTAGTAGTAGTAGTAGTAGTAGTAGTAGTAGTAGTAGTAGTAGTAGTAGTAGTAGTAGCAGCAGCAGTACATCAGTCTTTCTGAATAACCTTTTTCTTTTAAATTTGTACAATAATTTTCTTCATTCATTTGGTCAAGACAGTCACTAACATTCCTACAAACTTTCCAAGTGTTGTAGGTCTACATATCAGACATCAGAGACATAACTAAATTTATTTAACATCTTTTTATTTTTATCTGTTTAGTTACACACTTCAAGCAGTGAATAAAATTCTGAAATATGTCTATTGTAAGAGCTTTCTTGTAATTCAGGGTAAATTTCAATTTACAATCCAGTAATTTCAAACGTTTGTTACCTTTAATACTACATGTTTTTAATATTTCTTGCAGTATTTATATATTTCTCTCCTTTATTTAGTTGTATAGAATTTGTCATCAGCACAACACATCGTAATTTATCAAAATCATCAATACCAGAAACATGTTTGCCTTCTTTATATTGCTTCAGAGCACTACATTACTTCCAAGTTCAGGACTATCTTCCTGACACAGAATTGTTTAACTTTCATCCTTGAGTTTCCACACACTGTGGCTGTTCCCACTGGAGATTTTTATGAAATACAGTGAAGAGTGGTTAATCAGAATAAGCCACTTGGTAATTAGAACTTTTCAAGAAAATTATATTGTCTTTTATTGAAGTAGAAAAAGGAATTGCCCTTGATTTTCAGTTCACTCATCCCCTATTTATTTCCGCTAGTAGTATTGTAGTTACAAGTAGCCTATAATCTGTGCTGGTTACTAAAAAATATATTAGCACAGTAGTAAAGTATAATCTTGGTCCTAACAAAATCATCAAAAAAGGTTTGTACAATACTGTACTGCACTTTTCTATTCTCCTACTAAACCAGAACAATAGTTTTTGCAGTACAATAATAAGTGATAAGTCAGCATTGCACTAAATCTGTTATGCCTTTATATGTTGCTCATTCTTAGACTGGGTCCTTATGTAAACAAAGCAAAGTGATATAATACAGAGGTGTGTACAGTACGAAGTTAAAATTTTCTTACCAAAACAAACATAACCTACTGAAGTACAAGATCACTTATCTTATTTTTACTTATATTACTCATTATGTATTTAAAAATAAGTTTGTTGATATGTTTTTAATCAACTGACACTAATAAGTTGGGCTCTACTTTATTCCTAGTGAAGGATTTAGTGATGTGACCACTCATCTTACCAATCCGGTTCAAGCAAAATCACACAGTTTTGTTTACATTAAGATCCAGTCTAAGAATGAACGAATTCTGGTTTATACTAACAAATGGCAGTACTATATTAAAATTTTAGTTTCCTTTTATTAAAATACAAGAGCACACACGTTATGATGTTACTGTAGGTACAATATCTTTTTTCAAAGTGTACACATAGTTGTAATGAACAACAACAAATATGATAATATAAAGTTTTAATGTGTATTTAAGCCGTAAAAATTATTAAAATATGGTACCAAACAGTCCCTATGTATGTACTAGAATAATAAAACATAAAGGTATGTAACTTTATTTTGTTATAAATTCTTGTTTGCCTACTCCAAAACTCAAATTTAGGTTTAAAACGTTTACCTCTTCTTTTACTTATTAAGGTTCAATAATAAGAACAAATCAATGACTGCAATTAGGCAGTGGCAATTGGTTCAATTAATGCCAAGTGACAAGTGCCTATTAACAAACATATCCCGTGTAATAAATCTCAACAACTACTAATATTTTCGATTTTCTTATAAAACTATGAATTTTTGTATTATTCTTTAATTTGGCTACAAAATTTGTTTCCATTCAATAATGATATAAACTGTATGAGAATGGGCTATAATACTGAAACACAAATGCTTAGAAACTTATAAGCATAAATACCAGTTCACTATTGGTACATGAAGATGCACTAAACACTTGGAATTCACTGTGCTTGTATCAAAATATGCTTTTATCAGGAAATTACAAATTGTCAAAGTAACTCACTGTACACACTGTCATAGTGACTTTTACTGTATTCTGAATTGTGATAGCATTGTGTTAAATCCACTGGTAGCATTTTCCTCAATCGTTATATTTATTTCTGTTTTTTATTTTATTTCCATGTTCAAAGCACTTGATTTTCTGCAGTATATTAAAATTGTGAATAAGAGAACTAGAACTGAATTAGACATAACAAATTAATTTATACTGACTATCAATGTATTAGAACAATGGTGTATTAGAGACACTGTGGTATTTCTCCACAAGTTGTTTTATGTTTTATTCCACTAATTTGTTATTATAATTATTCACTTATTTTGGCAGTGCTCATCACCATCATCAGCCTGACTGTATAGTCAACATTCAAAACAGTCCCCCTTTAGTGATGGCTGCTGCCACAATAATTGCACTGTCATTAAATCAAATCAGTGTTATGATAACAACTGTGTCATTTACTCTAATACCAAATTACGAATATTTCCTAAAGTGTAGTTAGAACACTGAAAATCTACTTAAAACATGGTGTAACCTGTACAGTCAGAGTGTATGTTAGCGCTTGAGTTATATTAGCTGTTGGTGAGGATGAAGACTGTCTGATTCAAAAGTAAATTGATTAGAAATACATTTTACTAAATATACAATATGTAAATAAAAAAGTGAATAAAATCTGCAATGTTCTTGTTATGACCACTTTGTTCTTTCTTTCTGTGTCATCAGTCACTTGAATGGTTTGACGCTAACCTTCAGCTCCTACTTTCTTGAGCCAATCTCTTTATCTTCAAATAATAGTCTGTTCACAAAACACTTCTAAACAGTTTGTATCTATCAAATGTTAGTTTCAAATGTACTTCTCTAAGTAAGATTAGTATGTTACAATACTCAAATACCTGTAAAATTGAATAAGCATGTGAACAAATGAGACAAATAATATTTGAAGCTGTTATTTTGACACAGATGAGGTGAAATACCAGTGTTTTCCTAAACCATGAAGAACACCTTTGCATTGCACATCTTCAACAAATAATTCAAATCTGAATCATAATAATTCAACACACAATCTGAATACACCAATAAAGTACATTAACAATAACTTTAATAATAGAGGATGCATAGTGGTTTAGTAACATTTAATCATACAAATTTACAAACACTAATTAATTATAATAATAACAATGAAATTACAATGATAATTAAAATATAGAAACATTATAACTATTCTAAATAAACTATAAATTCAATTCAATATCACATATTTGTACACATTATAATTTGATAATTGTTTTAAAATTGTGAGAAGCTGAAAGTTTTTCTTACCCCATTTTTTCAAAACACTGTATGAGAAGGTTACTCTTCAAAAATTCTTGAACTTTAAAAGTGATTTCTTTCCTCAATGATAAATCCTATAATAAAAATTAAAATATTTTTACTAAAGTACACTGAAATACCATGAGAAAAAAGTTTAATAAGTTAAACAATAATGTTTCCTTCTAGATCTCTTGATCTTAGAACACCTTTCAAATTTTTTAACAATTAACACCTTACCATTAACTTTTTAAATAACACACACACATTTTTAAAGATCATTTTCTTGATACTTTAAACTTATGATGACATGCTTACATATACCGAAACATCAAGACATAGTCAAACATAATTATGATGTATGAAATATATTTTTTATTATAAAAGAATGTGCAAGTATATTGTATGGTGTGTGTGTGTGTGTGTGTGTGTGTGTGTGTGTGTGTGTGTGTGTGTGTGTGTGTGTGTGTGTGTGTGTGTGTGTGTGTGTGTGTGTGTGTGTGTGTGTGTGTTTTGCTTCAGACATTAACTGTATGTATGTCAGTATTTTGACTTGTCTGGTGAAATAATGATGTGTGAGTAGGTTTTTGCTGTTGACTGGTAATAATGGAGCTGATGATCATATCTGGTTGTAGAGCCAAGCAAAGTGGATATTATTGTTTTATAAATGTTTCAAAACTGTGTTGAATTTTACACTGATCTGAATTTGCTTATGAATTAATAAGTTAAAGAATTGTTCACGAAAAATTAGGGAGAAATTGTTTTCTATAGTTTCCTACATTTACATGCTGATAATAATTTTATGCCACTGTCTCCAACAAATAAAAGTGCTTTCAATAAATTATACTAGCTTTACCTTTAAGAGCAAAGGTTTAATATAGTTTTAGCACATTGTATATTGTCCAATGGCAAGTTTTACATAACGATATACACTGCATACAATTAGCTTACTGGATACAATGTTGTGGTTTTAATGCAGAGTAGTATTCACAGACAAGTACATAATGGCTGGCTGGCTTTTGAATATTTATTGTGACCAATTCTCATACACATGTACAAAATAATTGGTGACATACAATCACCAATCACTGTACTGTGTTTAAAGAGAATGGCATGAAACAAATTCTTGTGTTTGTAGAGTTATAAAATTTGAACCATTCCATAAGCACCCTGTTTTTTTTTATATTTTATTGAAGCAAAAATTAGGGATCGCCTATTATGTTTTGTTTCTACAACCTGTACTTATTTCAGTTGCAGTACTGAAGTTAAAATAAGTAGCCAAATGTAATTTGTTAGGTATTATTACATGTATTAGCTCAGTAAAAAGTAAACTTATGAAACTATTAGAAACTATAATTTTCTTTATGGCTGAAAATCTTTTCTTTTTGTTTTTGATGTTTATTTTTTTAATTCCAAAGGGTTGACACACAACAATGCGTTTGCCACAACCTAAACTCGAATGAACTGGTACAAAATAAATAAATAAATAAAACAAAAGAATATAATCTACCTCAGATGTTTTTATTGAAGCACATAAGCACATGGAAAAGGGGTCACACAGTGCTCAACAAAAGATTAGCAAATTTTTTCTGATTGAACTAGAATTGGTCAACATCATATTTAAAAAAAAAAACTTTTAGAATACAGAAATCTTAGGGATTACAAAAAAAATATATTGGTGTAGACACAGTATTATGTTTTTCAAAGTGCACTATATACAGTTGTAACAAATAACAACAACAATACAGTAAACAATAAAAAGTTTTAGTCCATATTCAAACTGAAAAAATTATTAAAAACTAATACCAAACAAACCCTGCATGGAATAACAACACATAAGTGTGAACAAATTTGTCTTTTCTATAAATATTGTTTTAATAAACTGTTTTTATAAATACAGTCTTTCAGTATATAAACTGATTTTTTTATCTGCATTCTAGAACACAATTTTATGTTTAAAATTTTGACCCCTTCTCTCTGTCATTCAGGTTCAGTAATTGGAATAAATTGATATTTGTGCTGTACATAGAATTTACTTTTTATCAATGTTCCCAACTGTAAATAAGATTTAAACCAAATTGAATCGTGTACTTTTCTGTTCTTTGTTTTGGTATTTTAATACACTTGAAGTAAAGCTGCAGGAATTACATAATACTATGCGTAAACGGGCTCCTTTGCAGCCTGGTTATCTGTTAGTACAAATTTGTTGTTTCATAATTTATATAAGTTCTTATATAAAAGTCTGGTATTAAAGTTTTGAAGCTCAGCTGAGTGGTAGTAAGGATGGGTGGTAACAAGAATAATTCTGGAGGATATGAGAAGTGAGAGGATTTACGTATTTACAAGTAATGTTTCATTGATTCTTTGATTATGTACCATAATTATAAAACTTATGTATGTAATGACAATTTATTGACTTACCAAGTTATCTATATTACGAGCGATGCAATGAAGTGCAGCACCAACTGCCTTGCTTGTTGACCACTAGAACAGATGTAAAATGTGATAAACGCACTGCACATAAAATTTAATCTGTTAATTACAGTACGCTATTTTTTTTTTTTTTTTTTTTTGCACACTTCAATCCAAAGAACTGGTTTCGTTAGGAATTGAGAGTGGTGGATTTATCTAAGAGGTTAAAGGTTAGGGTTCTTGGAAAAATACAAAGTGGCTTTTATTTTATGTGAATGAGAATAAGCATTACTATATAATGGGGGGGGGGGTATGAATAAAGTACAATGTGTAACAGGGCAAAATAAAAGAGGGTTTATTTTTTTTTTAGTTTTTATAATGATTTTAACTATCTGGGGCCGACTCGGTTGGGCAACATTTTTTTTAACGACTTTTTTTAACACCCTGTGGTCAGTCTGGTACTAAGCCGTACAGGGCACAAAAGCTATTAGTGCCTTGGAATGTGTACGAGCACGCGAGTGTGCCGCCTTTTCACAACGTGAAAGTCACGTTCAGGAGTTCCTTACCGCCTTCTACGAGATGACAAGAAAGGCGCGAGACGCATCAGCCAATCAAAAAGCAAGTTGCCGGGTGCAGAGAGACGCTTAGCCATTTTGTGGACGCCCAGTCGACTAAGATCTCTTGAACCGCGCGGTTCCATGTAATAGTGCTCGCGAGTCAAAATGTAATCAACCAACAAAACGTGTTTGTAACTATCCAGAAAGCATAGTATATTGTGAGATATCGTGGACAGCAAGACAGTGTTAAAATTAAAAAAACGATACAACAACTTTCAGAACATTTAATCAAAACAGTGGCGGACAACGGGCGGCGTAGCCAGGGAGCACGTGCAGTAAGAGAACCCAATTTAAATATTTGGCCAAACAAGAAAGAATCATTTCATTTTAAATTTGTGAAAATTGTCGATTATAATGGGGGTGAGAAGATAAAAAGGGGTGACAAGTAAGAGAGAGAGAGAGAGAGAGAGAGAGAGTGAGTGAAGTACTGGATTGCCTTCTATTAGAAATATATATCTATTTTATAATTAAGTTAACTAATATTTGTTTTTTGGAAAGATGAGTAAGAGCTAAGGCAAAATAACTTTTATAAAGAACGTAAAGAGTAAGAAAGTAAGAATTATTTAGAACAGTTGCCTATTCTATAAGCAAGTTAACCAATGCTTTTGGGAAATGTATAAGAGATAAGAAGAAATAACCTTTTTGTGAAGAACATAAAGAGAAAGAAAGTGTGTTGGAGCTAATTTTAATAAACGAGTTTGTTTAAATGTGGTAAATGAGAGTTGAGAATTATTATGCAATAAAACCCAATAACCACTCTTACAGGTCATGAGTTCGTATATAGGATCCTGGACCCACGGGAAGGTAAGAACTATAAGTAAATGTGGGAAGTTGAGTTTTTGGGTGGTTTTATGTTTTTAAATATTTATTAACAAATCGAAAAGTTACAATGACGCCTCGAACAGGGACGGTTTGTATAAATTTATTCTGTACAGACTATGCCTACTTGTGAATGTAAGAGAGGTTAATTGAGGTTAATGCATATTACGAGTAAGTTACGTGCAAGTAAATGATGAAAGGTTGTGTTATGTTATGTTATATTTAAGTGATTGAATATTACTGAATACACTTAAGATTATGATTTGTTAATGTAGGCCTATATGAAAATTTTATAATTTAAAAAGATGGAAGAAAATAATGAAATTGAGGTAAATGTAATTGATGTAACTGGCGTTAATGAGTCAGCCATTATGAGCGGGCTGGAGATTCATTCAACTCCGAATGTAGTTCTAAAAAGTAAATTAAACGAGTCAGATACTACAGATTACCACATATTCAGTTAACCCCAACCTCAATTAGTCAAAATAAGAAATCTGATGACGATGATATGTTGAAACGTTTGTATAGATAGTATGGTGTGTAGGATGAAAGAAAGTTCAGAAAAACAAGAAAGCAATTTTAGTGAAGTAAGAGGGGATATTAACGTAAAATTTGATGAACAGAATGGAAAACTTAACGAATTAAATAAACGTTTTGATATTAATGATACTAAATTCAATGAACAAATCAGTAAATTGAACGAATTGAGGGGTGAGATGAGTGTAAAATTTCATGAAATAAATACCACTATAGTAAAGCAGTTTAATGAACGTTGTGACGAGTTCATCGAGTCACAAAAACAAAGTATTGAAAAAATCAAAGTATGGAAAACAGATATAAGTAAGTGTAGAGAAAATGAAAATAACAAAGTAACAGACGGCAATGATGGTGGTACGAATAATAATCACGTGAAATTTGACGAGGTAAGTAATAGTAATAACTATAAAAATGATAGTGAGATAGTGTTGAATATGAATAATAATAAAGATATAGCTGAAAATGGAGTATCCATGGGTGATACAGTAAGTAATATTAATGATAATGAAAGTAGAAAGTTATTTGGGGTTGGTAATGGAGTGTTAGTGGGTGTTATTGAGTTAGAAAAGGAGTACGAAGAGAGTTTAAAGGTAGAGTGTGTACAAAGGGCAGATTTCCCCGGTGTAATAGGTGAAGTAGACTTCACGTGTGTTTAGCAAAGTGTATTTGATAGACGAAAGGTCTACAAATAAGTCCCCTGTGTATTTTGATTTCCCTGGAAAAGCAAGGATGTGTTATAATAATGTTGTGTTGCCCTTTGTGTGGAATGAGAAAGAGAAAGTAAGATGTGGTTGTGTAAGCAATTTGGGGATAGAGAGAGAGATAGAGTTGTTCGAGTTAAAAAGAGATTAAAGAGTTAATAGAGAGAATAAATATGAAAATAACGGATAGTTATAGTGTTAATAATAACGACTTACCTTATGAAGTAAATAACACAGTAGCAGATGATGATTATTTAGAGGGTATTGATAATAAGTACTTACCTTGGTATAAAGTGGGCATACTGATAGCAGATGATGGCTATAATGATAACATGATAAACTAATTTAAGTGTGACAAAGATTACTAATGGAGACGGTAACATACCTAATGTAGACAGATTTTATGATAGAATAATATGGAGTAATATGGGGGCTGTAATTATTCTGGTGTAATGGAACAATTTGAGAAATGGAAGGGTTATTATATTAATGGTAATAATATAATGCACTTAATTAAAAATGTATTGTGTATACGTAAGACAAAATTATTATTATTATTATATATATATATATATATATATATATATATAAAGTTTCACATATGAACTTACTTTGGTTATCACTTCCCCATACGTTTCAAGGTGATGTGCCTCTTCCTCAGTGGGAGTAAATACTGATGTCATTTTACAGAATAACGGTTATGGACTATAGGTGTGTGTGGTGGGGGTTGATGGTGGGAGGGAATTGGCGCTGAGGTTCAAATTGTCTGTTCGGATCAGTGTATCGAATAGTGTATGTGATCTATAATGTAATTGTTCATTTAATATGTTGTTTGGTTGTAGTGCGTGATATCTGTATATTTCGAATTGTTCAGCTGTGTTTAGTTTTCTACTTTTCGGTAAGTAGTGTAATATTTCCATGTTGTGTTCTATGTTTGTGTAACTGTGGTTTTCGTTTTGTAAATGTGTGGCAAATGTGGAATGTATGTAATTTGTGGTGAGGGCTTTTAAATGTTCTGAAAATCTGGAGGAAAAAGATCTTCCCGTCTGGCCGATGTAGAATTGGTGACAATCATTACAATTTAATTTATAAACCCCTGTTTTGCTGTATGTGTCTGTGTCTTTGTTAGTATTATTTATGTGTTTCCTAATGGTGTTGTTGGTTCTGTAGGCTACTTTATAATTGTGTTTCCTAAATGTGTTAGCAATTTTGTGTGTATTGGAATTGTAGTATGTAAGTGTTATGTATTTACTGGGTTGTGTGCTGTTAGTCTGATGTGTTTTACTTTTTGTGCTTAGGATGCATTTGTGTATTTTATTTACCAAATCGGGGTTGAATCCATTTTTGACTGCTATATATTTGATTGTGTTTAATTCTTCTTGGTAGTCATGTGTGTTTAGGGGTATTGAAGTGAGCCTATGGAGCATGTAGTTGAATGCTGCATGTTTGTGTTGAGTTGGGTGGTTGGATGAGTTATGTATGACCATGTCTGATGTGGTGGGTTTCCTGTATATTTTGTATGTGTGTGTGTTGTTTGTTTTGGTGATTGTGAGGTCTAAGAAGTTTATGCTATTATTTAGTTCTATTTCAAGTGTGAATTTTAATTTATGGTGTATAGTGTTAATGTATTTGTGGAAATTTTCTATTTGTCTTTTGTTGCCATTGTAGAGGAGTAAAATGTCATCAACATACCTGTGCCAATATATTATTTTATCGGTGTATTTGTTATTGTGCAGTATGTGTTCCTGTTCTATGGTGTGTACAAATATTTCGGCTAGTATACCTGATATAGAGGAGCCCATGGGTAGTCCATCTGTTTGTGTGTAAAACATGTTATTGTGTGTGAAATAATTTTGATCAGTGATAATTTTAGTTAGATGGATGATCTCTTTTATGTGTGTTTCAGTTACATACTGCACAATATTAAATACACTGATAAAATAATATATTGGCACAGGTATGTTGATGACATTTTACTCTTCTACAACGGCAACAAAAGACAAATAGAAAATTTCCACAAATACATTAACACTATACACCGTAAATTAAAATTCACACTTGAAATAGAACTAAATAATAGCATAAACTTCTCTGACCTCACAATCACCAAAACAAACAACACACCCACATACAAAATATACAGGAAACCCACCACATCAGACATGGTCATACATAACTCATCCAACCACCCAACTCAACACAAACATGCAGCATTCAACTACATGCTCCATAGGCTCACTTCAATACCCCTAAACACACATGACTACCAAGAAGAATTAAACACAATCAAATATATAGCAGTCAAAAATGGATACAACCCCGATTTGGTAAATAAAATACACAAACGCATCCTAAGCACAAAAAGTAAAACACATCAGACCAACAGCACACAACCCAGTAAATACATAACACTTACATACTACAATTCCAATACACACAAAATTGCTAACACATTTAGGAAACACAATTATGAAGTAGCCTACAGAACCAACAACACCATTAGGAAATACATAAATAATACTAACAAAGACACAGACACATACAGTTAAACAGGGGTTTATAAATTAAATTGTAATGATTGTCACCAATTCTACATCGGCCAGACAGGAAGATCTTTTTCCTCCAGAGTTTCAGAACATTTAAAAGCCCTCACCACAAATTACATACATTCCACATTTGCCACACATTTACAAAACGAAAACCACAGTTACACAAACATAGAACACAACATGGAAATATTACACTACTTACCTAAAAGTAGAAAACTAAACACAGCTGAACAATTCGAAATATACAGATATCACGCACTACAACCAAACAACATATTAAATGAACAATTGCATTATAGATCACATACACTATTCGATACACTGATCCGAACAGACAATTTGAACCTCAGCGCCAATTCCCTCCCACCATCAACCCCCACCACACACACCTATAGTCCATAACCGTTATTCTGTAAAATGGCATTCAGTATTTACTCCCACTGAGGAAGAGGCACATCACCTTGAAACGTATGGGGAAGTGATAACCAAAGTAAGTTCATATGTGAAAGTTTATATATATAATAATATTTAAAGAAGTGAATGAAGAGGATGAATCAACAAGATAATTATAATACCGCCAGCACAGCATATTACATCCACAAATACAGGAATGTCAGAATACAGATAACAAAAACATCCTTAAACATCGCATACAACAAAACATGCCGCAAACACAACATTATACCCACTCATGCACAAATCACAATAAAAAATAACACACACGCCGCAATACAAACCAAACGTAAAGCAGAAATAATACACCTGGACAACATCGTCAATGATTTATACCACAAAAAAAATACACTAAACAAAACAGCATACAACCTACACGTAAAACTCACACAAATATTACACCACATTGAATTTGAACACATAATACAACATACACGAAATATCATAGAGAAAATCCAATTAAGAATATAGGAAAGACATAACAGAAAAATCAATAACCTATTAACACGCAGAAACGAAACCGTCCCTACACCGACACATAAGTTTCACACATGTACAGGAAATACAACAAAGACCCATTTCACTAATGCAGAAATTACCCTAGTAGATAAAGGTCTAAAACACAATTTAGGCATCAATCCAACCAATAACAACAATAATAAAAGACATACACGTGACATAGTCCTAGACGCTGGAACAGCCATACAACACACGCTTAACAAAGACCAAGACACCATACGCCATGATATCAAATGCAAATTACAACACACACAGCAATACGAACAAAAACAACACAATAACGAATTCCAAACACTAAAAAACATAAAACGTAAATTACAAGAGCACAACCTAACCATACTCAAAGCAGACAAAGGTAATATAAATATCATAATAGAAAGACAGGCTTTAAATAACAGAATCGAAACATTTTTTAATGAAAACAACATCACTAAATTAAATAAAGACCCCACCCCAAATTATCACAAACAAATAAACAAAACCTTAAATAACACAAAACACATAGTATCACCTGACAACATCAAATATCTTAAACAAATTAACCCAAATGCCCCTACACTAAATGCACTACCGAAATTACACAAACCAAATATTCCCATCAGGCCACTTATAAACAACACACAAGCACCTGCACACAAAATAGCTAGACACTTAGATAAATTAATCAGAAATAGCATAAATTTAACAAACAACACCACCGTCAAAAATAATTCAGATCTAGTGAACAAAACTCAACATGTCCACATTCCACACTAGCTTCATTTGACATAACAAACCTATACACCAATGTTCCCATAAAAGAAACTATAACTACATTAGAACAATTACTAAAATTAAACAACACACCTGAAACACACATAAAAGAGATCATCCATCTAACTAAAATTATCACTGATCAAAATTACTTCACACACAATAACATGTTTTACACACAAACAGATGGACTACCCACGGGCTCCCCTATAACAGGTATACTAGCCGAAATATTTTTACACACCATAGAACAGGAACACATACTGCACAATAACAAATACACCGATAAATAATATATTGGCACAGGTATGTTGATGACATTTTACTCCTCTACAATGGCAACAAAAGACAAATAGAAAATTTCCACAAATACATTAACATTATACCCCATAAATTAAAATTCACACTTGAAATAGAACTAAATAATAGCATAAACTTCTTTGCCTCACAATCACCAAAACAAACAACACACACACGTACAAAATACAGGAAACCCACCCCATCAGACACGGTCATACATAACTCATCCAACCACCCAACTCAACACAAACATGCAGCATTCAACTACATGCTCCATAGGCTTACTTCAATACCCCTAAACACACATGACTACCAAGAAGAATTAAACACAATCAAATATATAGCAGTCAAAAATGGATACAACCCCAATTTGGTAAATAAAATACACAAACGCATCCTAAGCACAAAAAGTAAAACACATCAGACCAACAGCACACAACCCAGTAAATACATAACACTTACATACTACAATTCCAATACACACAAAATTGCTAACACATTTAGGAAACACAATTATAAAGTAGCCTACAGAACCAACAACACCATTAGGAAACACATAAATAATACTAACAAAGACACAGACACATACAGCAAAACAGGGGTTTATAAATTAAATTGTAATGATTGTCACCAATTCTACATCGACCAGACGGGAAGATCTTTTTCCTCCAGATTTTCAGAACATTTAAAAGCCCTCACCACAAATTACATACATTCCACATTTGCCACACATTTACAAAACGAAAACCACAGTTACACAAACATAGAACACAACATGGAAATATTACACTACTTACCTAAAAGTAGAAAACTAAACACAGCTGAACAATTCGAAATATACAGATATCACGCACTACAGCCAAACAACATATTAAATGAACAATTACATTATAGATCACATACACTATTCGATACACTGATCCAAACAGACAATTTGAACCTCAGCGCCAATTCCCTCCCACCATCAACCCCCACCACACACACCTATAGTCCATAACCGTTATTCTGTAAAATGACATCAGTATTTACTCCCACTGAGGAAGAGGCACATCACCTTGAAACGTATGGGGAAGTGATAACCAAAGTAAGTTCATATGTGAAACTTTATATATATAATAATATTTAAAAAAGTGAACAAAGAGGATGAATCAACAAGATAATTATAATACCGCCAGCACAGCGTATTACATCCACAAATACAGGAATGTCAGAATACAGATAACAAAAACATCCTTAAACATCGCATACAACAAAACATGCCGCAAACAAAACATTACACCCACTCATGCACAAATCACAATAAAAAATAACACACACGCCGCAATACAAACCAAACGTAAAGCAGAAATAATACACCTGGACAACATCATCAATGATTTATACCACAAAAAAGATACACTAAACAAAACAGCATACAACCTACACGTAAAACTCACACAAATATTACACCACATTGAATTTGAACACATAATACAACATACACGAAATATCATAGAGAAAATCCAATTAAGAATACAGGAAAGACATAACAGAAAAATCAATAACCTATTAACACGCAGAAACGAAACCGTCCCTACACCGACACATAAGTTTCATACATGTACAGTAAATACAACAAAACCCATTTCACTAATGCAGAAATAACCCTATTAGATAAAGGTCACAAGATAAAGCTCTTACTCCCACTGAGGAAGAGGCACATTACCTTGAAACATATGGGGAAGTGATAACCAAAGTAAGTTCATATGTGAAAGTTTATATATATAATAATATTTAAAAAAGTGAATGAAGAGGATGAATCAACAAGATAATTACAAGATTATTGTTTGATGATGGAGGGTAAATATTATTGTTCATGAATTAAATTATTCATGAATTTAATTATGTGAGTGTAGTGATCTTTGAAATGGACTGAATTGGGAAATGATTTGTGGTAAACAATGACAGATAATAATGTGGACTGTATATACTTTTGTGTTGTTGTTGTTAAATGTACTTATGGAGTAAGGTTATGTTATTGTAATGATAAGGTAACAGAGAATACAACATGGTGTATGAAGTATACTCAACTTTAATGATTGACAGTTGGTCATTATGAATTTTGTTAAAGTAATTAAAGCAATTTGACAATTACAGTAATTAAAATGTGTTTGATAAAATAGTTGAATTAATTTGAGGTGATTTAATTAATTTGAAATGTTGTATAGATGAATTTTTGTAATAAATTTAAATAATTTTTCTGAGATTTAGACTTTATAATAAATAGTAAATGATTAAATGTAAAATGTGTTTAGGTGTTGAGTCATATTGTTATTATAATGTATCAGGAGGTACATATGGTTATGTACGTTATATTTGTTGCAATAAATGTTTATAGTTTTGAGTTTATGACAGTAATCATGGTTTATTTGACTGAATGATTGACCATATGTCAGTATGAATTTTATAATGAAATTGATGTTTTAAGAATGAAATTAAATGAGTTTGAAAGAATTATGACAAGCATAAGGTGCCTAGTTGAGTAGTATGTGACTAGGTACAGATAGGTAACATGTGTTATATATTTTAAACATGTGATTCCCCACTTTCGGGTGGTCACAGCCTCACTGAACCCTGACCGTGGAATTGGCTCAGCTTTGACCGGCTATGGTCAGGGCACATTACGTTACGCGCTGCCTAAGTCTGGCCATAGCTTGTTATCGTTGTAAAGGTGAATTTAGAAATTAACCGGGGGGTGAATAAGGGGAATCACCATAACTATGGAACAGCGGCTATCCACCGTATGGGGACCGTATAAGGTATACGGTGGTAGACCGTATAAGGGTATATAACTAATTTTTAGTAGAATTACTGGTGTCCTCGGATACCAGTAATGCCGAATGTTTTGTAACGCCGAAGCAAGAACGGTGTAGGCAGCGTCTACCCCCTAAAAACTTCAGTTCTTGTGGAGGCAACTGGGCGCTACAGTCCAGGGGATCAATAGTGTGTGTGGAAGGAGGTTTTTAAATTGTTAATGAACGAGTTCTGATTGAATAAAAAGAAGATAAAGTTGATGATTACTGTAATTGTGCCGATAGTAATGAAGTATTGGAGATTGTTGTGCTGATCTATGTATCTATTGTATTGCATAATTTTCTGTGTCATGTGTAATCACATTTTATAGTGGAGGACAGTGATAACCTGGATTGGTATTACTGCGTATTTGCCATCAATTGTCTCTAAAGGTGGTAATTGTATGATGTTGAATTTGTAGTGATGTTAAGGTTATGCACATTATATTATATATAGTCAATTTACAGGTTTGTTTGAGTTAATGACAGTAATATATTGTTTGAAGTGAAGAATTAACAGTGGGAGTCAGGAATCTTTATAATGAAAATGAAATTCACGTAAAATGTTTGAAAGATAGAAATTTTAGTAATCAATTTGAAAGTTTTGATTTGAAGGTTATAAAAATGATAAATTAATTTTATTATGAAAGTAAATAAATGCAAGATGAAATTAAATTAACTGGATTGTTTTGAATAATACAATTAAAGTAAATAATTAAAAGAAATGTTTAAGAATTAATGTAAAAGATGGAAATATGTGGAATAAATTTGAATAATTTATTTTTGATTTGAAATGGATGATAAATGGTAGACAATTGAAATTAAATGATTAAGATATTTAATGAAAAGTCAAAGTTGAAGTAATAACGCTAGATAAACAATTCAAGTGTTTAATGAATAGAAATTGAAATTGAAAGTTGTGCAGTGTTAGTAAATTTTAATTCAGAGATGAAATGTTCGAGGTCAGGGATGTATTTTGAGTCTAGGTTTTTTGGGAAATATAAATGTTTATTTGATTAGGAATGTAATACAGAAAAATGTAGTATGTGTATGCTAAGGATAGATGTGTTAAGAAATATTGTTATTTAAGTAGATCATTGAGATAAAACCAGTACTTTGCTAAAAGGCAAACCAGTACGACTAAGAGGAAACAAATCAGTTAAGGATATGGTATGGTGAAAAGCCAGTTATTGATATTTTTTATTGAATGTTCCAGAGTTTGGTGGTACTGTGGTGACGTGCTTGTCTGACTTGATGGTGTTGGGATCTCGTCAAGGGAAGTCCAGTAAGGTCATTCAGGTGCGGCCACAGTCACCAGACTAGCGGGGTAAGTTACCCGTGATTTTAATAAGGATTTACGGGGGGCTAGTGGCGCCATATCCTAGCTGGTCCTCTTAGGTGTTTAGACAATGAGAGTTTTTCTGTTTCGGCAGAAAACCTCTCATTGGGGGGGTATTGTAACAGGGCAAAATAAAAGAGGGTTTATTTTTTTTAGTTTTTCTAATGATTTTAACAATCTGGGGCCGACTCGGTTGGGCAACATTTTTTATCACAAAAGCTTGACTTCTTTGAACACCCTGTGGTCAGTCTGGTACTAAGCCGTACGAGGCACAAAAGCTATTAGCGCCTTGGAATGTGTACGAGCACGCGAGTCTGCTGCCTTTTCACAACGTGAAAGTCACGTTCAGGAGTTCCTTACCGCCTTCTACGAGATGACGAGAAAGGCGCAAGACGCATCAGCCAATCAAAAATCAAGTTGCTGGGCGCAGAGAGACGCTTAGCCATTTTGTGGACGCCCAGTCGACTAAGATCCCTTGAACCGCGCGGTTCCATGTAATAGTGCTCGCGAGCCAAAATGTAATCAACCAACAAAACGTGTTTGTAACTATCCGGAAAGCATAGTATATTGTGAGATATCATCGACAGCAAGACAGTGTTAAAATTAAAAAACCGATAAAACAACTTTTGGAACATTTAATCAAAACAGTGGCGGACAACGGGCGACGTAGCCAGGGAGCACGTGCAGTATGAGAACCCAATTTAAATATTTGGCCAAACAAGAAAGAATCATTTCATTTTAAATTTGTGAAAATTGTCGATTATAATGGGGGTGGGAAGATAAAAAGGGGTGACAAGTAAGAGAGAGAGAGAGTGAGTAAAGTACTGGATTGCCTTCTATTAGAAATATATATCTATTTTATAATTAAGTTAACTAATATTTGTTTTTTGGAAAGACAAGTAAGAGCTAAGGCAAAATAACTTTTATAAAGAACGTAAAGAGTAAGAAAGTAAGAATTATTTAGAACAGTTGCCTATTCTATAAGTAAGTTAACCAATGCTTTTGGGAAATGTATAAGAGGATAAGAAGAAATAACCTTTTTGTAAAGAACATAAAGAGAAAGAAAGTATGTTCGAGCTAATTTTAATAAACGAGTTTGTTTAAATGTGGTAAATGAGAGTTGAGAATTATAATGCAATAAAACCCAATAACCACTCTTACAGGTCATGAGTTCGTATATAGGATCCTGGACCCACGGGAAGGTAAGAACTATAAGTTGTAACAGTACATAAAGGCCTGCTGTCTTAATTATGGGGTTGAGGATGTTACAGAATGTTTTATTGTATTCATGTTATATAAAGTATGGTTAGGTCCATTTTCCCTATGTGTGCACAAACAACGCATATTCAGTAAGAGGAGAATGATTCCAGGGTCACCGGTTGACGGGCGAAACCGAGCATATACAATGGCGGTGTAAGTGAAGAAAGACTTTAATATCAATTCTTATTGGTCCACAAGGCTGTGTCGTCATCAATAAACGATAATGACGCATAAACAATAACGTATGAAACAAGGCGTTGGCCGAAAAAACAAAAGACGGTGATGTCAGATAAACTACTACATACGCAAATTGTGCGTATAACCAGTTCCCAGTTCCACACAGCACATCAGAGCGTCAACAGCTAATATCGCTGTTGGCGGAGTTTTCACCAAAAGTGTTTTAGTCAAATTACTAAATGTAATTAAAATGTAACAGTGAATCTTTAAAGACTAACACAAGCAAATTACTATCCAAGTATGTAAAGTAGAATCAGTGCTATCAGAGGAAATCGACGAGGGACATGCGGCGAACATCTGCCAATAAATACAGAGAATCTGACATCAACGGCGGCCCTACAAGTGCACGCATTCAGAGAAGTCCAAATTAATAATCATATATTTATATATTAATGAGCTCAAAATTAAAATGAATCAAACAAAATGTATCTGTGCTAGTGAGCATGTGGGTGAGAGCATATGGGTGTGAACGACTGGCCATTACGATAAAATATCGGGGCATTGGTTTGTGACATATAAAAAATAGTAAATTAAATCAATCAAGTTTTATTAAAGCTGCAGCTATATTCAAATTTATGATAGGATTAAGTATCAAAGTAATTGAAGGTAATGACTAATGAATATGGGCGTAAGGATATGTAGACGCCATTTTGTTTCTTGTATGCATATGCGGCGCCATCTTTGGGTTGCCGTTAAGAATTATAACTCTAATTCAGATTAATTAAAAACAAGTTTATGGCATCCAAATTGTAGTCAGAGTCATTATTTCGACAACCTCAATGTTTCTGAATCTCGCTGAGTGCGAATCCTGGCCCTTAGAGATAAAAAATCATGTTGGGTATGAACCACGTGCTTAAACCGGAAGTGGTATGGAACAGTCGGTAAGTAACATGTGTATTATTTAATAGTAACAAATACAAGAAAAAAAAAACAGTAGATATAAGTTTACAATTGGCCCCCGAATGGTGACTTTATATAAAATTATTTTATATAAAATAGGCCAGATTCAGAAACAGCGGGAGTGGCGAAACAATTCATAACATAACATGTGAGAGGTTATGTAGGTTATGTTGACAAAATAAAAACATATAAACGACAATTGAAATCCAATAGTTATTTTAGTGTTAGAACAAAATTTTATTAAAATGGCAGAAAATAATGAAAGTATAGCGATGAACAACACTGAAACAGAATCGATTATATTGAACAAAATAAGTGCCAATTCGACACCTATGGCAATCAGTAATAAAGTGTCATTGGAAGACTTATTTCAATTAATAAAAACACAAAATAACCAGTTAAGAGAACAGATTGATGAAAAATTTGACGAAAAGTTTAACCAGCTGAATATTAAATTCGATGACAAATTTAACCAGCAGAATGTTAAATTGAATGTAAAGTTTGACAGTTTTGATACCAAATTAAATGAACTAAAGAAACAAAGTAATTTGCAAAATGTAAAATTAAATCAATTCGATAGAAATTTGAAGAATTAAAAAATGAAATACGCAGACAAAATTTTAATGTTGACAAGAGAATTAATGAGATAGAATTAGAAAATAAGAGAGGAATAGACAAATTAGAATTGAACAAAGATGACAAGGTAAGTAGGGGAGAGAATTGTAACAATATAAATAAAAGTATGATATTAGAAATTGATTATGTAAACAGGGGTAGTGATAATGAGATTTTATGGGGAATAGAATATGATAATAATGGAATGATAGTGTGTTTTGAAGGGTTAAAGAGAGTGCGTAAAGAGAGTATAATTGTAAGGGGATTGCAGGGGGTAGATTCTTCCCTTAATGGTGTATTTGGGGGTGATGTACATGTGTTTAGGAAGGACGAGAGTGCCTTCGATGTATATTTGGGAGACATATGGTCTACAAATAAAGTTGTCCCTGGTTTTTTTAGTGCACTTCACAGGTGGTGCAATAGTTGTGAATTAGTGTCCCCTGCAAATGTAGAAAGAGAAAGATGTTTTAAGAGAGAGAGATGTTTTGAAAGTGAGAGATATTGTGAGAGAAAGAGGGAAATAGAAATTTTTAAGATGAATAGAAAGTATGAAGAATTTATGGAAAGGTTAGGAGTAGAGATGATATATAATAGAAATAAGGACTTACCTTGTACTAAAACTGAAGTAGTAGGAGATAATGAAAATAATGATTTTACAAATTACCTGATTATGACTGATTATACTGAAGGTGACAGAACCATACCCGATCATGAATTATATGAGTTTGAGGATAATGATAGAAAGTTAAATGGTATATGTATTTATGATGTTAGTATAAGAGAGTCAATATTACGCAATGTATATAGATATAAGATTCGACTATTGTTCGACGATGGAGGTTAATTATTTTATTGTGTTTATGAACATTTAATTATGTGAACAGTGTTTTTCAAGATGGACTGCTTATGAACTGATTTTGATAAATGATGAAATGATAATTTTGGATTGTATATTTTGTATGTATTAATGTCAATGTATTTGTGTATTTTGCTGTTGTGTATTTTGTGTATTTTTTATGTAAACCATATACTGTAGAATTTTAAATATTCAAGAATAATTAATTATGAGAATGATTTTAAATAATTATGGAATTTAGATTCTAATGGATAGTAAATGATTAAACATGTAATATATTTGGATATTGAGAGGTATTGTTGTTAGTAGGTAAATGATGAATTTTCTAGTGGTATATTAAGGTGAAACGTTGTAAAAGAATTTGGGTAATAATGATAAATAAGGGCATTGGAGTTAGTTAAATAGAGTTATTGGGAGTTAGTGAAAATAAGAATGTTAAGATACAGATAATATATAAAGAGGTGTTAGTTATTTTAGGGACACAGTAGTTAGTGATTATATGTAGAGAGGTGAGTAATGTGAATGGTAATTATATTGGTTGATGATATTTTGTAGTAAAGGATGAGGTGGTAAGGTGTGATCAACGTGCAGTGTTGTGGCAGGCGAAGCAATTTTGGGTTAGAGTGTTTGCCGATATTTGGTGGAGGGTAAATGGTTAGGGATGGATATGGCCAGGTAGGGAACACACATCCTAGTACAAAGATGAGCGGTGCCAGAGAATATAAATGGGATTAGTGAAGGGGGTTATTATAGAGATATTGGTGTCATAATATATTAATGGTTAGAAGCGGTTGTTAGTGTAAAAAAAAAGAGGTGAGTAAGGTTAGATTGACAAATGCCAAAATAAGATAGAGAGAATAGTGAATAACAGAGAGTCACCCAAACTAATAAGGATAAAAGGGTTAGAAAAGGAAAATTCATGGTAGGAAGGTGATGTAACTGAAAGGTAAATGATAAATTTAAAATTTTTTTTGTATAGAATCTAATGAATGTTAAATAACTAAAAGTTAATAGAAAGTTGAAGCCGTAGTGTGTTATAAAGTTTTGATACCAGTTATTTAAATGTAAATTGTTTAATGTAAATGTAACAATGTTAATGTGTAATGTTCGATGTTCTATAATGTTTTTATTAGGTTGGGGGGGTCATAGTGTGTGTGGTTAGGAGGTTGCTACAGGGGTAACGACGTTAGCAAATGTTAAAAGATAGTAGATCTTGAATGTTAAAAGGATAAAGTTAGAAATGGTGTTGAGCAAAATATATTATGATGTCATTGCAAAAAATATAAAATGATTACAAAGCTGAGTAATAAAATTTGAATAATGAACTTGTTTGCCATGGTAGTTATAGGTTGAATTTTATAGAGATAAATAGGTGATGGTGTTTTGGGAATTTTGAAGGAGTTGTTTACGTGTTATGTTACCTATAGGAATATATATTTTTTCTCTTATAAGGAAGAGATTGAATTTAGTGTTGATGAAAAATCAGTATATTTTGAATTCTTGTTGTTGTTGTTTTGGAGAAATTGATTGAACAAACCAATGCCTCCGACACAAGCCAATGCATCTAAAGGGAAACATATCAGTTGTAGATATGGAAGTATGTTAGACCACTGTTTTAAAATTTTGTATTCGATGTTTCAGAGTTTGGTGGTGTTGTGACCGCGGTCCTGAGCTGGCCGGTGCGTCAGAACAGGAACGTTAAGTGCCTCATGGCCTTATGGTGTTGGGATCTCTCCTGAGAAGTCCAGTAAGGTCAGACAGGTACAATCAGCATCATTGGACCAAGGGTAAGTGATTGTATTTTTTTTTATATTAACATTACAGGGGGTTGTGGCAACATATCTGGGCTGATCCTTTTAGAAACGTGTGAATGAGTCAATGAAAGTTTTTATGTTTCGACATAAAACCTTTCATTGAGGGGGTTTGTAACAGTATATAAAGGCCTGCCGTCTTAATTATGGGGTTGAGGATGTTACAGAATGTTTTATTGTATTCATGTTATATAAAGTATGGTTAGGTCCATTTTCCCTATGTGTGCACAAACAACGCATATTCAGTAAGAGGAGAATGATTCCAGGGTCACCGGTTGACGGGCGAAACCGAGCATATACAATGGCGGTGTAAGTGAAGAAAGACTTTAATATCAATTCTTATTGGTCCACAAGGCTGTGTCGTCATCAATAAACGATAATGACGCATAAACATAACGTATGAAACAAGGCGTTGGCCGAAAAAACAAAAGACGGTGATGTCAGATAAACTACTACATACGCAAATTGTGCGTATAACCAGTTCCCAGTTCCACACAGCACATCAGAGCGTCAACAGCTAATATCGCTGTTGGCGGAGTTTTCACCAAAAGTGTTTTAGTCAAATTACTAAATGTAATTAAAATGTAACAGTGAATCTTTAAAGACTAACACAAGCAAATTACTATCCAAGTATGTAAAGTAGAATCAGTGCTATCAGAGGAAACCGACGAGGGACATGCGGCGAACATCTGCCAATAAATACAGAGAATCTGACATCAACGGCGGCCCTACAAGTGCACGCATTCAGAGAAGTCCAAATTAATAATCATATATTTATATATTAATGAGCTCAAAATTAAAATGAATCAAACAAAATGTATCTGTGCTAGTGAGCGTGTGGGTGAGAGCATATGGGTGTGAACGACTGGCCATTACGATAAAATATCGGGGCATTGGTTTGTGACATATAAAAAATAGTAAATTAAATCAATCAAGTTTTATTAAAGCTGCAGCTATATTCAAATTTATGATAGGATTAAGTATCAAAGTAATTGAAGGTAATGACTAATGAATATGGGCGTAAGGATATGTAGACGCCATTTTGTTTCTTGTATGCATATGCAGCGCCATCTTTGGGTTGCCGTTAAGAATTATAACTCTAATTCAGATTAATTAAAAACAAGTTTATGGCATCCGAATTGTAGTCAGAGTCATTATTTCGACAACCTCAATGTTTCTGAATCTCGCTGAGTGCGAATCCTGGCCCTTAGAGATAAAAAAATCATGTTGGGTATGAACCACGTGCTTAAACCAGAAGTGGTATGGAACAGTCGGTAAGTACATGTGTATTATTTAATAGTAACAAATAAAAGAAAATAAAAAATAAACAATTAAGATTACTTTACAAAGTAAATGTGGGAAGCTGAGTTTCTGGGTGGTTTTATGTTTTTAAATATTTATTAACAAATCGAAAAGTTACAAATGTAGTTTTCCTTATCAGAAAATGCACGTTTTACAAATTCTGGGTTATGGGATTAATATAGTACCCGATGTTAATATATTTAACTTCAAGTATTTTATTCCTACTATAATTTATGAATTTGGTTACTCTATTCTTACTGCAATATTCATAGCTACTTGTCTTACTACATGCACCTTAATCATAGTAGTCAAATAGTTTACACTCCTAAGAAAATTATACATACTTTTTTGACCTCTTCTTTCATGTTCATATTCATAAAAAAGATAGATATGAGTTACTTCTACCCCATTTGACAATACTTATAAATTGCTGGTGTTCATACAGAAATGCTATTTAAAAAAGGCATTACTATTTACAAAGAAATAACTAGTTTTTTAATTACAATTTTTAGTTTTTAATTACATACAATATACTGTAGTGTATAGGAGTTTTTCTTATTAGACTGTATTGTATAATTACAATTACAGTATATCCTATATGTGAATTTAATACAACTCACTTTTTGTTAATACTAGTCTCATTTTTATACAACTTTTCTTAATAAATAATTTTAGCTAATAATTAAAAATAACAATAGTGCCATTAGTCACTTAATATCCAATGTTGAATGTAATTACAAAACATTAAAAACTCTTGGATTCACACAGCTCCATAAAACATTACGATACCTACCAAAATGATGCAATACAAGGAATTCAGATTTCAGCCATTTGACTTGGACCATTCTCCCTATTTTAAGTTTCATCTCAAACATTTCCCGCTACATCATCACATCATGCCTTTCAGGTCTACTATAGACTCCTTTATTATGTTGTTCACTGTTATTATACAGTGTACAAAGTTAATAATAATGCTACGTTGCGTTATTCCTCTACACTTATTAACCTTTGATTAGTAATCACGTATATATGAGGTTTGATCAATAAATACGCCGAATTTTTGAATTTCATGGGCTGTATAAGTCCAATTGCCATAACTTTTTGTTGTTGCATTGGTATCCTTGTTCCTAACATATCTTGAAATTGGTAGCCATATTGGATGCTTAGTTCATTGTTGGCTGTCGAAAATGTTACACGTGTTTTGGTGTGTTCGGTGATTTGTTACTTGTGGAAAAAATGGAACAAAGAATTTGCATTCAATTTTACTTTAAGAATAGAATAAAGTGGAGCACCGTATTGGAAATGTTGAATGCTGCTTTTGGCAAGTTTTCTATGAATAAAACAAGGATTTGCAAGTGGAACAAATGTTTCCAAGAGGGGTGTGAAGAGGTTGAAGATGATGAGCGCCCTGGACGCTCCAGCATGTCAACAATCGATGAGGACATTGAAAAAGTGAAGAAAATGATTATGGACAATCACTGAATCACTATCAGAGAGGTTGCTGATGATGTTGGCATATCATTTGGCTCATGCCAAACAATTTTTTAGGATGTTTTGGGCATGACATGTGTGACGTGTGGCAGCAAAAGTTTCCCCAAAATTGTTGAATTTCGACCAAAAGCAGTGCAGAATGGACATTGCTCAGAGTTGCTGAATGAAGTCAACGACGATCCAGAACTACTCAAATGGGGCATAACTGGATACGAGGTCGAAACTGAGGCCCAATTGTCCCAATGGATGCTTCTTGAAGAGCCAAGACTGAAAAAAGCTCATCAAGTTCGATCATATGTAAAGGTTCTTCTCACTGTTTTCTTTGATTTCAATGGCATAGTGTAGCATGAGTTCTTGCCACCAGGTCGTAGAGTCAATAAGGAGTACTACCTGGAAGTTCTACACCATTTGCGTGAAGCAATCCGAAGAAAACATCTGGATTTGTGGTGAAACAACTCATAGCAATTGCACCACGATTATGTACCTGCTCACAGTTCACTGTTTGTTCATGAATGTTTGGCCAAAAACAACACCGTTATGATGCCTCAGCCTCTGTCTTCACCGGATATGGCCCCCTGTGACTTTTTCCTATTCCTGAAGATGAAAAAACCATGAAAAGACAACATTTTGCCAACATTGAGGAGACAAAGACAGAAAGTTGTGTTCTGGAAGTTGTGTTCCAGAAGTGCTTCAAAGATAGGAAAAGGTGCTGGCACGAGTGTATTATGTTGGGGACTACTTTGAAGGGGACAAAATTAATATTGATGAATAAATAATTTTTGTAACAAAATGAAAATTCCGCGTATTTATTGATCAAACCTCGTATATACATTTTTCTCTCGGACAGGGTAAATTCAGTAATCTCGTATACATACATTTTGAACTTTTGCTGCCTCAGTATTGCCGATGTACAACATTAGTTGCAATGTTATTCATGCTGCACTCTAGTGGATTGTTTTTAAAACATATGGTATTCATTCTATCTTATTGTTTTGTAATATATATGGCTGTGGTAATGAGTTTATATTCTCTGACACATGTGTTTTTGAGCGTTGAGTTGAAGTGTACTTGGAGGTTTGAAACTACTCAAATCCTATCATATTAATTAATATAATCGATTCCCTGTTCGGGCACCAGTGAAACTACTCAAATTATATCAATTATTAATAAACTCTTACCTTAGGTTTCTTTTCCAGAGTCGTACAGACGAAAACAGCTGCAGATGGGTTATTTAGGTTTAAGTGCGAAATAATTAACACTAACACAGTTTTTTTTTTATTCTAACAAGTTATTTCTTTTTTATTAAGCAAAACCTTCTCTACTTTATTTGGTTGATTAATAACATAACATATTAATGTATCTTTACTGGCTCTACTTTTTCTTGCTATTCCAAAGTCAACTCTTATATAGCATTAAAAAAATCATATGGTTTCATACGAACCGCTTACATACTCTAATAATAATTACCAAGAGAAAACAATGATATATAAAAAAAACAATTTTCCTTAACTACATCTTAATTACATTTTTTTACTAGACGAACCAGTATTCTTTATATCTTCTCCCCTCCTTCTTTCTTTTATAAACCCCCTTTCCCTTAGATAGCTCTATTTATGTGTTTATGTTTTAAATTTTCATTTTATAATGGACAATCAGCACTTGTTTAAAATTGGTTTAAGTATTAATATTCTGTGCGTTTAGTTACCCATCCGCCACGTGTTCATACGTTGTTGCACCGCCTCGTGTTAACCACTTTCTTCCTTTTGACGCACTCCGACACTAGTTTATTGAGTTTAATTGTTGTTTGTTTTTTTATCACCTTTTCTTGTCAAGTTGGTTTAACGTATATACACATTATAATTTATAGTCGGCCGACATAACTTCGCTCGAGCACTTGGACGGTTACTTTTCTGGCCGCGCGATATTGTTTGTACTTCAATAGTTGCACATGATAGGCCTACTTTAATTTCGGCCTATCTTACACTCCCGAGGCCACCGTTTAACTTGTTAATACACTGTATGCTGCTTCTGTCTGATGCAAACTCTGGTGATAGACTCCTTACTGTGATTCACAAAGACTGCTGCTGGCAAGCTATTGCGTAATACGTCTGGGCTGTGCTGTCTCGACATCAACAATAACACTGTATGTTGCTGGTTACAAGGGGCACCTCACAGGTAAATACTGACAATTAAAAATTTACTGATTTAAATTGAAACTATGGTAGCACACAAATCTGTACCATTACAATACCCCCCCCCCCAATGAGAGGTTTTGTGCCGAAGCATAAAAACTCTCATTGCCTAAAGCCTAAAAGGATCAGTGAGGAGATGGCGCCGCAACCCCCCTGAACTCTCTACTAAAATCATGGGTACTTACCCCCCTAGTCCGGCGGCTGTGGCAACACCCATCCGACCTTACTGGACTTCTCTGTTCGAGATCCCAACACCATAAACTCAGATAGGCGCCTGCCACAGTAACGCCCAACTCTATAACATTCAATTCAAAATTTAACAAAAAGGCCTTTCATTATACCATATCCACAACTGATTTGTTTCCTCTTAGCCGTACTGGTTCACGTTTATATAAAGTACTGGCTTAGTTTTTAATTTTGATAATATAAACTTACTGTCTACTTACAGCTAAATCATATAAATCCCCTACAAATTATATACATATATCATCGCCCACCAAAATCACAAATGGATTACATAAAATACAATAACAGCACCCTACTATATGATACATACTACAAACAAAATGCATTATTACCTTTGGATTTTAAATAAAATTTATGAACCTTATAATTTTAATCTCAAATTTCCGATTGAATAAAACTTTATTCATTAATCAATTTGCATTTCTTTCATCATTCCAATCAAAATTAAGTTAAATTCATTATTAAAGTTCACCTTTTCAATTAATTTCATTACCAATTTAATTTAATTTAATTCCTCAACTCCTCATTAGATCAATCTCATTTGTTCCAAACAAAAATATTAATTGCATTACAATCAAAACACTACGTTATTTCATTACATTGAAATAATTACAAAAAAAATTACCTTCATTTCATCACATCTTACATTTCTTTTGTTTCATAATAAGATTTTACTCATGGCACTGATTCATCAAAATACCACATTCTTGTTGTTGTCAACTACAGCACGACTGTAAACATTAGTCACAACAGACAACACACCTGTTTACATCAACAATGGTCTGCAAGACTTATTTTATAAACAGACTCAGTCTCAACATTCTGATTACAACACTACTAACACATGTACAGTAGTATTAAACAGACATGAATCAGCGCGCAGGTTGTAGTGGGGAGAAGACTGCAGCAGTGAAAGGCACGAGAGAGGAAAATGTCTACTAACGCAGCTGAAAATATTGGTCTACTCTCTGAATTGTTAATAAGACGCGAATGTGACAAGAGTAATCTATTTTGACACGGGTTGACTTTTTATACCTAATGTGCCGAAGTTTGCTTCTTTAATAATTAAAGATGAAAGATAATAGTTAAATTTACGTTTTTCTCTGTAAAAGTAGTAAAATTTGAAAACTGATATCGCTTATATGACAGCTGAAATAAACCAGTTACACTGCTTTGTCGATTCACAATTATTTTCGTTTTATTATATTTATAACTTTATTTATTTAGTTTTCTATTGTCTATGATTCTTATAGTGTTTTCAATTGTTTATTTTTAATTTTTAACGTTTTTATGTATTTATTGTTTTTTACATTTCATTAGCTACATTTTTAATTATATTACTAAATACTTTACCAAACTAAATTTTACAGCCCTACCAACACACACACACGCGCGCGCGCATGCACGCACGCATATATGTAACTTACTTTTTACTAACTTTGTAATGGGCCGAATTTGAGGGTTATTTCATTTTATTGAATTTTTGGGGTTTGGTAAAATATTTATAAATTTAATTTCCAAGTGTGACCAGGCCATGTGGTGAATGGAAACAGTTTAACAAAGGCATAATACGCAATATCTGTTGTGCAATCGCTAACCAGGAATGCACCCAGCCTCAGTTTCTAAGAACTTTGCAAGTGTGTGGAAGTACGCCCGATCGCAACCGACAACCATGCGCGCGGACTGACGCCTGTGTGAAACACAAAAGAAGGCTAAGAGTAACAATTTCTGTTCACTTCGTTTACCATGCTGCCGGATGTAAATACTAAGCCAAACCCTTTTTGTGACGTCAGCCAGTGCTGCACAAATATCCGATACGAACAGCACACAAACACTTACATGGATTAAATAGGACAGAGTTGTGGCAACGAACCATGAGGCCTTGGTGTCCACCAAAAAAAAAAAGACGAAATCAAGTTGGCCGTGAACACATAGCCGTTCTACCCCAGTTCGCATAGAGACTTTACCTGGCCAGGTATTGCCCCAAAGGGGCTCGTCAAAATTTTCTAAGTTCAAATATTAAAATGTGAGTTCCAGTAACAGTTATGTGACAGTGGCGTGGGGTCATCAAGGGGACACCAACCTGCATTTTGTTTGTTGGACATCAATGAAGTTAGACCTGGAATAAATCGAGGTTGTGCGGACGCCTCGTGCCGGCGTGGGGTATATGTTTTCAATTAATACAGAAATGGGGTACATATTTAAATAACGGGGGTTTTTAAATAAGATTGTGAGAGAGAGAGAGAAGCAGACTGGGCAGTCTCCATAGTCGTAAGTAGTCTAATTTAATTATAACAATATAAGATGTGTGACCAAGAGGTACGAAAATTTTAATTCAATGTGATAAAATTTATTGGAAAACTAATCGTATAACTTTGAAGTATTTGATTATTAAAAAATGTTAATTCTCTTCAAAAAATTAGTAGAGTACATTATTACAAAAAACCCGTAACACATGTTTGCATCTGACGTTCGTGCGACCGGATTTTGGACCCAGATAGAATCTTTGCAGGTAGGTGGAATTGAGTTATATATTTATATTTATGTAAGTGAGTAAGTAAAATCTCAGTGGCGCAGCCGACAGGGACTGTTTTTATGAATCAAAATTTTAAGTAAAAACCGCACCTACAAAAACGATGCAAACGTGTGTTTAAGGTTAGCGTAATAAAATAAAAGTGTGTCATTTACGAAAAATTGGTTATATTGTATATTATATATTGATTATATTATATTTACGCACAAATATCAATTATAAAGAGTAAGAAAAGGCAGTAAATAATGAGAGTGAAATTAATGAATTGACTAATATAGAAAATGGAAACGAATCAAGTAGTATGAGCGATTTTGAAATCCACTCGACTCCAAACGCGAGTCGGGAAAATAAAATAATAAGTAATGCAAATGAATCAAATAGTACAGATGATTCGGGAGTTCAAGTAACCCCAAAATTGAGTAGAGAAAGTAAAAATAATAACGATGAAGTCAGCCTCACTGACGATAAAATAGAAAGTCTATCAACACCTGTCCAAAATAAACAAGAGATAGATAGAGATGAGAAGGTTATGAATATGTTGCAATTAATTTTGGAGCAACAAAGTATTAAATTTGATGAATTAAAAAATGATATTCAAGAAATTAATAGACGTTGTCAAAATACCAATGAAATAATAAGAACTAGCTTGAATAAATTAGAACAGAGTATTGAGAGAATGGGAGTAGTTGTGATGAATCCAAACAAGAATAATACGAATGAAAATTATAATGACATGTGTAAAAATGTGGTACTAGATAAAGAGTTAACAAATGATAATGATGATGTCGAAAATGATAAAAATAATATTGAGAATAGTAATGCAATTGAGGAGGTAGTATCAGAGAGTGATATGTTGAAAATAAATAATGAGAGTACTGATGAAGTTGTGGAATGTAATAATGAAATGTTAATGTGTGTTTATGAGTTAGAGAGAGAGTGGAAAGATAATATAGTGGTAGAATGGGGGCAGGGGGTAAATTTTCCCCTTATTTATGATGATTTAATGTGTTCAGAAGTGTTGTTTTTGAAGGGCAAGAGTCCCGTATTAGTAGAAGATTTGAGTTGTTTATTTTTTTTATATAAGTTTGTACCCTCTGTCTGGAGTAATATTGAAGGTATGAGATGGTGTTATGATGAGAGAAATTTAGATAAAGAGTTGTGTGTTGACAAAGAGATAGAAGTATATAATGTAAAGAGAGATTATGATGAGTGGAAAGAAATGTTAGAAGTATGTCTAAACAATAATGATTTAAGTTATAATAAAAAGGTAAATGACCCAATAATGAGTATAATTACTACTGGAGACTTGACAGAAATACTTAATGTTGACTTGGTTCATGATTATTGTGATAAAACGGATGAACTGATTTGCATGGTAGTGACACACAAAATAGCTATATGTGTGTCAATAAAATTGAAAAGTGTTATTTGAAACAAAGACTAATTTTTGACAATGGAGGGTAGACTATAAAACAATCAATGGACAATTTTAAATGCTTTGTTTTGTGGTTTTGACCTCGCAACCTTGGACATTGAAGTGTGATATAACTGAGTAGTTAATGACAAAAGTTTGTAAATAAGTGTAGTGAATTTAAGTGTGTGTATTGTAGGATGACAGGTAAACAATGTGTATATGTAGTACCAATGGTTGTGGTAATAATAATATTGGTATTTTGCAAACTAAATAAATAACAAAATTAATTTTGAAGACAGTAATTAGTGAATTGTTTTGATAGCAATTGAACTTGTATTTTCAATAATTAATTTAATTAAAATAATCTGAGATGTTTTAAATATTATGATTGATTTAAATGTTGTATAATTGAATTTTGGTAATGAATTTAAATTATTTTACGAGATATGAATTTGGTAATTAATTGTTCAATTGTTCGATTTGAAATAACACTGTGATTAAATGTTTCAGAGGTTACTTGGAGGTATTGGTGTGTATGGTGTATATTTTGTGTATGTCAGTATGTGAATAATGGACTGTAAGTATAAAATTTATAATACCAGTCAGCCATAATAAAATGTTTACAGAAATGAAAGAATTTTAACTTTAATAATGAAAATAAGTTGAAATAATAATTTAAAAAGTAATGATAACTGAGATATAATGAAAAATAAATGTTAATAATAAATTTGAAAATTTTAAGTAATCCAATTGTAGAAAGTGATGAATGATTTAAATGATGATATTTAAAAGAGTCAATGAAAAATGTCACATTATAATGCTTTATATATAGTTTTAGTTAGTTATTAAGGTGCTATTGCTGGGGTGGCCTGTGCCCCAGTGGATAGTGGAATGGGTTGGGGGTAACAGTGAGTGTTACCTCCATCGGAGGCCGAAATGGCGAAAATGTACGGCACACCTTTTTTCGTACAATTTCTTTTTTGTACCATGATAGACTTTCGTGCCGTACAGAATAACGATGAATAGAACAGGCATTAAAGTGAAGTTTGATTTCCCCGACTTTTCGGGCGATTACTGCCTTACCAGCACTAATCGTGGTTTTGGCTAGCGGTCAGCTATGGCCATAATCAAGTCCCTTGACCATAGCTGATTTGAAATTGGTTGATAATAGAAATTAAATGGGGGGTGAAATTAGGGGAATCCCCGGAACTATGGAACAGCGGCTGCCACTCTGTCCGCGTAGGGACAGCATAGCCAGGTGGTAGACCCGTTTTAAGGGCTTATAATTATAGAACGCAGGTATGTCGATACCTAAGAATCTTAAAATGTAAAGCCGAAGCAAGGACAAGGAGATGTTCAATTCCTCCAACTATGCAGTCTTCATGAAAGCAAATGGGCGTCACAGTCCAACATAAAATACAATAGTGTGTGTGGATTGGGAGGTTGCTCCGGCGAGCAATGGATTTAAATTTTGTAAATTAAAAATGATAACCCGATTTTGCTCTAATAAAATGGTTGTATTACGGTTTGATAAATAGGTGTTCATACGTTCAGGATAATGTGTTCATTCTGTATTTTATAAATGTATTATTTTATTGTGTTAGAGGTAAGAATTGATAAAAAATATGTGTTTTATATAATTTGTGTAATTTTGAAATGAGTATAACCAAGTAAATAACTAGACCGACCGGCAGGCGGTTTACACAATAGTACCAGAGTCAGAAAGAGGGGAAACAATGATGTGTAGTATGGTAGATGTACGGATTGATAACCATATGTATTCCGTAGAATGTGTATAATTTTGAGATGTGTTTTCACTTTGCTGGGAATGTCAGCTGATCAGTAGTAAAATGTCACTGTTAAATTGTTCATTAAGGTTCAAGGTAATTAATGTTAAATCTAATGTTTTAATGTGTTAAAGACACTATTTCAAATAATGAGAAAAGTAATTTGATAAAGTGAGAAATAATAAAGGTAGATTTTGGGTGATGAATATTTTGTTGGGACATATAGATCAGTCCAAGATAAAGCTAAAGTGGTAGTAGAGAGAAAATATTGTTTTGAATTAATGTAAGGTTGTGTTGAGGTAATGTAATAGAATTTGAGAAGTATTGATGCTGACACAGTAGATATGGGGAATATATGTAGAGTATTGATTGATATTTTGATGTTTATAAATGATGATGTTATTTTGTTGTAATTGAAGTGAGGTAATAAGAATGAGATTTGGGGATGGCAATTTTGTAAAAGGGGATAGTGTAATGGAGGAGTCTGCAACAAAAGGGTTGGGACGGGAAGGGACCGTTTGGCACCGAAAAGGGTTACCTTAGGTAGAATCCAGGAACCAACATAAGGGAATGAGCTTTTTGGGGGGGGGAACACTTATCCTAAGTACAAAGGGTTAGAGAGTATTTTTTTTTATATATCAAGAGAATGTGGTGATTTGAGTTTAATAGTAAGTTGGGTTTAGAGAGTGTTTGATAGATGTTTTGATAGAGATGGGTGTCCTGATAGTTAAAGTTGTTAGTGGTATTAGAGTCAGAGTGTGAAAGATTATATATGTATAAATGCCAAGGGGCAAATCAAGCTAGTATAAATAATTAGATCACCCAAATTAATGGAGATTGAGAATAGTAAAACAAAGAGATTCATAGTAAAAATAAAATTTTGATTGAAACCAGTGACAAATTTTGATAGAGTTTGAAAATAATGTAAAGTGTTTTGAATAATTTAAATATCAACTTGATTGTTAGTGATAATAATATTTTGTTAATTTTAAATGTTTTATTTTATTATGTTTTTGTGTTTGAAGGTAGAATTTTACAGATGTTTAAGGTATTTTCAGATGTAACCTGTGTATAACTTATGTAGGTCAAGGTTCTTGACTTGACCCAGTTTTGATCAGCTGATAGGTGATGTTCTATACTAAACCCGTTGTGACAAGGAAGTAAAGCCAATTTTGCTTTTAATTAATTTGAATAATTCTAAATAATTTCAATATTGAAAAAATATATTTTAATAAATTTGAATTTTTAAATTTAAAATTAAAAAAAAAAATAAAAAAAATTTCTTGATTTTGCGCCTGCCATCTAATTGATATTTTGAACTTTGATGATGTTATTGTTTGTGTACTAATCGTGTTTATTTTATTGAATTGTATTGTTAGGGCATATGTATAATCACATGTTAGGTTAAGGATGTTCCTATTTTAAGAAATGTTCAATTTGTGTATTTTCTATCAAAAACTAATGAAGAGAATTTTTTAGATAAAAGATTTTAGTTTGATTTTCTGGATTTTAACTTAAATGAAATGGTACAGCTAAGAATATATCAATGTTTACAGTATGTAGTATAAGTGTGTGTGTGAGCCCAGTAACTGCTAAAGGCAGCCCAGTTTGCATATAAGGGGAAACATATCGGTTGAGGATCTGGCATGATATAAGCCAGGGATTTGGATTTTTGGGGGGAAACATGTTAGAAGGTGAGGTGCGCTGTGGTGCGTATCTGTTCGATTTTTCGGTGTGGGGTCTCGTACAGAGAAGTCCAGTGATCTCGTTCAGATGCGTCTATAGTCGCCGAGCCAGGGGGGTTGTAAACCCATGAAGTGTAAGAGCTAGAGGGGGTTGTTGGCATCAGTTCCTCACCGGTCCTCTTAAAGGGTTTTAGCAATGAGATTTCTTCTGTTTCGGCAGAAGATCTCTCATTGGGGGGGTATTGTAACGGGCCGAATTTGAGGGTTATTTCATTTTATTGAATTTTTGGGGTTTGGTAAAATATTTATAAATTTAATTTCCAAGTGTGACCAGGCCACGTGGTGAATGGAAACAGTTTAACAAAGGCATAATACGCAATATCTGTTGTGCAATCGCTAACCAGGAATGCACCCAGCCTCAGTTTCTAAGAACTTTGCAAGTGTGTGGAAGTACGCCCGATCGCAACCGACAACCATGCGCGCGGACTGACGCCTGTGTGAAACACAAAAGATGGCTAAGAGTAACAATTTCTGTTCACTTCGTTTACCATGCTGCCAGATGTAAATCCTAAGCCAAACCCTTTTTGTGACGTCAGCCAGTGCTGCACAAATATCCAATACGAACAGCACACAAACACTTACATGGATTAAATAGGACAGAGCTGTGGCAACGAACCATGAGGCCTTGGTTTCCACCAAAAAAAAAAAGACGAAATCAAGTTGGCCGTGAACACATAGCCATTATTATTATTTTAAATATTCAAATAGCCGTTAATTCAAATATTAAAATGTGAGTTCCAGTAACAGTTATGTGACAGTGGCGTGGGGTCATCAAGGGGACACCAACCTGCATTTTGTTTGTTGGACATCAATGAAGTTAGACCTGGAATAAATCGAGGTTGTGCGGACGCCTCGTGCTGGCGTGGGGTATATGTTTTCAATTAATACAGAAATGGGGTACATATTTAAATAACGGGGGTTTTTAAATAAGAATGTGAGAGAGAGAGAGAGAGAAGCAGACTGGGCAGTCTCCATAGTCGTAAGTAGTCTAATTTAATTATAACAATATCAGATGTGTGACCAAGAGGTACAAAAATTTTAATTCAATGTGATAAAATTTATTGGAAAACTAATCGTATAACTTTGAAGTATTTGATTATTAAAAAATGTTAATTCTCTTCAAAAAATTAGTAGAGTACATTATTACAAAAAACCCGTAACACATGTTTGCATCTGACGTTCGTGCGACCGGATTTTGGACCCAGATAGAATCTTTGCAGGTAGGTGGAATTGAGTTATATATTTATATTTATGTAAGTGAGTAAGTAAGTTCTCAACTTACCTAACTTTTTACTAACCAATTATTCTTATAATTTGAAAATTCTTTTGTTATTCTTTTAATTGTTTTTAAGGTTTTTACCTAAAATTTGGTTACCTACAAAATTTGGTTGTAGGTAAGTTTTGATTTCGATTACGACAGTAAACGTGGACATTTTGTAAGATGAAACAAGCGTCAGACACAACAGAAAGAGACAATGTAGGCCTAATAAAGATTTCCATTATTTTGTAAACAGTGACTTGGCGTGTTGTGTCTGTTGCAATGTTTCTCGAAAGTCGAGGCTACACATCAACAATCGTTGTATATTTTGGAATGTGTACACTTTGTGTACATGTTACGATTCACGAAAAACGTAGTAATACATGATCCACATTGCTCTGGCATCTTAATTTGTTTGAATAAGTAACATTAATAACAGCCTCGTACGTGAAATGATTGTGTGTGTGTGTGTGTGTATGTGTGTTTAAAAACAAGCAGATGTAAACTATCCATAAAGAACTGGAGAGACAATATTAATGCAACAATTAGACTGAAACTATTTAAGTACTATAGAGCACATTTACTTACATGCAATTACAATAATTATTTAGGTCAGTTCTTCACCCTACTAATATTTCCGTCACTGTTATCACCGTTAGCCTATTATCACTTTCACTCAAGTTGCCTTCACTGCTGCTATCTTGTCTTACATTATTTTCTAAACGATCTGTTACAGTATCCCTTATTCGGTTCGATCTCACATAATCATTTTAAATTTTCATTACGTCACGTCTTGATCTCTAGTCTGCAGTAGAAATACAATAAAATTCCTTCGACACTGTCCACAGAAAAATGCACGGTTTTTCTTTCAACACGCTTCTTCATGGTTGCCCAAGTCAGTTCCATAGGATTAAAACCCGGCTGATAGTGTAGAAGTTATAAAACAGAATGTCCTTGGTTTGCCAAAATAGCATCTATTTTAAAAGTTTTGTAAGTTGGTTTGTTTTGTTTAATTAGTGCATACAGCTCAGGCTTTAACATAGATGGACTAGAAGGAATGTTATGGTTTTTTAACCAGTTAATCATGTCTGCCTTTTTTTGATAATGATGTTGGAGGTGGATTTATTTGTACATTGTGGTAGGAGGCATTATCTATTACTATTACGCTGTTCTTATTAAAATGAAATGAAACTAAACGCTTCATATTTGATGAATACTGATGTTTTTTGAAAAGTACTTGTGCCGTACTTTGTTCGGCCCGAGAAAGGCGGTTGCCGAGATGGGCGATGTTCTTTTAAAACGGGAGGGTTCTTGACGTCACGCAGTGCCACTGCATCGCATTGCCGCTGCGTATGTAGACGGTTTGTTGTGTAGCGACAATATTCAGGCTGCAGGCCCAGCTGTGATCTGCGTGTGCCTGCATTTGCCAAACTTTCGTGGTTAGACATTACTTACAAATTGTTCTCATTTCCGTTTGAACCCTCAGCTAGGTAGCCTGCTCTCGACTGACGGCACTCATCTGTTCAGACTCCGTTGCTCTTCTCTATGAGAGGCTAAATTAAAGTTCTGTTCCAGGTATGTATTATTTAATGTGCTTCTAAAATATTAACCCCAAAATATTCTTTTTTGTGAGTGTTTCAGCTTTAATGGTAAACGATAACTTGTGTGTGCATGTATATTAGTCTTCAATTCGGGCATTAAATTAAATTAGAGATTAACGCAGTATGGAAGTGAATGTAGCGGGTTAAATTGATTACAGTAATGCAAAATGATAATAGATATCTTACACTCAGCTGTTTTTTTTGTGTCGTTAATAATTATAGTATACATAGAAGAATCATGTCCTGAATGAAATACTTAAACAAAATTAGTTGTTAAATGAAATAAGGCACAGCTGGTGGTCCGATCGAGGTTAATACGAATAAGTGGTGATGTGTTTATAGTTGCTGCTGAAGCATTAGAGTGTGTGTTCGCAATTTAATAATGATGGCGTGTGTGTGCGAGCTGTGGTGAGATCATGTTCCTTATGACACCCTATACAACTCATTGCCTGTCACAGGTGCTCGAACAAGGGCGAGATGGGTGTCGGGTGTAGACGTTCAGCTGTCTACCCTTCTGGCAGAGATTACACTTAAGCCATGACATGCTGTCAGTCGGGACTCACGCACACAGACACACTTGTGGAGGTACTCTGCCCCAGGACTTATTGGTGCTACCAAGACTCTACAGGTTAACCAGGGTTACTTAAGTACACCGGACGATCCAGGTGGGACCATTCTCTTTATTTTATACTCTCTCAACTACCACTACACTGTGAATCCACAGAAGCTCCCAGAAGCAGACTCATGAGGCTGCGTTTAATTTGCTAAAGTTCTGCAAAAACTCTCATGTTAAGTTCTGTGCCTACATGTGTGGACCTTATATAATTAAGTCTTATGCAACCTATTATATCTTCTTATACTATGTAAGAAAATTGCACACACACACACAGGTATCCGCAGACTCTGCTCTAAGTTTTACCTTTTTAATGAGTTAAATCTATTTGAGAGTTAGTTATTTTCTGCTTGTTCATGTCATAAGGTCATGGCAGAATTCCGGACTAATGGGGGCTGTCTGATTTCTTTACGTGCTTAAACTATTTTCATGATTATATACGCGGAGTTGCTTCATAATTATTGATGTGGTAGCTGATTAATATTTTTGAGCCTCTGGTTCTGTTGGGGGCATTTACATTTCCTGTGTTATTTATATTTGCATATTACTGATGATTAACTGAGAATTACTAAGTTCGCCTTGTTACATATATATGTATATTTATTTGTTCTTTATTGTAAGGTGTTATTATGAGAGGTTCAGTACAGAAATGGTGGATGTGTGTTATATATGTTATGTATGTGTTTGTGTGTAATTTTCACTTTTCGAGGGGAATGTGTCAGAAATTATATATAAAAAAAAAAAATGTGCTTACAAAATTACTCAAAAGGCTAGCCTCTTTAATTTCACTTTATATTGCACTCAAAGATTTCAATTTTACTTGTGAACAAAATTATTGCAAGAATTAACTTGGACATAGCGTGGCAGGGTCTATACAATTTATATTTAAGCTCAAATTCACTCACAATCTTATGCTGTGAAGAATACTGACATATATATATATTGTAACGTACCGCTTAATGTGAGGTACCAGCGAAACGTACACCTTTAGTCAAGCCCCAAATGTTGGGTTCGCCAAACTTGTAACGTGCCGCTTAAAGTTAAGCACTATAGAGTTATATTATATGCCTCACGCAGTATGCGTCACTTCTGAATTATAATAACTGACGTTTTTATAAAGTATAAATAAAGGATTTTTCTCTTTTTTGTTATTTTGTGTTACTCAATCTAAATAGAAATCGAGAGTGTGTGATTTGGGGTCAAGGAGTGAAGTTGTTCAGCCTTATGAAGAAGAGAGAGTAAGTATCAATTATTTACCCTCAGTTTAGCCGATTTCGGATTTCTTCTGTTTTTTGTGCTGAAATTGATTACACCTACCCACTACAAAAAAATTATAACACTTTATTATTTAAGATTATTTTTCAATAATATTATGTATTTATATTATTGGTTTTTGTTTCCTGCCACCAAAAAACACAAGTATTACAATTGCTCTTTCCTTCAATAAAACACAATCTCGACTTAACAGAGTAAACATGGAATAGTCTAAAGAGAAAAACATATATGGTTTTGTTTCATAATTTTACACTATTAAAAAAAAACATCAATTAATATATAATTCTTAATAATTCCCCAGGGTTCAGGGTAAGTTCTTTTTGTTACGAGAGAGTCAGAAATGGATAATTACTACGCTTTACAAATACCGAAAAAATTTATTAAATAATTTGTTTATTTTTCCGTGTAGTATGTAGTTCCTGGAATGTCCGTAAGAGTGCAGCGTGCGTTTGTTTATTTTAAAAACATATGTTTAGATGACTATTTTATTTTCGATCTCAGCGTTCGGAATGTGTTTTCTTCTTGAATTATGACAAAAAAATGTTTATATTACCTCGCTCCGTATGGTTCTTACTTGGTTGAAGCTTTTTCTGTGGTGAGGTCCATCTTGCGTTATAATTTTCTTACTGTTTGGCGAATTCTCAAACGTCAATTAGAACTAGGCCGAAACCATGTTGGCTCATCAGAATGTCTTCTTTCACTGTTTATTAATGAATATAACCATTTAATTTGGATAAATCATGGATGATTTTGAAGTGTTCATGCGGCTAGTTAATTTTGTATCAATTTGTACTCCTCTCAAGTTCCGAAAAGGTTATTTTTTATTATAAATGTAGTAGCATCATTTCTCAACTCTACTGTTTTAGTTCAAAATTTTTCTTAACAATACTTGTTATTTTCATCACTCTTAGTAACACATAGTATTTTTATTATACTGGCAGTTTGTAATTATTATAAATTTATATTTTATTTATGGAAAAATAATTCCTTTCCATTCCGGTTTCTTTACTAATTTAGTTTACATAATAAGTTTTGGTTCATTTTCTTATGACATTGTATATAAGTATTTGATAATTTTATTATCTTTAAATAAATTTATATATTATTTATTTAGTCTCTCATAGTATTCCTACACGGCACTACTTCCTGTTGCCATTTCCCTCATAGTATTATTTTAATTTTTTATTATCTTTTGGTATTTAAATTTTTATGTCTTTTAAAACTAACCCTGGGTTATCCTATATTACAACACAAATATTTTAAAAAATATAACATTAACTTATGTATAACAATTGGTTGTTCATACAATATAAATCTTACAATAAATAAATAAAATTACAAAATCAGTTATTAGTATTATAGCATACTCTCATAGTTTTATAATTTCCAAACACAGCACAGTTTGGTAATACGTTACTTTCACTTTTATTTTTCACCACAATGGGTACACTAGAACTCACTTTGCACCATATATCACTCGAATTGTTTATCATGTTGAGTGATATAATTTAATTTTGAGCGAGCCATAGGTTACCCATTTCTGACATTGATGTTATTATGATTTAGTTTATTGGGACAGGGTTATGTAACGTTACATAAAGCCCCCCCCCCCCACTAGAACAAATTTATTTCAGTTTAACTTGTTTATTAAAAATAAATTGTTGATTATTTCTATTTTCTTAACTCTTCTTTATCTTCATAATAGTGTTTCATTTCAAACTGGTTATAAACTGACTGGTAATTCCGACTGGTGGTAATTGCTGTTTTCTTACTTAACTCTCTCTCTCTTGGAGGCAAATTCATCAATTATTTATTTCTGGGTAGTGGTACTTCCACATTTTATTTGATAAGGACTGGTCACACTAATCATATTAAACTTGTTTTAACACTCATTTCTATTTACTTTTATATACTCGCTTTATCAATTAAGCTTCTGTCTGCTATCTTCCTTCTATTTTCTTCATTTATACTTCTGGAATCTAATATCTCTCTTTTCAGCTATTTTATAATTATTATCCCTTAAATATTCAATTTCCCTAACATTTTTCCCTATCCTGTGCGGTGGTTCCAGTCGGGTGGCCACTCTGGGTCCATACACCTCTGTCCATCCTTACACCTTCTGAGACCAGGGGAACATCATCCCTGCTCATAAAAATTATTGCCGGAACATTTCTACGGTCAATACATAAAAATAAAAAAAATTATAAGTAGTAGTCAATTAGCGACTAGTACCAAACACTTTTGGGATTCTTCATACTGTAGCTGTTTGTATTTATTTATATATTTCTTCTTCTCCTTGATTCCTTCTTCTTTTCCATTAACTAATAGCATATAACATCATTCATAGGCCTTATGTTAAAATTCTTTTGACTTTACTTCTTGTGACATATTTCTCCGTATCATTTCTTCTTATATAATCTTCAATTCCGAGAAATTCTAATTTTTGTTGTATTAATTATCATCCTCCTTCAGTTTCATTGGAGTCATTAAATTATTCGTTATTTTTCTTATCTGAGCACATTACCATCAATTGTTTATTTATTTATTCTTCTTTTGTTACCATCAAAATATTATTTTTCCTATTATTTCATTTTAAATCAGTTCTTTATAAATATTATTTAATCATCTGTTCTCTTTTTCTTGGTGGTTTGTTGTTTGTTAAATTATATGGTTTCAAAATAACTTGAGTAAGATGTCCTTACATGCTTTTAGAATTTTGGGGTTTTTATTTACAATGGGTTGCTTGGTCCTGTATCCATAAAATCCGTCCCTTTTTTCTGGTTTGTTTGGAGCCTGTTTAACCGTGGTCCATTATTTCAGGTACTCCCTTTACTCGGATTACTGGGGTGTTCGGAATTAATTCTCTCCTTGATAATCTTCTTACCATCCGGCTCTCCCACTTTGCTGCTATGAAACTTTCACTTAAGTACCGGTCTTCCGTCATTGTTCATTCCTTTTTAACTAACATGTATTGTACCTCCTCTAACATAGCATAGTTGCTCATATTTAATCTCATTTCATTCCCTTTTACCTCTGGATTATTTACCAAATATTTGAATGTTGTCTTCCGTCTTGAAGATACGGCTGATATTGTCTGATACACTTCCATCGTTGACCCATTTAACTGGGATGTAAACTTAATTAACTCCCTCTGTTCGTTAATTGGAAGGTTGAATACCTTAATTAATCCACCTGTAATCATCTCCCATTCTTCCTTGGTATTTATTATTCTCTTTCTACATGTTTTTATTATTTTCTTGGTCTTCCTTTCCACGGTTTGAACATCCTTTTTGTTGTGGCTATTTTTATTTTCAGATGGCATTACACCTTGGTATTCTGTAATTTCTATTTCCTTCCTCCTCTCTTCTGTATTCGGACTTACTTTAATACCTTCTAAAGTGCTGTCCAATGTTTCATCCAAATTATTGGAACTATGGTCCATTTGTTTATTTGTCTCCTCTTGGTATGTATCTGCTTTTTGGATACGCGTATTAACATTTTCAAACTTCTCTCCGAATGTTTCCCATATCTCCTTATTGAAATTCTCCATTTTACCTTCAATCCGCCTTAAACTTTCTTCGTTTATTTTCTCAATTTGTTTTAAACTGTACCTCAAGGTTTCATTCTGTTTCCTTGAGTTCTCTTCCTGTTTCTTAAAGTTCTCATCTATTTTGTCAAATTTTTCGCTCAAGGTTTCATTTTGTTTCCTTGAGTTCTCATCTATTTTATCAAATTTTTCGGCTATAAATCTCATCATCTCTTGCCAATTTGGTTCTCTCCTGGCCTCCGCTTTATCTGGTTGGTCCCCTTGGGCATCCTCTTCCACTATTTCCTTTTCCGTATCCATAACTACTTCGGTTTCTTCTGTATCACCTGTCTGTTGGTCCATTTCACTGTCCGTGACTAACTCTATTTCTTGTTCCTGTCCACCTTCTTCAGTCTCCTTTTCTTCCGCCCTCTTCTTCGATTTGCCTCGGGTATTATGCATTTCTTGTTTTCTCGTAACTGCCAACGATAATTAGATTTTTTGGTATATATTTTTATTAAATATCAAAATTCTTTTCTAATTACCGCCCTTTTACGTTGAGCGCCAAACTTGTAACGTACCGCTTTTTGAGGCACTTAGCGAAACGTACACCTTTAGTCAAGCCCCAAATGTTGGGTTCGCCAAACTTGTAACGTACCGCTTAATGTGAAACACTATAGAGTTATATTATATGCCTCACGCAGTATGTGTCACTTCTGAATTATAATAACTGACGTTTTTATAAAGTATAAATAAAGGATTTTTCTCTTTTTTGTTATTTTGTGTTACTCAATCTAAATAGAAATCGAGAGTGTGTGATTTGGGGTCAAGGAGTGAAGTTGTTCAGCCTTATGAAGAAGAGAGAGTAAGTATCAATTATTTACCCTCAGTTTAGCCGATTTCGGATTTCTTCTGTTTTTTGTGCTGAAATTGATTACACCTACCCACTACAAAAAAATTATAACACTTTATTATTTAAGATTATTTTTCAATAATATTATGTATTTATATTATTGGTTTTTGTTTCCTGCCACCAAAAAACACAAGTATTACAATTGCTCTTTCCTTCAATAAAACACAATCTCGACTTAACAGAGTAAACATGGAATAGTCTAAAGAGAAAAACATATATGGTTTTGTTTCATAATTTTACACTATTAAAAAAAAACATCAATTAATATATAATTCTTAATAATTCCCCAGGGTTCAGGGTAAGTTCTTTTTGTTACGAGAGAGTCAGAAATGGATAATTACTACGCTTTACAAATACCGAAAAAATTTATTAAATAATTTGTTTATTTTTCCGTGTAGTATGTAGTTCCTGGAATGTCCGTAAGAGTGCAGCGTGCGTTTGTTTATTTTAAAAACATATGTTTAGATGACTATTTTATTTTCGATCTCAGCGTTCGGAATGTGTTTTCTTCTTGAATTATGACAACAAAATGTTTATATTACCTCGCTCCGTATGGTTCTTACTTGGTTGAAGCTTTTTCTGTGGTGAGGTCCATCTTGCGTTATAATTTTCTTACTGTTTGGCGAATTCTCAAACGTCAATTAGAACTAGGCCGAAACCATGTTGGCTCATCAGAATGTCTTCTTTCACTGTTTATTAATGAATATAACCATTTAATTTGGATAAATCATGGATGATTTTGAAGTGTTCATGCGGCTAGTTAATTTTGTATCAATTTGTACTCCTCTCAAGTTCCGAAAAGGTTATTTTTTATTATAAATGTAGTAGCATCATTTCTCAACTCTACTGTTTTAGTTCAAAATTTTTCTTAACAATACTTGTTATTTTCATCACTCTTAGTAACACATAGTATTTTTATTATACTGGCAGTTTGTAATTATTATAAATTTATATTTTATTTATGGAAAAATAATTCCTTTCCATTCCGGTTTCTTTACTAATTTAGTTTACATAATAAGTTTTGGTTCATTTTCTTATGACATTGTATATAAGTATTTGATAATTTTATTATCTTTAAATAAATTTATATATTATTTATTTAGTCTCTCATAGTATTCCTACACGGCACTACTTCCTGTTGCCATTTCCCTCATAGTATTATTTTAATTTTTTATTATCTTTTGGTATTTAAATTTTTATGTCTTTTAAAACTAACCCTGGGTTATCCTATATTACAACACAAATATTTTAAAAAATATAACATTAACTTATGTATAACAATTGGTTGTTCATACAATATAAATCTTATACAAAATCAGTTATTAGTATTATAGCATACTCTCATAGTTTTATAATTTCCAAACACAGCACAGTTTGGTAATACGTTACTTTCACTTTTATTTTTCACCACAATGGGTACACTAGAACTCACTTTGCACCATATATCACTCGAATTGTTTATCATGTTGAGTGATATAATTTAATTTTGAGCGAGCCATAGGTTACCCATTTCTGACATTGATGTTATTATGATTTAGTTTATTGGGACAGGGTTATGTAACGTTACATAAAGCCCCCCCCCCCACTAGAACAAATTTATTTCAGTTTAACTTGTTTATTAAAAATAAATTGTTGATTATTTCTATTTTCTTAACTCTTCTTTATCTTCATAATAGTGTTTCATTTCAAACTGGTTATAAACTGACTGGTAATTCCGACTGGTGGTAATTGCTGTTTTCTTACTTAACTCTCTCTCTCTTGGAGGCAAATTCATCAATTATTTATTTCTGGGTAGTGGTACTTCCACATTTTATTTGATAAGGACTGGTCACACTAATCATATTAAACTTGTTTTAACACTCATTTCTATTTACTTTTATATACTCGCTTTATCAATTAAGCTTCTGTCTGCTATCTTCCTTCTATTTTCTTCATTTATACTTCTGGAATCTAATATCTCTCTTTTCAGCTATTTTATAATTATTATCCCTTAAATATTCAATTTCCCTAACATTTTTCCCTATCCTGTGCGGTGGTTCCAGTCGGGTGGCCACTCTGGGTCCATACACCTCTGTCCATCCTTACACCTTCTGAGACCAGGGGAACATCATCCCTGCTCATAAAAATTATTGCCGGAACATTTCTACGGTCAATACATAAAAATAAAAAAAATTATAAGTAGTAGTCAATTAGCGACTAGTACCAAACACTTTTGGGATTCTTCATACTGTAGCTGTTTGTATTTATTTATATATTTCTTCTTCTCCTTGATTCCTTCTTCTTTTCCATTAACTAATAGCATATAACATCATTCATAGGCCTTATGTTAAAATTCTTTTGACTTTACTTCTTGTGACATATTTCTCCGTATCATTTCTTCTTATATAATCTTCAATTCCGAGAAATTCTAATTTTTGTTGTATTAATTATCATCCTCCTTCAGTTTCATTGGAGTCATTAAATTATTCGTTATTTTTCTTATCTGAGCACATTACCATCAATTGTTTATTTATTTATTCTTCTTTTGTTACCATCAAAATATTATTTTTCCTATTATTTCATTTTAAATCAGTTCTTTATAAATATTATTTAATCATCTGTTCTCTTTTTCTTGGTGGTTTGTTGTTTGTTAAATTATATGGTTTCAAAATAACTTGAGTAAGATGTCCTTACATGCTTTTAGAATTTTGGGGTTTTTATTTACAATGGGTTGCTTGGTCCTGTATCCATAAAATCCGTCCCTTTTTTCTGGTTTGTTTGGAGCCTGTGTAACCGTGGTCCATTATTTCAGGTACTCCCTTTACTCGGATTACTGGGGTGTTCGGAATTAATTCTCTCCTTGATAATCTTCTTACCATCCGGCTCTCCCACTTTGCTGCTATGAAACTTTCACTTAAGTACCGGTCTTCCGTCATTGTTCATTCCTTTTTAACTAACATGTGTTGTACCTCCTCTAACATAGCATAGTTGCTCATATTTAATCTCATTTCATTCCCTTTTACCTCTGGATTATTTACCAAATATTTGAATGTTGTCTTCCGTCTTGAAGATACGGCTGATATTGTCTGATACACTTCCATCGTTGACACATTTAACTGGGATGTAAACTTAATTAACTCCCTCTGTTCATTAATTGGAAGGTTGAATACCTTAATTAATCCACCTGTAATCATCTCCCATTCTTCCTTGGTATTTATTATTCTCTTTCTACATGTTTTTATTATTTTCTTGGTCTTCCTTTCCACGGTTTGAACATCCTTTTTGTTGTGGCTATTTTTATTTTCAGATGGCATTACACCTTGGTATTCTGTAATTTCTATTTCCTTCCTCCTCTCTTCTGTATTCGGACTTACTTTAATACCTTCTAAAGTGCTGTCCAATGTTTCATCCAAATTATTGGAACTATGGTCCATTTGTTTATTTGTCTCCTCTTGGTATGTATCTGCTTTTTGGATACGCGTATTAACATTTTCAAACTTCTCTCCGAATGTTTCCCATATCTCCTTATTGAAATTCTCCATTTTACCTTCAATCCGCCTTAAACTTTCTTCGTTTATTTTCTCAATTTGTTTTAAACTGTACCTCAAGGTTTCATTCTGTTTCCTTGAGTTCTCTTCCTGTTTCTTAAAGTTCTCATCTATTTTGTCAAATTTTTCGCTCAAGGTTTCATTTTGTTTCCTTGAGTTCTCATCTATTTTATCAAATTTTTCGGCTATAAATCTCATCATCTCTTGCCAATTTGGTTCTCTCCTGGCCTCCGCTTTATCTGGTTGGTCCCCTTGGGCATCCTCTTCCACTATTTCCTTTTCCGTATCCATAACTACTTCGGTTTCTTCTGTATCACCTGTCTGTTGGTCCATTTCACTGTCCGTGACTAACTCTATTTCTTGTTCCTGTCCACCTTCTTCAGTCTCCTTTTCTTCCGCCCTCTTCTTCGATTTGCCTCGGGTATTATGCATTTCTTGTTTTCTCGTAACTGCCAACGATAATTAGATTTTTTGGTATATATTTTTATTAAATATCAAAATTCTTTTCTAATTACCGCCCTTTTACGTTGAGCGCCAAACTTGTAACGTACCGCTTTTTGAGGCACTTAGCGAAACGTACACCTTTAGTCAAGCCCCAAATGTTGGGTTCGCCAAACTTGTAACGTACCGCTTAATGTGAAACACTATAGAGTTATATTATATGCCTCACGCAGTATGTGTCACTTCTGAATTATAATAACTGACATTTTTATAAAGTATAAATAAAGGATTTTTCTCTTTTTTGTTATTTTGTGTTACTCAATCTAAATAGAAATCGAGAGTGTGTGATTTGGGGTCAAGGAGTGAAGTTGTTCAGCCTTATGAAGAAGAGAGAGTAAGTATCAATTATTTACCCTCAGTTTAGCCGATTTCGGATTTCTTCTGTTTTTTGTGCTGAAATTGATTACACCTACCCACTACAAAAAAATTATAACACTTTATTATTTAAGATTATTTTTCAATAATATTATGTATTTATATTATTGGTTTTTGTTTCCTGCCACCAAAAAACACAAGTATTACAATTGCTCTTTCCTTCAATAAAACACAATCTCGACTTAACAGAGTAAACATGGAATAGTCTAAAGAGAAAAACATATATGGTTTTGTTTCATAATTTTACACTATTAAAAAAAAACATCAATTAATATATAATTCTTAATAATTCCCCAGGGTTCAGGGTAAGTTCTTTTTGTTACGAGAGAGTCAGAAATGGATAATTACTACGCTTTACAAATACCGAAAAAATTTATTAAATAATTTGTTTATTTTTCCGTGTAGTATGTAGTTCCTGGAATGTCCGTAAGAGTGCAGCGTGCGTTTGTTTATTTTAAAAACATATGTTTAGATGACTATTTTATTTTCGATCTCAGCGTTCGGAATGTGTTTTCTTCTTGAATTATGACAACAAAATGTTTATATTACCTCGCTCCGTATGGTTCTTACTTGGTTGAAGCTTTTTCTGTGGTGAGGTCCATCTTGCGTTATAATTTTCTTACTGTTTGGCGAATTCTCAAACGTCAATTAGAACTAGGCCGAAACCATGTTGGCTCATCAGAATGTCTTCTTTCACTGTTTATTAATGAATATAACCATTTAATTTGGATAAATCATGGATGATTTTGAAGTGTTCATGCGGCTAGTTAATTTTGTATCAATTTGTACTCCTCTCAAGTTCCGAAAAGGTTATTTTTTATTATAAATGTAGTAGCATCATTTCTCAACTCTACTGTTTTAGTTCAAAATTTTTCTTAACAATACTTGTTATTTTCATCACTCTTAGTAACACATAGTATTTTTATTATACTGGCAGTTTGTAATTATTATAAATTTATATTTTATTTATGGAAAAATAATTCCTTTCCATTCCGGTTTCTTTACTAATTTAGTTTACATAATAAGTTTTGGTTCATTTTCTTATGACATTGTATATAAGTATTTGATAATTTTATTATCTTTAAATAAATTTATATATTATTTATTTAGTCTCTCATAGTATTCCTACACGGCACTACTTCCTGTTGCCATTTCCCTCATAGTATTATTTTAATTTTTTATTATCTTTTGGTATTTAAATTTTTATGTCTTTTAAAACTAACCCTGGGTTATCCTATATTACAACACAAATATTTTAAAAAATATAACATTAACTTATGTATAACAATTGGTTGTTCATACAATATAAATCTTACAATAAATAAATAAAATTACAAAATCAGTTATTAGTATTATAGCAGACTCTCATAGTTTTATAATTTCCAAACACAGCACAGTTTGGTAATACGTTACTTTCACTTTTATTTTTCACCACAATGGGTACACTAGAACTCACTTTGCACCATATATCACTCGAATTGTTTATCATGTTGAGTGATATAATTTAATTTTGAGCGAGCCATAGGTTACCCATTTCTGACATTGATGTTATTATGATTTAGTTTATTGGGACAGGGTTATGTAACGTTACATAAAGCCCCCCCCCCACTAGAACAAATTTATTTCAGTTTAACTTGTTTATTAAAAATAAATTGTTGATTATTTCTATTTTCTTAACTCTTCTTTATCTTCATAATAGTGTTTCATTTCAAACTGGTTATAAACTGACTGGTAATTCCGACTGGTGGTAATTGCTGTTTTCTTACTTAACTCTCTCTCTCTTGGAGGCAAATTCATCAATTATTTATTTCTGGGTAGTGGTACTTCCACATTTTATTTGATAAGGACTGGTCACACTAATCATATTAAACTTGTTTTAACACTCATTTCTATTTACTTTTATATACTCGCTTTATCAATTAAGCTTCCGTCTGCTATCTTCCTTCTATTTTCTTCATTTATACTTCTGGAATCTAATATCTCTCTTTTCAGCTATTTTATAATTATTATCCCTTAAATATTCAATTTCCCTAACATTTTTCCCTATCCTGTGCGGTGGTTCCAGTCGGGTGGCCACTCTGGGTCCATACACCTCTGTCCATCCTTACACCTTCTGAGACCAGGGGAACATCATCCCTGCTCATAAAAATTATTGCCGGAACATTTCTACGGTCAATACATAAAAATAAAAAAAATTATAAGTAGTAGTCAATTAGCGACTAGTACCAAACACTTTTGGGATTCTTCATACTGTAGCTGTTTGTATTTATTTATATATTTCTTCTTCTCCTTGATTCCTTCTTCTTTTCCATTAACTAATAGCATATAACATCATTCATAGGCCTTATGTTAAAATTCTTTTGACTTTACTTCTTGTGACATATTTCTCCGTATCATTTCTTCTTATATAATCTTCAATTCCGAGAAATTCTAATTTTTGTTGTATTAATTATCATCCTCCTTCAGTTTCATTGGAGTCATTAAATTATTCGTTATTTTTCTTATCTGAGCACATTACCATCAATTGTTTATTTATTTATTCTTCTTTTGTTACCATCAAAATATTATTTTTCCTATTATTTCATTTTAAATCAGTTCTTTATAAAAATTATTTAATCATCTGTTCTCTTTTTCTTGGTGGTTTGTTGTTTGTTAAATTATATGGTTTCAAAATAACTTGAGTAAGATGTCCTTACATGCTTTTAGAATTTTGGGGTTTTTATTTACAATGGGTTGCTTGGTCCTGTATCCATAAAATCCGTCCCTTTTTTCTGGTTTGTTTGGAGCCTGTTTAACCGTGGTCCATTATTTCAGGTACTCCCTTTACTCGGATTACTGGGGTGTTCGGAATTAATTCTCTCCTTGATAATCTTCTTACCATCCGGCTCTCCCACTTTGCTGCTATGAAACTTTCACTTAAGTACCGGTCTTCCGTCATTGTTCATTCCTTTTTAACTAACATGTATTGTACCTCCTCTAACATAGCATAGTTGCTCATATTTAATCTCATTTCATTCCCTTTTACCTCTGGATTATTTACCAAATATTTGAATGTTGTCTTCCGTCTTGAAGATACGGCTGATATTGTCTGATACACTTCCATCGTTGACACATTTAACTGGGATGTAAACTTAATTAACTCCCTCTGTTCGTTAATTGGAAGGTTGAATACCTTAATTAATCCACCTGTAATCATCTCCCATTCTGCCTTGGTATTTATTATTCTCTTTCTACATGTTTTTATTATTTTCTTGGTCTTCCTTTCCACGGTTTGAACATCCTTTTTGTTGTGGCTATTTTTATTTTCAGATGGCATTACACCTTGGTATTCTGTAATTTCTATTTCCTTCCTCCTCTCTTCTGTATTCGGACTTACTTTAATACCTTCTAAAGTGCTGTCCAATGTTTCATCCAAATTATTGGGACTATGGTCCATTTGTTTATTTGTCTCCTCTTGGTATGTATCTGCTTTTTGGATACGCGTATTAACATTTTCAAACTTCTCTCCGAATGTTTCCCATATCTCCTTATTGAAATTCTCCATTTTACCTTCAATCCGCCTTAAACTTTCTTCGTTTATTTTCTCAATTTGTTTTAAACTGTACCTCAAGGTTTCATTCTGTTTCCTTGAGTTCTCTTCCTGTTTCTTAAAGTTCTCATCTATTTTGTCAAATTTTTCGCTCAAGGTTTCATTTTGTTTCCTTGAGTTCTCATCTATTTTATCAAATTTTTCGGCTATAAATCTCATCATCTCTTGCCAATTTGGTTCTCTCCTGGCCTCCGCTTTATCTGGTTGGTCCCCTTGGGCATCCTCTTCCACTATTTCCTTTTCCGTATCCATAACTACTTCGGTTTCTTCTGTATCACCTGTCTGTTGGTCCATTTCACTGTCCGTGACTAACTCTATTTCTTGTTCCTGTCCACCTTCTTCAGTCTCCTTTTCTTCCGCCCTCTTCTTCGATTTGCCTCGGGTATTATGCATTTCTTGTTTTCTCGTAACTGCCAACGATAATTAGATTTTTTGGTATATATTTTTATTAAATATCAAAATTCTTTTCTAATTACCGCCCTTTTACGTTGAGCGCCAAACTTGTAACGTACCGCTTTTTGAGGCACTTAGCGAAACGTACACCTTTAGTCAAGCCCCAAATGTTGGGTTCGCCAAACTTGTAACGTACCGCTTAATGTGAAACACTATAGAGTTATATTATATGCCTCACGCAGTATGTGTCACTTCTGAATTATAATAACTGACGTTTTTATAAAGTATAAATAAAGGATTTTTCTCTTTTTTGTTATTTTGTGTTACTCAATCTAAATAGAAATCGAGAGTGTGTGATTTGGGGTCAAGGAGTGAAGTTGTTCAGCCTTATGAAGAAGAGAGAGTAAGTATCAATTATTTACCCTCAGTTTAGCCGATTTCGGATTTCTTCTGTTTTTTGTGCTGAAATTGATTACACCTACCCACTACAAAAAAATTATAACACTTTATTATTTAAGATTATTTTTCAATAATATTATGTATTTATATTATTGGTTTTTGTTTCCTGCCACCAAAAAACACAAGTATTACAATTGCTCTTTCCTTCAATAAAACACAATCTCGACTTAACAGAGTAAACATGGAATAGTCTAAAGAGAAAAACATATATGGTTTTGTTTCATAATTTTACACTATTAAAAAAAAACATCAATTAATATATAATTCTTAATAATTCCCCAGGGTTCAGGGTAAGTTCTTTTTGTTACGAGAGAGTCAGAAATGGATAATTACTACGCTTTACAAATACCGAAAAAATTTATTAAATAATTTGTTTATTTTTCCGTGTAGTATGTAGTTCCTGGAATGTCCGTAAGAGTGCAGCGTGCGTTTGTTTATTTTAAAAACATATGTTTAGATGACTATTTTATTTTCGATCTCAGCGTTCGGAATGTGTTTTCTTCTTGAATTATGACAACAAAATGTTTATATTACCTCGCTCCGTATGGTTCTTACTTGGTTGAAGCTTTTTCTGTGGTGAGGTCCATCTTGCGTTATAATTTTCTTACTGTTTGGCGAATTCTCAAACGTCAATTAGAACTAGGCCGAAACCATGTTGGCTCATCAGAATGTCTTCTTTCACTGTTTATTAATGAATATAACCATTTAATTTGGATAAATCATGGATGATTTTGAAGTGTTCATGCGGCTAGTTAATTTTGTATCAATTTGTACTCCTCTCAAGTTCCGAAAAGGTTATTTTTTATTATAAATGTAGTAGCATCATTTCTCAACTCTACTGTTTTAGTTCAAAATTTTTCTTAACAATACTTGTTATTTTCATCACTCTTAGTAACACATAGTATTTTTATTATACTGGCAGTTTGTAATTATTATAAATTTATATTTTATTTATGGAAAAATAATTCTTTTCCATTCCGGTTTCTTTACTAATTTAGTTTACATAATAAGTTTTGGTTCATTTTCTTATGACATTGTATATAAGTATTTGATAATTTTATTATCTTTAAATAAATTTATATATTATTTATTTAGTCTCTCATAGTATTCCTACACGGCACTACTTCCTGTTGCCATTTCCCTCATAGTATTATTTTAATTTTTTATTATCTTTTGGTATTTAAATTTTTATGTCTTTTAAAACTAACCCTGGGTTATCCTATATTACAACACAAATATTTTAAAAAATATAACATTAACTTATGTATAACAATTGGTTGTTCATACAATATAAATCTTATACAAAATCAGTTATTAGTATTATAGCATACTCTCATAGTTTTATAATTTCCAAACACAGCACAGTTTGGTAATACGTTACTTTCACTTTTATTTTTCACCACAATGGGTACACTAGAACTCACTTTGCACCATATATCACTCGAATTGTTTATCATGTTGAGTGATATAATTTAATTTTGAGCGAGCCATAGGTTACCCATTTCTGACATTGATGTTATTATGATTTAGTTTATTGGGACAGGGTTATGTAACGTTACATAAAGCCCCCCCCCACTAGAACAAATTTATTTCAGTTTAACTTGTTTATTAAAAATAAATTGTTGATTATTTCTATTTTCTTAACTCTTCTTTATCTTCATAATAGTGTTTCATTTCAAACTGGTTATAAACTGACTGGTAATTCCGACTGGTGGTAATTGCTGTTTTCTTACTTAACTCTCTCTCTCTTGGAGGCAAATTCATCAATTATTTATTTCTGGGTAGTGGTACTTCCACATTTTATTTGATAAGGACTGGTCACACTAATCATATTAAACTTGTTTTAACACTCATTTCTATTTACTTTTATATACTCGCTTTATCAATTAAGCTTCCGTCTGCTATCTTCCTTCTATTTTCTTCATTTATACTTCTGGAATCTAATATCTCTCTTTTCAGCTATTTTATAATTATTATCCCTTAAATATTCAATTTCCCTAACATTTTTCCCTATCCTGTGCGGTGGTTCCAGTCGGGTGGCCACTCTGGGTCCATACACCTCTGTCCATCCTTACACCTTCTGAGACCAGGGGAACATCATCCCTGCTCATAAAAATTATTGCCGGAACATTTCTACGGTCAATACATAAAAATAAAAAAAATTATAAGTAGTAGTCAATTAGCGACTAGTACCAAACACTTTTGGGATTCTTCATACTGTAGCTGTTTGTATTTATTTATATATTTCTTCTTCTCCTTGATTCCTTCTTCTTTTCCATTAACTAATAGCATATAACATCATTCATAGGCCTTATGTTAAAATTCTTTTGACTTTACTTCTTGTGACATATTTCTCCGTATCATTTCTTCTTATATAATCTTCAATTCCGAGAAATTCTAATTTTTGTTGTATTAATTATCATCCTCCTTCAGTTTCATTGGAGTCATTAAATTATTCGTTATTTTTCTTATCTGAGCACATTACCATCAATTGTTTATTTATTTATTCTTCTTTTGTTACCATCAAAATATTATTTTTCCTATTATTTCATTTTAAATCAGTTCTTTATAAATATTATTTAATCATCTGTTCTCTTTTTCTTGGTGGTTTGTTGTTTGTTAAATTATATGGTTTCAAAATAACTTGAGTAAGATGTCCTTACATGCTTTTAGAATTTTGGGGTTTTTATTTACAATGGGTTGCTTGGTCCTGTATCCATAAAATCCGTCCCTTTTTTCTGGTTTGTTTGGAGCCTGTTTAACCGTGGTCCATTATTTCAGGTACTCCCTTTACTCGGATTACTGGGGTGTTCGGAATTAATTCTCTCCTTGATAATCTTCTTACCATCCGGCTCTCCCACTTTGCTGCTATGAAACTTTCACTTAAGTACCGGTCTTCCGTCATTGTTCATTCCTTTTTAACTAACATGTATTGTACCTCCTCTAACATAGCATAGTTGCTCATATTTAATCTCATTTCATTCCCTTTTACCTCTGGATTATTTACCAAATATTTGAATGTTGTCTTCCGTCTTGAAGATACGGCTGATATTGTCTGATACACTTCCATCGTTGACACATTTAACTGGGATGTAAACTTAATTAACTCCCTCTGTTCGTTAATTGGAAGGTTGAATACCTTAATTAATCCACCTGTAATCATCTCCCATTCTTCCTTGGTATTTATTATTCTCTTTCTACATGTTTTTATTATTTTCTTGGTCTTCCTTTCCACGGTTTGAACATCCTTTTTGTTGTGGCTATTTTTATTTTCAGATGGCATTACACCTTGGTATTCTGTAATTTCTATTTCCTTCCTCCTCTCTTCTGTATTCGGACTTACTTTAATACCTTCTAAAGTGCTGTCCAATGTTTCATCCAAATTATTGGAACTATGGTCCATTTGTTTATTTGTCTCCTCTTGGTATGTATCTGCTTTTTGGATACGCGTATTAACATTTTCAAACTTCTCTCCGAATGTTTGCCATATCTCCTTATTGAAATTCTCCATTTTACCTTCAATCCGCCTTAAACTTTCTTCGTTTATTTTCTCAATTTGTTTTAAACTGTACCTCAAGGTTTCATTCTGTTTCCTTGAGTTCTCTTCCTGTTTCTTAAAGTTCTCATCTATTTTGTCAAATTTTTCGCTCAAGGTTTCATTTTGTTTCCTTGAGTTCTCATCTATTTTATCAAATTTTTCGGCTATAAATCTCATCATCTCTTGCCAATTTGGTTCTCTCCTGGCCTCCGCTTTATCTGGTTGGTCCCCTTGGGCATCCTCTTCCACTATTTCCTTTTCCGTATCCATAACTACTTCGGTTTCTTCTGTATCACCTGTCTGTTGGTCCATTTCACTGTCCGTGACTAACTCTATTTCTTGTTCCTGTCCACCTTCTTCAGTCTCCTTTTCTTCCGCCCTCTTCTTCGATTTGCCTCGGGTATTATGCATTTCTTGTTTTCTCGTAACTGCCAATGATAATTAGATTTTTTGGTATATATTTTTATTAAATATCAAAATTCTTTTCTAATTACCGCCCTTTTACGTTGAGCGCCAAACTTGTAACGTACCGCTTTTTGAGGCACTTAGCGAAACGTACACCTTTAGTCAAGCCCCAAATGTTGGGTTCGCCAAACTTGTAACGTACCGCTTAATGTGAAACACTATAGAGTTATATTATATGCCTCACGCAGTATGTGTCACTTCTGAATTATAATAACTGACGTTTTTATAAAGTATAAATAAAGGATTTTTCTCTTTTTTGTTATTTTGTGTTACTCAATCTAAATAGAAATCGAGAGTGTGTGATTTGGGGTCAAGGAGTGAAGTTGTTCAGCCTTATGAAGAAGAGAGAGTAAGTATCAATTATTTACCCTCAGTTTAGCCGATTTCGGATTTCTTCTGTTTTTTGTGCTGAAATTGATTACACCTACCCACTACAAAAAAATTATAACACTTTATTATTTAAGATTATTTTTCAATAATATTATGTATTTATATTATTGGTTTTTGTTTCCTGCCACCAAAAAACACAAGTATTACAATTGCTCTTTCCTTCAATAAAACACAATCTCGACTTAACAGAGTAAACATGGAATAGTCTAAAGAGAAAAACATATATGGTTTTGTTTCATAATTTTACACTATTAAAAAAAAACATCAATTAATATATAATTCTTAATAATTCCCCAGGGTTCAGGGTAAGTTCTTTTTGTTACGAGAGAGTCAGAAATGGATAATTACTACGCTTTACAAATACCGAAAAAATTTATTAAATAATTTGTTTATTTTTCCGTGTAGTATGTAGTTCCTGGAATGTCCGTAAGAGTGCAGCGTGCGTTTGTTTATTTTAAAAACATATGTTTAGATGACTATTTTATTTTCGATCTCAGCGTTCGGAATGTGTTTTCTTCTTGAATTATGACAACAAAATGTTTATATTACCTCGCTCCGTATGGTTCTTACTTGGTTGAAGCTTTTTCTGTGGTGAGGTCCATCTTGCGTTATAATTTTCTTACTGTTTGGCGAATTCTCAAACGTCAATTAGAACTAGGCCGAAACCATGTTGGCTCATCAGAATGTCTTCTTTCACTGTTTATTAATGAATATAACCATTTAATTTGGATAAATCATGGATGATTTTGAAGTGTTCATGCGGCTAGTTAATTTTGTATCAATTTGTACTCCTCTCAAGTTCCGAAAAGGTTATTTTTTATTATAAATGTAGTAGCATCATTTCTCAACTCTACTGTTTTAGTTCAAAATTTTTCTTAACAATACTTGTTATTTTCATCACTCTTAGTAACACATAGTATTTTTATTATACTGGCAGTTTGTAATTATTATAAATTTATATTTTATTTATGGAAAAATAATTCCTTTCCATTCCGGTTTCTTTACTAATTTAGTTTACATAATAAGTTTTGGTTCATTTTCTTATGACATTGTATATAAGTATTTGATAATTTTATTATCTTTAAATAAATTTATATATTATTTATTTAGTCTCTCATAGTATTCCTACACGGCACTACTTCCTGTTGCCATTTCCCTCATAGTATTATTTTAATTTTTTATTATCTTTTGGTATTTAAATTTTTATGTCTTTTAAAACTAACCCTGGGTTATCCTATATTACAACACAAATATTTTAAAAAATATAACATTAACTTATGTATAACAATTGGTTGTTCATACAATATAAATCTTATACAAAATCAGTTATTAGTATTATAGCATACTCTCATAGTTTTATAATTTCCAAACACAGCACAGTTTGGTAATACGTTACTTTCACTTTTATTTTTCACCACAATGGGTACACTAGAACTCACTTTGCACCATATATCACTCGAATTGTTTATCATGTTGAGTGATATAATTTAATTTTGAGCGAGCCATAGGTTACCCATTTCTGACATTGATGTTATTATGATTTAGTTTATTGGGACAGGGTTATGTAACGTTACATAAAGCCCCCCCCCACTAGAACAAATTTATTTCAGTTTAACTTGTTTATTAAAAATAAATTGTTGATTATTTCTATTTTCTTAACTCTTCTTTATCTTCATAATAGTGTTTCATTTCAAACTGGTTATAAACTGACTGGTAATTCCGACTGGTGGTAATTGCTGTTTTCTTACTTAACTCTCTCTCTCTTGGAGGCAAATTCATCAATTATTTATTTCTGGGTAGTGGTACTTCCACATTTTATTTGATAAGGACTGGTCACACTAATCATATTAAACTTGTTTTAACACTCATTTCTATTTACTTTTATATACTCGCTTTATCAATTAAGCTTCTGTCTGCTATCTTCCTTCTATTTTCTTCATTTATACTTCTGGAATCTAATATCTCTCTTTTCAGCTATTTTATAATTATTATCCCTTAAATATTCAATTTCCCTAACATTTTTCCCTATCCTGTGCGGTGGTTCCAGTCGGGTGGCCACTCTGGGTCCATACACCTCTGTCCATCCTTACACCTTCTGAGACCAGGGGAACATCATCCCTGCTCATAAAAATTATTGCCGGAACATTTCTACGGTCAATACATAAAAATAAAAAAAATTATAAGTAGTAGTCAATTAGCGACTAGTACCAAACACTTTTGGGATTCTTCATACTGTAGCTGTTTGTATTTATTTATATATTTCTTCTTCTCCTTGATTCCTTCTTCTTTTCCATTAACTAATAGCATATAACATCATTCATAGGCCTTATGTTAAAATTCTTTTGACTTTACTTCTTGTGACATATTTCTCCGTATCATTTCTTCTTATATAATCTTCAATTCCGAGAAATTCTAATTTTTGTTGTATTAATTATCATCCTCCTTCAGTTTCATTGGAGTCATTAAATTATTCGTTATTTTTCTTATCTGAGCACATTACCATCAATTGTTTATTTATTTATTCTTCTTTTGTTACCATCAAAATATTATTTTTCCTATTATTTCATTTTAAATCAGTTCTTTATAAATATTATTTAATCATCTGTTCTCTTTTTCTTGGTGGTTTGTTGTTTGTTAAATTATATGGTTTCAAAATAACTTGAGTAAGATGTCCTTACATGCTTTTAGAATTTTGGGGTTTTTATTTACAATGGGTTGCTTGGTCCTGTATCCATAAAATCCGTCCCTTTTTTCTGGTTTGTTTGGAGCCTGTTTAACCGTGGTCCATTATTTCAGGTACTCCCTTTACTCGGATTACTGGGGTGTTCGGAATTAATTCTCTCCTTGATAATCTTCTTACCATCCGGCTCTCCCACTTTGCTGCTATGAAACTTTCACTTAAGTACCGGTCTTCCGTCATTGTTCATTCCTTTTTAACTAACATGTATTGTACCTCCTCTAACATAGCATAGTTGCTCATATTTAATCTCATTTCATTCCCTTTTACCTCTGGATTATTTACCAAATATTTGAATGTTGTCTTCCGTCTTGAAGATACGGCTGATATTGTCTGATACACTTCCATCGTTGACACATTTAACTGGGATGTAAACTTAATTAACTCCCTCTGTTCGTTAATTGGAAGGTTGAATACCTTAATTAATCCACCTGTAATCATCTCCCATTCTTCCTTGGTATTTATTATTCTCTTTCTACATGTTTTTATTATTTTCTTGGTCTTCCTTTCCACGGTTTGAACATCCTTTTTGTTGTGGCTATTTTTATTTTCAGATGGCATTACACCTTGGTATTCTGTAATTTCTATTTCCTTCCTCCTCTCTTCTGTATTCGGACTTACTTTAATACCTTCTAAAGTGCTGTCCAATGTTTCATCCAAATTATTGGAACTATGGTCCATTTGTTTATTTGTCTCCTCTTGGTATGTATCTGCTTTTTGGATACGCGTATTAACATTTTCAAACTTCTCTCCGAATGTTTGCCATATCTCCTTATTGAAATTCTCCATTTTACCTTCAATCCGCCTTAAACTTTCTTCGTTTATTTTCTCAATTTGTTTTAAACTGTACCTCAAGGTTTCATTCTGTTTCCTTGAGTTCTCTTCCTGTTTCTTAAAGTTCTCATCTATTTTGTCAAATTTTTCGCTCAAGGTTTCATTTTGTTTCCTTGAGTTCTCATCTATTTTATCAAATTTTTCGGCTATAAATCTCATCATCTCTTGCCAATTTGGTTCTCTCCTGGCCTCCGCTTTATCTGGTTGGTCCCCTTGGGCATCCTCTTCCACTATTTCCTTTTCCGTATCCATAACTACTTCGGTTTCTTCTGTATCACCTGTCTGTTGGTCCATTTCACTGTCCGTGACTAACTCTATTTCTTGTTCCTGTCCACCTTCTTCAGTCTCCTTTTCTTCCGCCCTCTTCTTCGATTTGCCTCGGGTATTATGCATTTCTTGTTTTCTCGTAACTGCCAATGATAATTAGATTTTTTGGTATATATTTTTATTAAATATCAAAATTCTTTTCTAATTACCGCCCTTTTACGTTGAGCGCCAAACTTGTAACGTACCGCTTTTTGAGGCACTTAGCGAAACGTACACCTTTAGTCAAGCCCCAAATGTTGGGTTCGCCAAACTTGTAACGTACCGCTTAATGTGAAACACTATAGAGTTATATTATATGCCTCACGCAGTATGTGTCACTTCTGAATTATAATAACTGACGTTTTTATAAAGTATAAATAAAGGATTTTTCTCTTTTTTGTTATTTTGTGTTACTCAATCTAAATAGAAATCGAGAGTGTGTGATTTGGGGTCAAGGAGTGAAGTTGTTCAGCCTTATGAAGAAGAGAGAGTAAGTATCAATTATTTACCCTCAGTTTAGCCGATTTCGGATTTCTTCTGTTTTTTGTGCTGAAATTGATTACACCTACCCACTACAAAAAAATTATAACACTTTATTATTTAAGATTATTTTTCAATAATATTATGTATTTATATTATTGGTTTTTGTTTCCTGCCACCAAAAAACACAAGTATTACAATTGCTCTTTCCTTCAATAAAACACAATCTCGACTTAACAGAGTAAACATGGAATAGTCTAAAGAGAAAAACATATATGGTTTTGTTTCATAATTTTACACTATTAAAAAAAAACATCAATTAATATATAATTCTTAATAATTCCCCAGGGTTCAGGGTAAGTTCTTTTTGTTACGAGAGAGTCAGAAATGGATAATTACTACGCTTTACAAATACCGAAAAAATTTATTAAATAATTTGTTTATTTTTCCGTGTAGTATGTAGTTCCTGGAATGTCCGTAAGAGTGCAGCGTGCGTTTGTTTATTTTAAAAACATATGTTTAGATGACTATTTTATTTTCGATCTCAGCGTTCGGAATGTGTTTTCTTCTTGAATTATGACAACAAAATGTTTATATTACCTCGCTCCGTATGGTTCTTACTTGGTTGAAGCTTTTTCTGTGGTGAGGTCCATCTTGCGTTATAATTTTCTTACTGTTTGGCGAATTCTCAAACGTCAATTAGAACTAGGCCGAAACCATGTTGGCTCATCAGAATGTCTTCTTTCACTGTTTATTAATGAATATAACCATTTAATTTGGATAAATCATGGATGATTTTGAAGTGTTCATGCGGCTAGTTAATTTTGTATCAATTTGTACTCCTCTCAAGTTCCGAAAAGGTTATTTTTTATTATAAATGTAGTAGCATCATTTCTCAACTCTACTGTTTTAGTTCAAAATTTTTCTTAACAATACTTGTTATTTTCATCACTCTTAGTAACACATAGTATTTTTATTATACTGGCAGTTTGTAATTATTATAAATTTATATTTTATTTATGGAAAAATAATTCCTTTCCATTCCGGTTTCTTTACTAATTTAGTTTACATAATAAGTTTTGGTTCATTTTCTTATGACATTGTATATAAGTATTTGATAATTTTATTATCTTTAAATAAATTTATATATTATTTATTTAGTCTCTCATAGTATTCCTACACGGCACTACTTCCTGTTGCCATTTCCCTCATAGTATTATTTTAATTTTTTATTATCTTTTGGTATTTAAATTTTTATGTCTTTTAAAACTAACCCTGGGTTATCCTATATTACAACACAAATATTTTAAAAAATATAACATTAACTTATGTATAACAATTGGTTGTTCATACAATATAAATCTTACAATAAATAAATAAAATTACAAAATCAGTTATTAGTATTATAGCATACTCTCATAGTTTTATAATTTCCAAACACAGCACAGTTTGGTAATACGTTACTTTCACTTTTATTTTTCACCACAATGGGTACACTAGAACTCACTTTGCACCATATATCACTCGAATTGTTTATCATGTTGAGTGATATAATTTAATTTTGAGCGAGCCATAGGTTACCCATTTCTGACATTGATGTTATTATGATTTAGTTTATTGGGACAGGGTTATGTAACGTTACATAAAGCCCCCCCCCACTAGAACAAATTTATTTCAGTTTAACTTGTTTATTAAAAATAAATTGTTGATTATTTCTATTTTCTTAACTCTTCTTTATCTTCATAATAGTGTTTCATTTCAAACTGGTTATAAACTGACTGGTAATTCCGACTGGTGGTAATTGCTGTTTTCTTACTTAACTCTCTCTCTCTTGGAGGCAAATTCATCAATTATTTATTTCTGGGTAGTGGTACTTCCACATTTTATTTGATAAGGACTGGTCACACTAATCATATTAAACTTGTTTTAACACTCATTTCTATTTACTTTTATATACTCGCTTTATCAATTAAGCTTCCGTCTGCTATCTTCCTTCTATTTTCTTCATTTATACTTCTGGAATCTAATATCTCTCTTTTCAGCTATTTTATAATTATTATCCCTTAAATATTCAATTTCCCTAACATTTTTCCCTATCCTGTGCGGTGGTTCCAGTCGGGTGGCCACTCTGGGTCCATACACCTCTGTCCATCCTTACACCTTCTGAGACCAGGGGAACATCATCCCTGCTCATAAAAATTATTGCCGGAACATTTCTACGGTCAATACATAAAAATAAAAAAAATTATAAGTAGTAGTCAATTAGCGACTAGTACCAAACACTTTTGGGATTCTTCATACTGTAGCTGTTTGTATTTATTTATATATTTCTTCTTCTCCTTGATTCCTTCTTCTTTTCCATTAACTAATAGCATATAACATCATTCATAGGCCTTATGTTAAAATTCTTTTGACTTTACTTCTTGTGACATATTTCTCCGTATCATTTCTTCTTATATAATCTTCAATTCCGAGAAATTCTAATTTTTGTTGTATTAATTATCATCCTCCTTCAGTTTCATTGGAGTCATTAAATTATTCGTTATTTTTCTTATCTGAGCACATTACCATCAATTGTTTATTTATTTATTCTTCTTTTGTTACCATCAAAATATTATTTTTCCTATTATTTCATTTTAAATCAGTTCTTTATAAATATTATTTAATCATCTGTTCTCTTTTTCTTGGTGGTTTGTTGTTTGTTAAATTATATGGTTTCAAAATAACTTGAGTAAGATGTCCTTACATGCTTTTAGAATTTTGGGGTTTTTATTTACAATGGGTTGCTTGGTCCTGTATCCATAAAATCCGTCCCTTTTTTCTGGTTTGTTTGGAGCCTGTTTAACCGTGGTCCATTATTTCAGGTACTCCCTTTACTCGGATTACTGGGGTGTTCGGAATTAATTCTCTCCTTGATAATCTTCTTACCATCCGGCTCTCCCACTTTGCTGCTATGAAACTTTCACTTAAGTACCGGTCTTCCGTCATTGTTCATTCCTTTTTAACTAACATGTATTGTACCTCCTCTAACATAGCATAGTTGCTCATATTTAATCTCATTTCATTCCCTTTTACCTCTGGATTATTTACCAAATATTTGAATGTTGTCTTCCGTCTTGAAGATACGGCTGATATTGTCTGATACACTTCCATCGTTGACACATTTAACTGGGATGTAAACTTAATTAACTCCCTCTGTTCGTTAATTGGAAGGTTGAATACCTTAATTAATCCACCTGTAATCATCTCCCATTCTGCCTTGGTATTTATTATTCTCTTTCTACATGTTTTTATTATTTTCTTGGTCTTCCTTTCCACGGTTTGAACATCCTTTTTGTTGTGGCTATTTTTATTTTCAGATGGCATTACACCTTGGTATTCTGTAATTTCTATTTCCTTCCTCCTCTCTTCTGTATTCGGACTTACTTTAATACCTTCTAAAGTGCTGTCCAATGTTTCATCCAAATTATTGGAACTATGGTCCATTTGTTTATTTGTCTCCTCTTGGTATGTATCTGCTTTTTGGATACGCGTATTAACATTTTCAAACTTCTCTCCGAATGTTTCCCATATCTCCTTATTGAAATTCTCCATTTTACCTTCAATCCGCCTTAAACTTTCTTCGTTTATTTTCTCAATTTGTTTTAAACTGTACCTCAAGGTTTCATTCTGTTTCCTTGAGTTCTCTTCCTGTTTCTTAAAGTTCTCATCTATTTTGTCAAATTTTTCGCTCAAGGTTTCATTTTGTTTCCTTGAGTTCTCATCTATTTTATCAAATTTTTCGGCTATAAATCTCATCATCTCTTGCCAATTTGGTTCTCTCCTGGCCTCCGCTTTATCTGGTTGGTCCCCTTGGGCATCCTCTTCCACTATTTCCTTTTCCGTATCCATAACTACTTCGGTTTCTTCTGTATCACCTGTCTGTTGGTCCATTTCACTGTCCGTGACTAACTCTATTTCTTGTTCCTGTCCACCTTCTTCAGTCTCCTTTTCTTCCGCCCTCTTCTTCGATTTGCCTCGGGTATTATGCATTTCTTGTTTTCTCGTAACTGCCAACGATAATTAGATTTTTTGGTATATATTTTTATTAAATATCAAAATTCTTTTCTAATTACCGCCCTTTTACGTTGAGCGCCAAACTTGTAACGTACCGCTTTTTGAGGCACTTAGCGAAACGTACACCTTTAGTCAAGCCCCAAATGTTGGGTTCGCCAAACTTGTAACGTACCGCTTAATGTGAAACACTATAGAGTTATATTATATGCCTCACGCAGTATGTGTCACTTCTGAATTATAATAACTGACGTTTTTATAAAGTATAAATAAAGGATTTTTCTCTTTTTTGTTATTTTGTGTTACTCAATCTAAATAGAAATCGAGAGTGTGTGATTTGGGGTCAAGGAGTGAAGTTGTTCAGCCTTATGAAGAAGAGAGAGTAAGTATCAATTATTTACCCTCAGTTTAGCCGATTTCGGATTTCTTCTGTTTTTTGTGCTGAAATTGATTACACCTACCCACTACAAAAAAATTATAACACTTTATTATTTAAGATTATTTTTCAATAATATTATGTATTTATATTATTGGTTTTTGTTTCCTGCCACCAAAAAACACAAGTATTACAATTGCTCTTTCCTTCAATAAAACACAATCTCGACTTAACAGAGTAAACATGGAATAGTCTAAAGAGAAAAACATATATGGTTTTGTTTCATAATTTTACACTATTAAAAAAAAACATCAATTAATATATAATTCTTAATAATTCCCCAGGGTTCAGGGTAAGTTCTTTTTGTTACGAGAGAGTCAGAAATGGATAATTACTACGCTTTACAAATACCGAAAAAATTTATTAAATAATTTGTTTATTTTTCCGTGTAGTATGTAGTTCCTGGAATGTCCGTAAGAGTGCAGCGTGCGTTTGTTTATTTTAAAAACATATGTTTAGATGACTATTTTATTTTCGATCTCAGCGTTCGGAATGTGTTTTCTTCTTGAATTATGACAACAAAATGTTTATATTACCTCGCTCCGTATGGTTCTTACTTGGTTGAAGCTTTTTCTGTGGTGAGGTCCATCTTGCGTTATAATTTTCTTACTGTTTGGCGAATTCTCAAACGTCAATTAGAACTAGGCCGAAACCATGTTGGCTCATCAGAATGTCTTCTTTCACTGTTTATTAATGAATATAACCATTTAATTTGGATAAATCATGGATGATTTTGAAGTGTTCATGCGGCTAGTTAATTTTGTATCAATTTGTACTCCTCTCAAGTTCCGAAAAGGTTATTTTTTATTATAAATGTAGTAGCATCATTTCTCAACTCTACTGTTTTAGTTCAAAATTTTTCTTAACAATACTTGTTATTTTCATCACTCTTAGTAACACATAGTATTTTTATTATACTGGCAGTTTGTAATTATTATAAATTTATATTTTATTTATGGAAAAATAATTCCTTTCCATTCCGGTTTCTTTACTAATTTAGTTTACATAATAAGTTTTGGTTCACTTTCTTATGACATTGTATATAAGTATTTGATAATTTTATTATCTTTAAATAAATTTATATATTATTTATTTAGTCTCTCATAGTATTCCTACACGGCACTACTTCCTGTTGCCATTTCCCTCATAGTATTATTTTAATTTTTTATTATCTTTTGGTATTTAAATTTTTATGTCTTTTAAAACTAACCCTGGGTTATCCTATATTACAACACAAATATTTTAAAAAATATAACATTAACTTATGTATAACAATTGGTTGTTCATACAATATAAATCTTACAATAAATAAATAAAATTACAAAATCAGTTATTAGTATTATAGCATACTCTCATAGTTTTATAATTTCCAAACACAGCACAGTTTGGTAATACGTTACTTTCACTTTTATTTTTCACCACAATGGGTACACTAGAACTCACTTTGCACCATATATCACTCGAATTGTTTATCATGTTGAGTGATATAATTTAATTTTGAGCGAGCCATAGGTTACCCATTTCTGACATTGATGTTATTATGATTTAGTTTATTGGGACAGGGTTATGTAACGTTACATAAAGCCCCCCCCCCCACTAGAACAAATTTATTTCAGTTTAACTTGTTTATTAAAAATAAATTGTTGATTATTTCTATTTTCTTAACTCTTCTTTATCTTCATAATAGTGTTTCATTTCAAACTGGTTATAAACTGACTGGTAATTCCGACTGGTGGTAATTGCTGTTTTCTTACTTAACTCTCTCTCTCTTGGAGGCAAATTCATCAATTATTTATTTCTGGGTAGTGGTACTTCCACATTTTATTTGATAAGGACTGGTCACACTAATCATATTAAACTTGTTTTAACACTCATTTCTATTTACTTTTATATACTCGCTTTATCAATTAAGCTTCTGTCTGCTATCTTCCTTCTATTTTCTTCATTTATACTTCTGGAATCTAATATCTCTCTTTTCAGCTATTTTATAATTATTATCCCTTAAATATTCAATTTCCCTAACATTTTTCCCTATCCTGTGCGGTGGTTCCAGTCGGGTGGCCACTCTGGGTCCATACACCTCTGTCCATCCTTACACCTTCTGAGACCAGGGGAACATCATCCCTGCTCATAAAAATTATTGCCGGAACATTTCTACGGTCAATACATAAAAATAAAAAAATTATAAGTAGTAGTCAATTAGCGACTAGTACCAAACACTTTTGGGATTCTTCATACTGTAGCTGTTTGTATTTATTTATATATTTCTTCTTCTCCTTGATTCCTTCTTCTTTTCCATTAACTAATAGCATATAACATCATTCATAGGCCTTATGTTAAAATTCTTTTGACTTTACTTCTTGTGACATATTTCTCCGTATCATTTCTTCTTATATAATCTTCAATTCCGAGAAATTCTAATTTTTGTTGTATTAATTATCATCCTCCTTCAGTTTCATTGGAGTCATTAAATTATTCGTTATTTTTCTTATCTGAGCACATTACCATCAATTGTTTATTTATTTATTCTTCTTTTGTTACCATCAAAATATTATTTTTCCTATTATTTCATTTTAAATCAGTTCTTTATAAATATTATTTAATCATCTGTTCTCTTTTTCTTGGTGGTTTGTTGTTTGTTAAATTATATGGTTTCAAAATAACTTGAGTAAGATGTCCTTACATGCTTTTAGAATTTTGGGGTTTTTATTTACAATGGGTTGCTTGGTCCTGTATCCATAAAATCCGTCCCTTTTTTCTGGTTTGTTTGGAGCCTGTTTAACCGTGGTCCATTATTTCAGGTACTCCCTTTACTCGGATTACTGGGGTGTTCGGAATTAATTCTCTCCTTGATAATCTTCTTACCATCCGGCTCTCCCACTTTGCTGCTATGAAACTTTCACTTAAGTACCGGTCTTCCGTCATTGTTCATTCCTTTTTAACTAACATGTATTGTACCTCCTCTAACATAGCATAGTTGCTCATATTTAATCTCATTTCATTCCCTTTTACCTCTGGATTATTTACCAAATATTTGAATGTTGTCTTCCGTCTTGAAGATACGGCTGATATTGTCTGATACACTTCCATCGTTGACACATTTAACTGGGATGTAAACTTAATTAACTCCCTCTGTTCGTTAATTGGAAGGTTGAATACCTTAATTAATCCACCTGTAATCATCTCCCATTCTGCCTTGGTATTTATTATTCTCTTTCTACATGTTTTTATTATTTTCTTGGTCTTCCTTTCCACGGTTTGAACATCCTTTTTGTTGTGGCTATTTTTATTTTCAGATGGCATTACACCTTGGTATTCTGTAATTTCTATTTCCTTCCTCCTCTCTTCTGTATTCGGACTTACTTTAATACCTTCTAAAGTGCTGTCCAATGTTTCATCCAAATTATTGGAACTATGGTCCATTTGTTTATTTGTCTCCTCTTGGTATGTATCTGCTTTTTGGATACGCGTATTAACATTTTCAAACTTCTCTCCGAATGTTTCCCATATCTCCTTATTGAAATTCTCCATTTTACCTTCAATCCGCCTTAAACTTTCTTCGTTTATTTTCTCAATTTGTTTTAAACTGTACCTCAAGGTTTCATTCTGTTTCCTTGAGTTCTCTTCCTGTTTCTTAAAGTTCTCATCTATTTTGTCAAATTTTTCGCTCAAGGTTTCATTTTGTTTCCTTGAGTTCTCATCTATTTTATCAAATTTTTCGGCTATAAATCTCATCATCTCTTGCCAATTTGGTTCTCTCCTGGCCTCCGCTTTATCTGGTTGGTCCCCTTGGGCATCCTCTTCCACTATTTCCTTTTCCGTATCCATAACTACTTCGGTTTCTTCTGTATCACCTGTCTGTTGGTCCATTTCACTGTCCGTGACTAACTCTATTTCTTGTTCCTGTCCACCTTCTTCAGTCTCCTTTTCTTCCGCCCTCTTCTTCGATTTGCCTCGGGTATTATGCATTTCTTGTTTTCTCGTAACTGCCAACGATAATTAGATTTTTTGGTATATATTTTTATTAAATATCAAAATTCTTTTCTAATTACCGCCCTTTTACGTTGAGCGCCAAACTTGTAACGTACCGCTTTTTGAGGCACTTAGCGAAACGTACACCTTTAGTCAAGCCCCAAATGTTGGGTTCACCAAACTTGTAACGTACCGCTTAATGTGAAACACTATAGAGTTATATTATATGCCTCACGCAGTATGCGTCACTTCTGAATTATAATAACTGACGTTTTTATAAAGTATAAATAAAGGATTTTTCTCTTTTTTGTTATTTTGTGTTACTCAATCTAAATAGAAATCGAGAGTGTGTGATTTGGGGTCAAGGAGTGAAGTTGTTCAGCCTTATGAAGAAGAGAGAGTAAGTATCAATTATTTACCCTCAGTTTAGCCGATTTCGGATTTCTTCTGTTTTTTGTGCTGAAATTGATTACACCTACCCACTACAAAAAAATTATAACACTTTATTATTTAAGATTATTTTTCAATAATATTATGTATTTATATTATTGGTTTTTGTTTCCTGCCACCAAAAAACACAAGTATTACAATTGCTCTTTCCTTCAATAAAACACAATCTCGACTTAACAGAGTAAACATGGAATAGTCTAAAGAGAAAAACATATATGGTTTTGTTTCATAATTTTTCACTATTAAAAAAAAACATCAATTAATATATAATTCTTAATAATTCCCCAGGGTTCAGGGTAAGTTCTTTTTGTTACGAGAGAGTCAGAAATGGATAATTACTACGCTTTACAAATACCGAAAAAATTTATTAAATAATTTGTTTATTTTTCCGTGTAGTATGTAGTTCCTGGAATGTCCGTAAGAGTGCAGCGTGCGTTTGTTTATTTTAAAAACATATGTTTAGATGACTATTTTATTTTCGATCTCAGCGTTCGGAATGTGTTTTCTTCTTGAATTATGACAACAAAATGTTTATATTACCTCGCTCCGTATGGTTCTTACTTGGTTGAAGCTTTTTCTGTGGTGAGGTCCATCTTGCGTTATAATTTTCTTACTGTTTGGCGAATTCTCAAACGTCAATTAGAACTAGGCCGAAACCATGTTGGCTCATCAGAATGTCTTCTTTCACTGTTTATTAATGAATATAACCATTTAATTTGGATAAATCATGGATGATTTTGAAGTGTCCATGCGGCTAGTTAATTTTGTATCAATTTGTACTCCTCTCAAGTTCCGAAAAGGTTATTTTTTATTATAAATGTAGTAGCATCATTTCTCAACTCTACTGTTTTAGTTCAAAATTTTTCTTAACAATACTTGTTATTTTCATCACTCTTAGTAACACATAGTATTTTTATTATACTGGCAGTTTGTAATTATTATAAATTTATATTTTATTTATGGAAAAATAATTCCTTTCCATTCCGGTTTCTTTACTAATTTAGTTTACATAATAAGTTTTGGTTCACTTTCTTATGACATTGTATATAAGTATTTGATAATTTTATTATCTTTAAATAAATTTATATATTATTTATTTAGTCTCTCATAGTATTCCTACACGGCACTACTTCCTGTTGCCATTTCCCTCATAGTATTATTTTAATTTTTTATTATCTTTTGGTATTTAAATTTTTATGTCTTTTAAAACTAACCCTGGGTTATCCTATATTACAACACAAATATTTTAAAAAATATAACATTAACTTATGTATAACAATTGGTTGTTCATACAATATAAATCTTACAATAAATAAATAAAATTACAAAATCAGTTATTAGTATTATAGCATACTCTCATAGTTTTATAATTTCCAAACACAGCACAGTTTGGTAATACGTTACTTTCACTTTTATTTTTCACCACAATGGGTACACTAGAACTCACTTTGCACCATATATCACTCGAATTGTTTATCATGTTGAGTGATATAATTTAATTTTGAGCGAGCCATAGGTTACCCATTTCTGACATTGATGTTATTATGATTTAGTTTATTGGGACAGGGTTATGTAACGTTACATAAAGCCCCCCCCCCCCACTAGAACAAATTTATTTCAGTTTAACTTGTTTATTAAAAATAAATTGTTGATTATTTCTATTTTCTTAACTCTTCTTTATCTTCATAATAGTGTTTCATTTCAAACTGGTTATAAACTGACTGGTAATTCCGACTGGTGGTAATTGCTGTTTTCTTACTTAACTCTCTCTCTCTTGGAGGCAAATTCATCAATTATTTATTTCTGGGTAGTGGTACTTCCACATTTTATTTGATAAGGACTGGTCACACTAATCATATTAAACTTGTTTTAACACTCATTTCTATTTACTTTTATATACTCGCTTTATCAATTAAGCTTCTGTCTGCTATCTTCCTTCTATTTTCTTCATTTATACTTCTGGAATCTAATATCTCTCTTTTCAGCTATTTTATAATTATTATCCCTTAAATATTCAATTTCCCTAACATTTTTCCCTATCCTGTGCGGTGGTTCCAGTCGGGTGGCCACTCTGGGTCCATACACCTCTGTCCATCCTTACACCTTCTGAGACCAGGGGAACATCATCCCTGCTCATAAAAATTATTGCCGGAACATTTCTACGGTCAATACATAAAAATAAAAAAAATTATAAGTAGTAGTCAATTAGCGACTAGTACCAAACACTTTTGGGATTCTTCATACTGTAGCTGTTTGTATTTATTTATATATTTCTTCTTCTCCTTGATTCCTTCTTCTTTTCCATTAACTAATAGCATATAACATCATTCATAGGCCTTATGTTAAAATTCTTTTGACTTTACTTCTTGTGACATATTTCTCCGTATCATTTCTTCTTATATAATCTTCAATTCCGAGAAATTCTAATTTTTGTTGTATTAATTATCATCCTCCTTCAGTTTCATTGGAGTCATTAAATTATTCGTTATTTTTCTTATCTGAGCACATTACCATCAATTGTTTATTTATTTATTCTTCTTTTGTTACCATCAAAATATTATTTTTCCTATTATTTCATTTTAAATCAGTTCTTTATAAATATTATTTAATCATCTGTTCTCTTTTTCTTGGTGGTTTGTTGTTTGTTAAATTATATGGTTTCAAAATAACTTGAGTAAGATGTCCTTACATGCTTTTAGAATTTTGGGGTTTTTATTTACAATGGGTTGCTTGGTCCTGTATCCATAAAATCCGTCCCTTTTTTCTGGTTTGTTTGGAGCCTGTTTAACCGTGGTCCATTATTTCAGGTACTCCCTTTACTCGGATTACTGGGGTGTTCGGAATTAATTCTCTCCTTGATAATCTTCTTACCATCCGGCTCTCCCACTTTGCTGCTATGAAACTTTCACTTAAGTACCGGTCTTCCGTCATTGTTCATTCCTTTTTAACTAACATGTATTGTACCTCCTCTAACATAGCATAGTTGCTCATATTTAATCTCATTTCATTCCCTTTTACCTCTGGATTATTTACCAAATATTTGAATGTTGTCTTCCGTCTTGAAGATACGGCTGATATTGTCTGATACACTTCCATCGTTGACACATTTAACTGGGATGTAAACTTAATTAACTCCCTCTGTTCGTTAATTGGAAGGTTGAATACCTTAATTAATCCACCTGTAATCATCTCCCATTCTGCCTTGGTATTTATTATTCTCTTTCTACATGTTTTTATTATTTTCTTGGTCTTCCTTTCCACGGTTTGAACATCCTTTTTGTTGTGGCTATTTTTATTTTCAGATGGCATTACACCTTGGTATTCTGTAATTTCTATTTCCTTCCTCCTCTCTTCTGTATTCGGACTTACTTTAATACCTTCTAAAGTGCTGTCCAATGTTTCATCCAAATTATTGGAACTATGGTCCATTTGTTTATTTGTCTCCTCTTGGTATGTATCTGCTTTTTGGATACGCGTATTAACATTTTCAAACTTCTCTCCGAATGTTTGCCATATCTCCTTATTGAAATTCTCCATTTTACCTTCAATCCGCCTTAAACTTTCTTCGTTTATTTTCTCAATTTGTTTTAAACTGTACCTCAAGGTTTCATTCTGTTTCCTTGAGTTCTCTTCCTGTTTCTTAAAGTTCTCATCTATTTTGTCAAATTTTTCGCTCAAGGTTTCATTTTGTTTCCTTGAGTTCTCATCTATTTTATCAAATTTTTCGGCTATAAATCTCATCATCTCTTGCCAATTTGGTTCTCTCCTGGCCTCCGCTTTATCTGGTTGGTCCCCTTGGGCATCCTCTTCCACTATTTCCTTTTCCGTATCCATAACTACTTCGGTTTCTTCTGTATCACCTGTCTGTTGGTCCATTTCACTGTCCGTGACTAACTCTATTTCTTGTTCCTGTCCACCTTCTTCAGTCTCCTTTTCTTCCGCCCTCTTCTTCGATTTGCCTCGGGTATTATGCATTTCTTGTTTTCTCGTAACTGCCAACGATAATTAGATTTTTTGGTATATATTTTTATTAAATATCAAAATTCTTTTCTAATTACCGCCCTTTTACGTTGAGCGCCAAACTTGTAACGTACCGCTTTTTGAGGCACTTAGCGAAACGTACACCTTTAGTCAAGCCCCAAATGTTGGGTTCACCAAACTTGTAACGTACCGCTTAATGTGAAACACTATAGAGTTATATTATATGCCTCACGCAGTATGTGTCACTTCTGAATTATAATAACTGACGTTTTTATAAAGTATAAATAAAGGATTTTTCTCTTTTTTGTTATTTTGTGTTACTCAATCTAAATAGAAATCGAGAGTGTGTGATTTGGGGTCAAGGAGTGAAGTTGTTCAGCCTTATGAAGAAGAGAGAGTAAGTATCAATTATTTACCCTCAGTTTAGCCGATTTCGGATTTCTTCTGTTTTTTGTGCTGAAATTGATTACACCTACCCACTACAAAAAAATTATAACACTTTATTATTTAAGATTATTTTTCAATAATATTATGTATTTATATTATTGGTTTTTGTTTCCTGCCACCAAAAAACACAAGTATTACAATTGCTCTTTCCTTCAATAAAACACAATCTCGACTTAACAGAGTAAACATGGAATAGTCTAAAGAGAAAAACATATATGGTTTTGTTTCATAATTTTACACTATTAAAAAAAAACATCAATTAATATATAATTCTTAATAATTCCCCAGGGTTCAGGGTAAGTTCTTTTTGTTACGAGAGAGTCAGAAATGGATAATTACTACGCTTTACAAATACCGAAAAAATTTATTAAATAATTTGTTTATTTTTCCGTGTAGTATGTAGTTCCTGGAATGTCCGTAAGAGTGCAGCGTGCGTTTGTTTATTTTAAAAACATATGTTTAGATGACTATTTTATTTTCGATCTCAGCGTTCGGAATGTGTTTTCTTCTTGAATTATGACAACAAAATGTTTATATTACCTCGCTCCGTATGGTTCTTACTTGGTTGAAGCTTTTTCTGTGGTGAGGTCCATCTTGCGTTATAATTTTCTTACTGTTTGGCGAATTCTCAAACGTCAATTAGAACTAGGCCGAAACCATGTTGGCTCATCAGAATGTCTTCTTTCACTGTTTATTAATGAATATAACCATTTAATTTGGATAAATCATGGATGATTTTGAAGTGTTCATGCGGCTAGTTAATTTTGTATCAATTTGTACTCCTCTCAAGTTCCGAAAAGGTTATTTTTTATTATAAATGTAGTAGCATCATTTCTCAACTCTACTGTTTTAGTTCAAAATTTTTCTTAACAATACTTGTTATTTTCATCACTCTTAGTAACACATAGTATTTTTATTATACTGGCAGTTTGTAATTATTATAAATTTATATTTTATTTATGGAAAAATAATTCCTTTCCATTCCGGTTTCTTTACTAATTTAGTTTACATAATAAGTTTTGGTTCACTTTCTTATGACATTGTATATAAGTATTTGATAATTTTATTATCTTTAAATAAATTTATATATTATTTATTTAGTCTCTCATAGTATTCCTACACGGCACTACTTCCTGTTGCCATTTCCCTCATAGTATTATTTTAATTTTTTATTATCTTTTGGTATTTAAATTTTTATGTCTTTTAAAACTAACCCTGGGTTATCCTATATTACAACACAAATATTTTAAAAAATATAACATTAACTTATGTATAACAATTGGTTGTTCATACAATATAAATCTTACAATAAATAAATAAAATTACAAAATCAGTTATTAGTATTATAGCATACTCTCATAGTTTTATAATTTCCAAACACAGCACAGTTTGGTAATACGTTACTTTCACTTTTATTTTTCACCACAATGGGTACACTAGAACTCACTTTGCACCATATATCACTCGAATTGTTTATCATGTTGAGTGATATAATTTAATTTTGAGCGAGCCATAGGTTACCCATTTCTGACATTGATGTTATTATGATTTAGTTTATTGGGACAGGGTTATGTAACGTTACATAAAGCCCCCCCCCCCCACTAGAACAAATTTATTTCAGTTTAACTTGTTTATTAAAAATAAATTGTTGATTATTTCTATTTTCTTAACTCTTCTTTATCTTCATAATAGTGTTTCATTTCAAACTGGTTATAAACTGACTGGTAATTCCGACTGGTGGTAATTGCTGTTTTCTTACTTAACTCTCTCTCTCTTGGAGGCAAATTCATCAATTATTTATTTCTGGGTAGTGGTACTTCCACATTTTATTTGATAAGGACTGGTCACACTAATCATATTAAACTTGTTTTAACACTCATTTCTATTTACTTTTATATACTCGCTTTATCAATTAAGCTTCTGTATGCTATCTTCCTTCTATTTTCTTCATTTATACTTCTGGAATCTAATATCTCTCTTTTCAGCTATTTTATAATTATTATCCCTTAAATATTCAATTTCCCTAACATTTTTCCCTATCCTGTGCGGTGGTTCCAGTCGGGTGGCCACTCTGGGTCCATACACCTCTGTCCATCCTTACACCTTCTGAGACCAGGGGAACATCATCCCTGCTCATAAAAATTATTGCCGGAACATTTCTACGGTCAATACATAAAAATAAAAAAAATTATAAGTAGTAGTCAATTAGCGACTAGTACCAAACACTTTTGGGATTCTTCATACTGTAGCTGTTTGTATTTATTTATATATTTCTTCTTCTCCTTGATTCCTTCTTCTTTTCCATTAACTAATAGCATATAACATCATTCATAGGCCTTATGTTAAAATTCTTTTGACTTTACTTCTTGTGACATATTTCTCCGTATCATTTCTTCTTATATAATCTTCAATTCCGAGAAATTCTAATTTTTGTTGTATTAATTATCATCCTCCTTCAGTTTCATTGGAGTCATTAAATTATTCGTTATTTTTCTTATCTGAGCACATTACCATCAATTGTTTATTTATTTATTCTTCTTTTGTTACCATCAAAATATTATTTTTCCTATTATTTCATTTTAAATCAGTTCTTTATAAATATTATTTAATCATCTGTTCTCTTTTTCTTGGTGGTTTGTTGTTTGTTAAATTATATGGTTTCAAAATAACTTGAGTAAGATGTCCTTACATGCTTTTAGAATTTTGGGGTTTTTATTTACAATGGGTTGCTTGGTCCTGTATCCATAAAATCCGTCCCTTTTTTCTGGTTTGTTTGGAGCCTGTTTAACCGTGGTCCATTATTTCAGGTACTCCCTTTACTCGGATTACTGGGGTGTTCGGAATTAATTCTCTCCTTGATAATCTTCTTACCATCCGGCTCTCCCACTTTGCTGCTATGAAACTTTCACTTAAGTACCGGTCTTCCGTCATTGTTCATTCCTTTTTAACTAACATGTATTGTACCTCCTCTAACATAGCATAGTTGCTCATATTTAATCTCATTTCATTCCCTTTTACCTCTGGATTATTTACCAAATATTTGAATGTTGTCTTCCGTCTTGAAGATACGGCTGATATTGTCTGATACACTTCCATCGTTGACACATTTAACTGGGATGTAAACTTAATTAACTCCCTCTGTTCGTTAATTGGAAGGTTGAATACCTTAATTAATCCACCTGTAATCATCTCCCATTCTGCCTTGGTATTTATTATTCTCTTTCTACATGTTTTTATTATTTTCTTGGTCTTCCTTTCCACGGTTTGAACATCCTTTTTGTTGTGGCTATTTTTATTTTCAGATGGCATTACACCTTGGTATTCTGTAATTTCTATTTCCTTCCTCCTCTCTTCTGTATTCGGACTTACTTTAATACCTTCTAAAGTGCTGTCCAATGTTTCATCCAAATTATTGGAACTATGGTCCATTTGTTTATTTGTCTCCTCTTGGTATGTATCTGCTTTTTGGATACGCGTATTAACATTTTCAAACTTCTCTCCGAATGTTTCCCATATCTCCTTATTGAAATTCTCCATTTTACCTTCAATCCGCCTTAAACTTTCTTCGTTTATTTTCTCAATTTGTTTTAAACTGTACCTCAAGGTTTCATTCTGTTTCCTTGAGTTCTCTTCCTGTTTCTTAAAGTTCTCATCTATTTTGTCAAATTTTTCGCTCAAGGTTTCATTTTGTTTCCTTGAGTTCTCATCTATTTTATCAAATTTTTCGGCTATAAATCTCATCATCTCTTGCCAATTTGGTTCTCTCCTGGCCTCCGCTTTATCTGGTTGGTCCCCTTGGGCATCCTCTTCCACTATTTCCTTTTCCGTATCCATAACTACTTCGGTTTCTTCTGTATCACCTGTCTGTTGGTCCATTTCACTGTCCGTGACTAACTCTATTTCTTGTTCCTGTCCACCTTCTTCAGTCTCCTTTTCTTCCGCCCTCTTCTTCGATTTGCCTCGGGTATTATGCATTTCTTGTTTTCTCGTAACTGCCAACGATAATTAGATTTTTTGGTATATATTTTTATTAAATATCAAAATTCTTTTCTAATTACCGCCCTTTTACGTTGAGCGCCAAACTTGTAACGTACCGCTTTTTGAGGCACTTAGCGAAACGTACACCTTTAGTCAAGCCCCAAATGTTGGGTTCGCCAAACTTGTAACGTACCGCTTAATGTGAAACACTATAGAGTTATATTATATGCCTCACGCAGTATGCGTCACTTCTGAATTATAATAACTGACGTTTTTATAAAGTATAAATAAAGGATTTTTCTCTTTTTTGTTATTTTGTGTTACTCAATCTAAATAGAAATCGAGAGTGTGTGATTTGGGGTCAAGGAGTGAAGTTGTTCAGCCTTATGAAGAAGAGAGAGTAAGTATCAATTATTTACCCTCAGTTTAGCCGATTTCGGATTTCTTCTGTTTTTTGTGCTGAAATTGATTACACCTACCCACTACAAAAAAATTATAACACTTTATTATTTAAGATTATTTTTCAATAATATTATGTATTTATATTATTGGTTTTTGTTTCCTGCCACCAAAAAACACAAGTATTACAATTGCTCTTTCCTTCAATAAAACACAATCTCGACTTAACAGAGTAAACATGGAATAGTCTAAAGAGAAAAACATATATGGTTTTGTTTCATAATTTTTCACTATTAAAAAAAAACATCAATTAATATATAATTCTTAATAATTCCCCAGGGTTCAGGGTAAGTTCTTTTTGTTACGAGAGAGTCAGAAATGGATAATTACTACGCTTTACAAATACCGAAAAAATTTATTAAATAATTTGTTTATTTTTCCGTGTAGTATGTAGTTCCTGGAATGTCCGTAAGAGTGCAGCGTGCGTTTGTTTATTTTAAAAACATATGTTTAGATGACTATTTTATTTTCGATCTCAGCGTTCGGAATGTGTTTTCTTCTTGAATTATGACAACAAAATGTTTATATTACCTCGCTCCGTATGGTTCTTACTTGGTTGAAGCTTTTTCTGTGGTGAGGTCCATCTTGCGTTATAATTTTCTTACTGTTTGGCGAATTCTCAAACGTCAATTAGAACTAGGCCGAAACCATGTTGGCTCATCAGAATGTCTTCTTTCACTGTTTATTAATGAATATAACCATTTAATTTGGATAAATCATGGATGATTTTGAAGTGTCCATGCGGCTAGTTAATTTTGTATCAATTTGTACTCCTCTCAAGTTCCGAAAAGGTTATTTTTTATTATAAATGTAGTAGCATCATTTCTCAACTCTACTGTTTTAGTTCAAAATTTTTCTTAACAATACTTGTTATTTTCATCACTCTTAGTAACACATAGTATTTTTATTATACTGGCAGTTTGTAATTATTATAAATTTATATTTTATTTATGGAAAAATAATTCCTTTCCATTCCGGTTTCTTTACTAATTTAGTTTACATAATAAGTTTTGGTTCACTTTCTTATGACATTGTATATAAGTATTTGATAATTTTATTATCTTTAAATAAATTTATATATTATTTATTTAGTCTCTCATAGTATTCCTACACGGCACTACTTCCTGTTGCCATTTCCCTCATAGTATTATTTTAATTTTTTATTATCTTTTGGTATTTAAATTTTTATGTCTTTTAAAACTAACCCTGGGTTATCCTATATTACAACACAAATATTTTAAAAAATATAATATTAACTTATGTATAACAATTGGTTGTTCATACAATATAAATCTTACAATAAATAAATAAAATTACAAAATCAGTTATTAGTATTATAGCATACTCTCATAGTTTTATAATTTCCAAACACAGCACAGTTTGGTAATACGTTACTTTCACTTTTATTTTTCACCACAATGGGTACACTAGAACTCACTTTGCACCATATATCACTCGAATTGTTTATCATGTTGAGTGATATAATTTAATTTTGAGCGAGCCATAGGTTACCCATTTCTGACATTGATGTTATTATGATTTAGTTTATTGGGACAGGGTTATGTAACGTTACATAAAGCCCCCCCCCCCTAGAACAAATTTATTTCAGTTTAACTTGTTTATTAAAAATAAATTGTTGATTATTTCTATTTTCTTAACTCTTCTTTATCTTCATAATAGTGTTTCATTTCAAACTGGTTATAAACTGACTGGTAATTCCGACTGGTGGTAATTGCTGTTTTCTTACTTAACTCTCTCTCTCTTGGAGGCAAATTCATCAATTATTTATTTCTGGGTAGTGGTACTTCCACATTTTATTTGATAAGGACTGGTCACACTAATCATATTAATCTTGTTTTAACACTCATTTCTATTTACTTTTATATACTCGCTTTATCAATTAAGCTTCTGTCTGCTATCTTCCTTCTATTTTCTTCATTTATACTTCTGGAATCTAATATCTCTCTTTTCAGCTATTTTATAATTATTATCCCTTAAATATTCAATTTCCCTAACATTTTTCCCTATCCTGTGCGGTGGTTCCAGTCGGGTGGCCACTCTGGGTCCATACACCTCTGTCCATCCTTACACCTTCTGAGACCAGGGGAACATCATCCCTGCTCATAAAAATTATTGCCGGAACATTTCTACGGTCAATACATAAAAATAAAAAAAATTATAAGTAGTAGTCAATTAGCGACTAGTACCAAACACTTTTGGGATTCCTCATACTGTAGCTGTTTGTATTTATTTATATATTTCTTCTTCTCCTTGATTCCTTCTTCTTTTCCATTAACTAATAGCATATAACATCATTCATAGGCCTTATGTTAAAATTCTTTTGACTTTACTTCTTGTGACATATTTCTCCGTATCATTTCTTCTTATATAATCTTCAATTCCGAGAAATTCTAATTTTTGTTGTATTAATTATCATCCTCCTTCAGTTTCATTGGAGTCATTAAATTATTCGTTATTTTTCTTATCTGAGCACATTACCATCAATTGTTTATTTATTTATTCTTCTTTTGTTACCATCAAAATATTATTTTTCCTATTATTTCATTTTAAATCAGTTCTTTATAAATATTATTTAATCATCTGTTCTCTTTTTCTTGGTGGTTTGTTGTTTGTTAAATTATATGGTTTCAAAATAACTTGAGTAAGATGTCCTTACATGCTTTTAGAATTTTGGGGTTTTTATTTACAATGGGTTGCTTGGTCCTGTATCCATAAAATCCGTCCCTTTTTTCTGGTTTGTTTGGAGCCTGTTTAACCGTGGTCCATTATTTCAGGTACTCCCTTTACTCGGATTACTGGGGTGTTCGGAATTAATTCTCTCCTTGATAATCTTCTTACCATCCGGCTCTCCCACTTTGCTGCTATGAAACTTTCACTTAAGTACCGGTCTTCCGTCATTGTTCATTCCTTTTTAACTAACATGTATTGTACCTCCTCTAACATAGCATAGTTGCTCATATTTAATCTCATTTCATTCCCTTTTACCTCTGGATTATTTACCAAATATTTGAATGTTGTCTTCCGTCTTGAAGATACGGCTGATATTGTCTGATACACTTCCATCGTTGACACATTTAACTGGGATGTAAACTTAATTAACTCCCTCTGTTCGTTAATTGGAAGGTTGAATACCTTAATTAATCCACCTGTAATCATCTCCCATTCTTCCTTGGTATTTATTATTCTCTTTCTACATGTTTTTATTATTTTCTTGGTCTTCCTTTCCACGGTTTGAACATCCTTTTTGTTGTGGCTATTTTTATTTTCAGATGGCATTACACCTTGGTATTCTGTAATTTCTATTTCCTTCCTCCTCTCTTCTGTATTCGGACTTACTTTAATACCTTCTAAAGTGCTGTCCAATGTTTCATCCAAATTATTGGAACTATGGTCCATTTGTTTATTTGTCTCCTCTTGGTATGTATCTGCTTTTTGGATACGCGTATTAACATTTTCAAACTTCTCTCCGAATGTTTCCCATATCTCCTTATTGAAATTCTCCATTTTACCTTCAATCCGCCTTAAACTTTCTTCGTTTATTTTCTCAATTTGTTTTAAACTGTACCTCAAGGTTTCATTCTGTTTCCTTGAGTTCTCTTCCTGTTTCTTAAAGTTCTCATCTATTTTGTCAAATTTTTCGCTCAAGGTTTCATTTTGTTTCCTTGAGTTCTCATCTATTTTATCAAATTTTTCGGCTATAAATCTCATCATCTCTTGCCAATTTGGTTCTCTCCTGGCCTCCGCTTTATCTGGTTGGTCCCCTTGGGCATCCTCTTCCACTATTTCCTTTTCCGTATCCATAACTACTTCGGTTTCTTCTGTATCACCTGTCTGTTGGTCCATTTCACTGTCCGTGACTAACTCTATTTCTTGTTCCTGTCCACCTTCTTCAGTCTCCTTTTCTTCCGCCCTCTTCTTCGATTTGCCTCGGGTATTATGCATTTCTTGTTTTCTCGTAACTGCCAACGATAATTAGATTTTTTGGTATATATTTTTATTAAATATCAAAATTCTTTTCTAATTACCGCCCTTTTACGTTGAGCGCCAAACTTGTAACGTACCGCTTTTTGAGGCACTTAGCGAAACGTACACCTTTAGTCAAGCCCCAAATGTTGGGTTCGCCAAACTTGTAACGTACCGCTTAATGTGAAACACTATAGAGTTATACTATATGCCTCACGCAGTATGCGTCACTTCTGAATTATAATAACTGACGTTTTTATAAAGTATAAATAAAGGATTTTTCTCTTTTTTGTTATTTTGTGTTACTCAATCTAAATAGAAATCGAGAGTGTGTGATTTGGGGTCAAGGAGTGAAGTTGTTCAGCCTTATGAAGAAGAGAGAGTAAGTATCAATTATTTACCCTCAGTTTAGCCGATTTCGGATTTCTTCTGTTTTTTGTGCTGAAATTGATTACACCTACCCACTACAAAAAAATTATAACACTTTATTATTTAAGATTATTTTTCAATAATATTATGTATTTATATTATTGGTTTTTGTTTCCTGCCACCAAAAAACACAAGTATTACAATTGCTCTTTCCTTCAATAAAACACAATCTCGACTTAACAGAGTAAACATGGAATAGTCTAAAGAGAAAAACATATATGGTTTTGTTTCATAATTTTTCACTATTAAAAAAAAAACATCAATTAATATATAATTCTTAATAATTCCCCAGGGTTCAGGGTAAGTTCTTTTTGTTACGAGAGAGTCAGAAATGGATAATTACTACGCTTTACAAATACCGAAAAAATTTATTAAATAATTTGTTTATTTTTCCGTGTAGTATGTAGTTCCTGGAATGTCCGTAAGAGTGCAGTGTGCGTTTGTTTATTTTAAAAACATATGTTTAGATGACTATTTTATTTTCGATCTCAGCGTTCGGAATGTGTTTTCTTCTTGAATTATGACAAAAAAATGTTTATATTACCTCGCTCCGTATGGTTCTTACTGGGTTGAAGCTTTTTCTGTGGTGAGGTCCGTCTTGCGTTATAATTTTCTTACCGTTTGGCGAATTCTCAAACGTCAATTAGAACTAGGCCGAAACCATGTTGGCTCATCAGAATGTCTTCTTTCACTGTTTATTAATGAATATAACCATTTAATTTGGATAAATCATGGATGATTTTGAAGTGTTCATGCGGCTAGTTAATTTTGTATCAATTTGTACTCCTCTCAAGTTCCGAAAAGGTTATTTTTTATTATAAATGTAGTAGCATCATTTCTCAACTCTACCGTTTTAGTTCAAAATTTTTCTTAACAATACTTGTTATTTTCATCACTCTTAGTAACACATAGTATTTTTATTATACTGGCAGTTTGTAATTATTATAAATTTATATTTTATTTATGGAAAAATAATTCCTTTCCATTCCGGTTTCTTTACTAATTTAGTTTACATAATAAGTTTTGGTTCATTTTCTTATGACATTGTATATAAGTATTTGATAATTTTATTATCTTTAAATAAATTTATATATTATTTATTTAGTCTCTCATAGTATTCCTACACGGCACTACTTCCTGTTGCCATTTCCCTCATAGTATTATTTTAATTTTTTATTATCTTTTGGTATTTAAATTTTTATGTCTTTTAAAACTAACCCTGGGTTATCCTATATTACAACACAAATATTTTAAAAAATATAACATTAACTTATGTATAACAATTGGTTGTTCATACAATATAAATCTTACAATAAATAAATAAAATTACAAAATCAGTTATTAGTATTATAGCATACTCTCATAGTTTTATAATTTCCAAACACAGCACAGTTTGGTAATACGTTACTTTCACTTTTATTTTTCACCACAATGGGTACACTAGAACTCACTTTGCACCATATATCACTCGAATTGTTTATCATGTTGAGTGATATAATTTAATTTTGAGCGAGCCATAGGTTACCCATTTCTGACATTGATGTTATTATGATTTAGTTTATTGGGACAGGGTTATGTAACGTTACAATATATATATGCATGTAGTTCAATTTTACTCCTGGTTTTACTCATTGTTGGGTTTACACATTGTAATATCATGTAAATGCTTGCATGCTCAATAAAGTTCACACTTGTTTGTTAACAGAGTTTTTCATTTGCAAGTCCTGTCATTCACCAGGGGACATGTCTGTAATTTTAGCTTGGGCCTTTACACACTTAATGCTTCCTCTAGGTTCACCACCTAGTTCTAAATATTATGTCTCTCCCCTTTGCACAAAAATATAATAAAAATAAAATAAAATAAAATAAAAATAAAATTAAAAAAAATTACAAAAAACATAAAATAAAAGGGGGGTTTCAAATGGTAGCAGAGCGTGGTTATGATTCTATGGATGTAGTAGACATTATTTCTGCATTATTTTTTTTGAACTTTGGAAGTTTTAGAATCTGGAGACTTGCATTTATTTATCTTAAATAAAATTTGGTGTGTCTACAGGCATGTCAGCTGGTGCTGGGACTTGCAAATTATTTCAAATTATTATTTTTTGAGCTGAGTCCAAGTGTTTGAAGAAAAGTCAATTGCAATGTAACAGTTTAATAAAATAAATAATCTGAATAGTGAGATATTTTATAAGAAATGGATAAGGGGTTGATTAAGTTTAATATGATTTAATATGTGCTAGTGTTTAAGTAATTAGTCTGTGATGTTGAGTGTAAGGTTGGTGTTGGAAAGGGGTTATAATCGTTTGAATATGAAGGTGAGCAATTAGTCTTACTCGGTCATACTCTGGAGCTTAGACAAATTTTGAACATGATGGGAGCCATCGGTACTTGTCGATTTTGATTGGGACTTGTTCTGTGAAAGAGACAACGTGTTTTATAGCACCCCCGTTATGTAGTATTTGCTTATTGCAGGCATTCCATTGCGGTATCGTGGATTATGAATGCGGTTATGGTCCGACCAGATGTCGTGGTGTTGATATATATATATATATTCTCGAATCATGTTGGATGTTATGTATACTTTGTGGATTGTGTATGGTGAGTTAGTTTTGTTGTTTTGTGTTGTGTTCTCTTCTGGGAATTCTGAGTGGCTGTTTCTCTGCCTTTATCATACACCCATCTCGTCGTATCGCTAGAGCACTCTGGGGCGGCTCAAAGGAATTAGAGTACTTGAGTTTTTTTCGGATTCTTTGTCACTATGTTTTGTAGGTTAGGTTTGTGTTAGGTGTTTTATTGGCATTTACGTTTTGTTGTTGTGTGTTGTGAATTGTGCAATTCTGGCGGCGGTATGCTACCAGGGATTGCCCCACCCCATTTCCGGCGTTCTCCAGAAACTTTCGGTGTTGGATGGAGTAGATGAGGACAGGTTGTTGGTCTTCTTAGACCTGGTCCTGCAGTTGGCAGATTTCCCGGGTGTGTCCGATGAGGAGGTCCTGTCTCTTATATACCCGTATTGCCGGGGTTCATTGGCCGGTCTGGTCACCAGCACTCTGCGTCGGGGCTGCAGTGTCGACACCTTCCATGGGGAAGTGTTGGATTTCTTCATACACCATCGACGACGTTCCCAGCTTAAGTTAGATTTATTCTATCGCCTACAGGCCAATGGAGAGGCATTGGGGGACTTCGTGCACGATGTAAGGAAAGCTGCCTGTTTATTAAGGTTGGGGTTGCCCGAGACGGAAGTTATAGAGGTAATACGAGAAGGGCTGAATCCCCAAGAGAGATCCCGGCTGGTCTTCGCAGATCCTCCACGCTCTTTTGCGGACCTGGACCGGACTTGGTGGTTTGTGGACCTGGTGGTGTGCGCATGCCAGAAGGGTCCAGGAGAATAATGAGTCCTGGGGAAGAGCTGCTAAAGATGTCCACTACTCCAGTGGTTCATTAGGAAGAGCTAAAAAGGACAAACATGGTGGTTGGTGGAGAACACAAGAAACTGTAAGAAAAACTGAATATTCCGGAAGTAATGGAGGCTACAAGGGGGTGGCAAGTGAGAAGACTGTAGCAACAGCTACAGCACAGAAGAGAAATAAGTATGAAACTAACAGGGGAAGAAGGAGAAATTATATTAGTAAACAAACATCGGCAAGTAGGGAGCCTGTAGCAAGTTATTCCTATTTGGAGAGTAAGGAAACTTTAAAGGTTCCAGAGGAATTACGAGTGTCTAATAGAGTAGTGGATGAAGAAGGTGAAGCGGAAGAAGAAAAGCGGAATAACTTCTGTGGATCGATACGAGACGACAAGAAACGTCTGTTGATACTGAATTGCAGGACTCAGAGAGGACGTCATGGTTGAATCCGGATGCCACAGAGTTTGTTCCGGTGTCTCCATCTCGGTTCGTGAGGGATCCAGATCCTGTGACATCATCATCGTCTACGCAGGGATATGAGAAGTCACTTGATGGTGTAGCTTTACCATCGCCAGTAGAAATTAATTTAGTCATTGCACATGAACCTGGACAGCTGGATTGCAGGGTGGAAAAGGTTGAGGACGTTGTAGTTGCTGAGAATGGTGAAGGAGAGGAATCGAAGGAAGAGTCAGAAGAGCGGTGTGCAGATGCTGCGCAGGGGAGTATAGTTGTAAGTGTTAGGGACACTGAAGAGTCTGAGTTTGCAGATGGACACGGGGATGTCCAGGGGCAAGTGTTTCTGAGGTTGCGGATGGACAAGGGGATGTCCATGCCGCAAGTGAGGTAGAAGTTGAGGAGGAATTTCGTGGCAGCATTGTGGAGTGTGTGAGTGAGAATGATGTAGTGTGTGAAGATGTGCAGACACCTTCTGTAAGTAGTGTTGAGGATTCCGAAGACCGGAAAGAAGTTCCAGGCGGACCAGGTGAGCAACTAGAGGAGGATGAAGATGTGCAGTGTTCGAATGGTGGTAGTGGACGTGATGGCGATGATGTTGATGATGAACGTGTTGATGAAAAGGAGGACGAAAATGAGTGTGATGAAGAAATTGGTGAGGAGCTGAGGGAAGATGCGGTTGAAGATGGATCAGAGGAGCAACTGGAAGATGCTGAGGATGTGCAGTGTCATGAGGTTGATTTGGATTATGGGGACGAAAAAGGGGAAATAGTAGAAGAGGAGTTAGATGATGAGGATAATCCAAAGCGGAAGGAAAGTAGTGATGTAAGTTGCCTTGATTCTGATTCAGAAGAAACAAAGCAGTACAGCTCAACGCGAGATAATTTCTCAGAGAGTTGTGTCCGAAAGGAACGAGTACCAAAAGTCCATCACAGAAAGGTGAGAAGAAGCGGTTAACGGGTAGCGGGTAGATGTTCACCACAGTCCCAGTGGTGTTCGTCTGCTTCAGGGTTGCGCCCCTGCCCACGCGAGCCTTGGTTTCCTCCATTCATTCTTATTTCCGGAGGGAGCCATGTCCTTACCCTTACTCCTAGCTATTGACCCTTTAATGATCCTTGCCCCGTTTCATCTTCCCGATTTTCCTAACGCTGCCCCTAAAAAAAAAAAAAAAAAAAAAAATCGATAAGGAGTTAGAGACTTGCCGAAAGTGCACATTTAGATTGTGGTCCTGGAGATTGTCAGTTTCCCCTGTTTGGAAGGTTATCATGGAGAAAGTTAGAGAGTTGGAGAGTGCCCTTACATTGTCGTGGTCTTGGAGATCTGGAGATCGTCAGTTTCCCCTGTTCTAAAAGTAAGATGGAGAAGTTATGTGCTGTTGTTTCGTTGTTAATAGTGCTTGAATTTGTTTGTTGATCATTGTAGGGTCGGGCCATGCCACATTCCTCGGTTGATTTTCCAGGTGTGTTATTTTTGCGCTAAGTGTGGTTTGTTTAGATGGCGAAAAGTGAACCCCCCCTGCTAGTTACGCTGTATTTGAAAATGTAAGAGAAGGGATTGATGTTCGCGTGCCCTCTGCGCGGTCTTCTCTGCCTTGTGAATCGGGTCCGCCCACCCTAGTGTGGGGAGGTGGGCCAGTCATGTGTCAAGGATTGATGATGCCTTGTTTTGCTGCACATGGCTGGTCGGTCCACGAGGTGGACGGTTCTCGAAGGGTACTCGCATATCAAGGTTAGTAGCACCTTCTTGGCCTTCGGGCATGGATATGTGAGTACCAGCAGAGGTAGGTGGTGATCACTGGAGAGGGTGAAGTGTTGGGGCGGTCCCGAGAGTTTGGCATCGCGGAGGGGACTCGCGTGGGGATGGTCGCAGTATGGTAGAGATTCTCAGTCCTGGGATGGGGGGATGTAGAAGTCTATCATCCTGGGTCTCAGTTGTTGGGTTTAGGAGGCCTTGGTGGTCAGTTCTCAGAGCTGGTATCAGCGATTCTTGTCTATCTCCTTTTCTTCTCTGTTCCTTATCTCTCCATGCGGACCAGGGCCCGGCGAGCATGCAGGACGCACACTTACACCTTCTCTTTCAGACACACACTGGCATACTTACACTCCTTCCTTCTGCTTCTTTCGTTTTCCTGAGGCACTGAACCCACCAAGAGCGAATAAGAGCCTGAGATTTTCCAGGATCCCTACAGCAGTCGAGGTCGAGTACTGGTTTGGTTTGGGTCAACCATGTTGCCCTTTTGGGGTGAGGGTGTGCCGTACTTTGTTCGGCCCGAGAAAGGCGGTTGCCGAGATGGGCGATGTTCTTTTAAAACGGGCGGGTTCTTGACGTCACGCAGTGCCACTGCATCGCGTTGCCGCTGCGTATGTAGATGGTTTGTTGTGTAGCGACGATATTCAGGCTGCAGGCACAGCTGTGATCTGCGTGTGCCTGCATTTGCCAAACTTTCGTGGTTAGACATTACTTACAAATTTTTCTCATTTCTGTTTGAACCCTCAGCTAGGTAGCTTGCTCTCGACTGACGGCACTCATCTGTTCAGACTCCGTTGCTCTTCTCTATGAGAGGCTAAATTAAAGTTCTGCTCCAGATATGTATTATTTAATGTGCTTCTAAAATATTAACCCCAAAATATTCTTTTTTGTGACTGTTTCAGCTTTAATGGTAAACGATAACTTGTGTGTGCATGTGTGTTAGTCTTCAATTCGGGCATTAAATTAAATTAGAGATTAACGCAGTATGGAAGTGAATGTAGCGGGTTAAATTGATTACAGTAATGCAAAATGATAATAGATATCTTACACTCAGCTGTTTTTTTTTGTGTCGTTAATAATTATAGTATACATAGAAGAATCATGTCCTGAATAAAATACTTAAACAAAATTAGTTGTTAAATGAAATAAGGCACAGCTGGTGGTCCGATCGAAGTTAATACGAATAAGTGGTGATGTGTTTATAGTTGCTGCTGAAGCATTAGAGTGTGTGTTCGCAATTTAATAATGATGGCGTGTGTGTGCGAGCTGTGGTGAGATCATGTTCATTGCCTGTCACAGGTGCTCGAACAAGGGCGAGATGGGGGTGTCGGGTGTAGACGTTCAGCTGTCTACCCTTCTGGCAGAGATTACACTTAAGCCATGACATGCCGTCAGTCGGGACTCACGCACACAACACACTTGTGGAGGTACTCTGCCCCAGGACTTATTGGTGCTATCAAGACGCTACAGGTTAACCAGGGTTACTTAAGTACACCGGACGATCCAGGTGGGACCATTCTCTTTATTTTATACTCTCTCAACTACCACTACACTGTGAATCCACAGAAGCTCCCAGAAGCAGACTCATGAGGCCGCGTTTAATTTGCTAAAGTTCTGCAAAAACTCTCATGTTAAGTTCTGTGCCTACATGTGTGGACCTTATATAATTAAGTCTTATGCAACCTATTATATCTTCTTATACTATGTAAGAAAATTGCACACACACACAGGTATCCGCAGGCTCTGCTCTAAGTTTTACCTTTTTAATGAGTTAAATCTATTTGAGAGTTAGTTATTTTCTGCTTGTTCATGTCATAAGGTCATGGCAGAATTCCGGACTATTGGGGGCTGTCTGATTTCTTTACATGCTTAAACTATTTTCATGATTATATACGCGGAGTTGCTTCATAATTATTGATGTGGTAGTTGATTAATATTTTTGAGTCTCTGGTTCTGTTGGGGGCATTTCCATTTCCCGTGTTATTTATATTTGCATATTACTGATGATTAACTGAGAATTACTAAGTTCGCCTTGTTACATATATATGTATATTTATTTGTTCTTTATTGCAAGGGGTTATTATGAGAGGTTCAGTACAGAAATGGTGGATGTGTGTTATATATGTTATGTATGTGTTTGTGTGTAATTTTCACTTTTCGAGGGGAATGTGTCAGAAATTATATCAAAAAAAAAGTGCTTACAAAATTACTCAAAAGGCTAGCCTCTTTAATTTCACTTTATATAGCACTCAAAGATTTCAATTTTACTTGTGAACAAAATTATTGCAAGAATTAACTTGGACATAGCGTGGCAGGGTCTATACAATTTATATTTAAGCTCAAATTCACTCACAATCTTATGCTGTGAAGAATACTGACATATATATATATATATGCATGTAGTTCAATTTTACTCATGGTTTTACTCATTGTTGGGTTTACACATTGTAATATCATGTAAATGCTTGCATGCTCAATAAAGTTCACACTTGTTTGTTAACAGAGTTTTTCATTTGCAAGTCCTGTCATTCACCAGGGGACATGTCTGTAATTTTAGCTTGAGCCTTTGCACACTTTATGCTTCCTCTAGGTTTACCACCTAGTTCTAAATATTATGTCTCTCCCCTTTGCACAAAAATATAATAAAAATAAAATAAAATAATATAAAAATAAAATAAAAAAAAATTACAAAAAAACTTATAAAATAAAAGGGGGGTTTCAAATGGTAGCAGAGCGTGGTTATGATTCTATGGATGTAGTAGACATTATTTCTGCATTATTTTTTTTTAACTTTGGAAGTTTTAGAATCTGGAGACTTGCATTTATTTATCTTAAATAAAATTTGGTGTGTCTACAGGCATGTCAGCTGGTGCTGGGACTTGCAAATTATTTCAAATTATTATTTTTTGATCTGAGTCCAAGTGTTTGAAGAAAAGTCAATTGCAATGTAACAGTTTAATAAAATAAATAATCTGAATAGTGAGATATTTTATAAGAAATGGATAAGGGGTTGATTAAGTTTAATATGATTTAATATGTGCTAGTGTTTAAGTAATTAGTCTGTAATGTTGAGTGTAAGGTTGGTGTTGGAAAGGGGTTATAATCGTTTGAATATGAAGGTGAGCAATTAGTCTTACTCGGTCATACTCTGGAGCTTAGACAAATTTTGAACATGATGGGAGCCGTCGGTACTTGTCGATTTTGATTGGGACTTGTTCTGTGAAAGAGACGTGTTTTATAGCACCCCCGTTATGTAGTATTTGCTTATTGCAGGCATTCCATTGCGGTATCGTGGATTATGAATGCGGTTATGGTCCGACCAGATGTCGTGGTGTTGATATATATATATATATATATTCTCGAATCATGTTGGATGTTATGTATACTTTGTGGATTGTGTATGGTGAGTTAGTTTTGTGTTGTGTACTCTTCTGGGAATTCTGAGTGGCTGTTTCTCTGCCTTTATCATACACCCATCTCGTCGTATCGCTAGAGCACTCTGGGGCGGCTCAAAGGAATTAGAGTACTTGAGTTTTTTTCGGATTCTTTGTCACTATGTTTTGTAGGTTAGGTTTTTGTTAGGTGTTTTATTGGCATTTACGTTTTGTTGTTGTGTGTTGTGAATTGTGCAATTCTGGCGGCGGTATGCTACCAGGGATTGCCCCACCCCATTTCCGGCGTTCTCCAGAAACTTTTGGTGTTGGATGGAGTAGATGAGGACAGGTTGTTGGTCTTCTTAGACCTGGTCCTGCAGTTGGCAGATTTCCCGGGTGTGTCCGATGAGGAGGTCCTGTCTCTTATATACCTGTATTGCCGGGGTTCATTGACCGGTCTGGTCACCAGCACTCTGCGTCGGGGCTGCAGTGTCGACACCTTCCATGGGGAAGTGTTGGATTTCTTCATACACCATCGACGACGTTCCCAGCTTAAGTTAGATTTATTCTATCGCCTACAGGCCAATGGAGAGGCATTGGGGGACTTCGTGCACGATGTAAGGAAAGCTGCCTGTTTATTAAGGTTGGGGTTGCCCGAGACGGAAGTTATACAGGTAATACGAGAAGGGCTGAATCCCCAAGAGAGATCCCGGCTGGTCTTCGCAGATCCTCCACGCTCTTTTGCGGACCTGGACCAGACCTGGTGGTTTGTGGACCTGGTGGTGTGTGCATGCCAGAAGGGTCCAGGAGAATGATGAGTCCCGGGGAAGAGCTGCTAAAGATGTCCACTACTCCAGTGGTTCATTAGGAAGAGCTAAAAAGGAAAAACATGGTGGTTGGTGGAGAACACAAGAAACTGTAAGAAAAACTGAATATTCCGGAAGTAATGGAGGCTACAAGGGGGTGGCAAGTGAGAAGACTGTAGCAACAGCTACAGCACAGAAGAGAAATAAGTATGAAACTAACAGGGGAAGAAGGAGAAATTATATTAGTAAACAAACATCGGCAAGTAGGGAGCCTGTAGCAAGTTATTCCTATTTGGAGAGTAAGGAAACTTTAAAGGTTCCAGAGGAATTATGAGTGTCTAATAGAGTAGTGGATGAAGAAGGTGAAGCGGAAGAAGAAAAGCGGAATAACTTCTGTGGATCGATACGAGACGACAAGAAACGTCTGTTGATACTGAATTGCAGGACTCAGAGAGGACGTCATGGTTGAATCCGGATGCCACAGAGTTTGTTCCGGTGTCTCCATCTCGGTTCGTGAGGGATCCAGATCCTGTGACATCATCATCGTCTACGCAGGGATATGAGAAGTCACTTGATGGTGTAGCTTTACCATCGCCAGTAGAAATTAATTTAGTCATTGCACATGAACCTGGACAGCTGGATTGCAGGGTGGAAAAGGTTGAGGACGTTGTAGTTGCTGAGAGTGGTGAAGGAGAGGAATCGAAGGAAGAGTCAGAAGAGCGGTGTGCAGATGCTGCGCAGGGGAGTATAGTTGTAAGTGTTAGGGACACTGAAGAGTCTGAGTTTGCAGATGGACACGGGGATGTCCAGGGGCAAGTGTTTCTGAGGTTGCGGATGGACAAGGGGATGTCCATGCCGCAAGTGAGGTAGAAGTTGAGGAGGAATTTGGTGGCAGCATTGTGGAGTGTGTGAGTGAGAATGATGTAGTGTGTGAAGATGTGCAGACACCTTCTGTAAGTAGTGTTGAGGATTCCGAAGACCGGAAAGAAGTTCCAGGCGGACCAGGTGAGCAACTAGAGGAGGATGAAGATGTGCAGTGTTCGAATGGTGGTAGTGGACGTGATGGCGATGATGTTGATGATGAACGTGTTGATGAAAAGGAGGACGAAAATGAGTGTGATGAAGAAATTGGTGAGGAGCTGAGGGAAGATGCGGTTGAAGATGGATCAGAGGAGCAACTGGAAGATGCTGAGGATGTGCAGTGTCATGAGGTTGATTTGGATTATGGGGACGAAAAAGGGGAAATAGTAGAAGAGGAGTTAGATGATGAGGATAATCCAAAGCGGAAGGAAAGTAGTGATGTAAGTTGCCTTGATTCTGATTCAGAAGAAACAAAGCAGTACAGCTCAACGCGAGATAATTTCTCAGAGAGTTGTGTCCGAAAGGAACGAGTACCAAAAGTCCATCACAGAAAGGTGAGAAGAAGCGGTTAACGGGTAGCGGGTAGATGTTCACCACAGTCCCAGTGGTGTTCGTCTGCTTCAGGGTTGCGCCCCTGCCCACGCGAGCCTTGGTTTCCTCCATTCATTCTTATTTCCGGAGGGAGCCATGTCCTTACCCTTACTCCTAGCTATTGACCCTTTAATGATCCTTGCCCCGTTTCATCTTCCCGATTTTCCTAACGCTGCCCCTAAAAAAAAAAAAAAAAAAAATCGTTAAGGAGTTAGAGACTTGCCGAAAGTGCACATTTAGATTGTGGTCCTGGAGATTGTCAGTTTCCCCTGTTTGGAAGGTTATCATGGAGAAAGTTAGAGAGTTGGAGAGTGCCCTTACATTGTCGTGGTCTTGGAGATCTGGAGATCGTCAGTTTCCCCTGTTCTAAAAGTAAGATGGAGAAGTTATGTGCTGTTGTTTCGTTGTTAATAGTGCTTGAATTTGTTTGTTGATCATTGTAGGATCGGGCCATGCCACATTCCTCGGTTGATTTTCCAGGTGTGTTATTATTGCGCTAAGTGTGGTTTGTTTAGATGGCGAAAAGTAAACCCCCCTGCTAGTTACGCTGTATTTGAAAAGGTAAGAGAAGGGATTGATGTTCGCGTGCCCTCTGCGCGGTCTTCTCTGCCTTGTGAATCGGGTCCGCCCACCCTAGTGTGGGGAGGTGGGCCAGTCATGTGTCAAGGATTGATGATGCCTTGTTTTGCTGCACATGGCTGGTCGGTCCACGAGGTGGACGGTTCTCGAAGGGTACTCGCATATCAAGGTTAGTAGCACCTTGTTGGCCTTCGGGCATGGATATGTGAGTACCAGCAGAGGTAGGTGGTGATCACTGGAGAGGGTGACGTGTTGGGGCGGTCCCGAGAGTTTGGCATCGCGGAGGGGACTCGCGTGGGGATGGTCGCAGTATGGTAGAGATTCTCAGTCCTGGGATGGGGGGATGTAGAAGTCTATCGTCCTGGGTCTCAGTTGTTGGGTTTAGGAGGCCTTGGTGGTCAGTTCTCAGAGCTGGTATCAGCGATTCTTGTCTTTCTCCTTTTCTTCTCTGTTCCTTATCTCTGCATGCGGACCAGGGCCCAGCGAGCATGCAGGACGCACACTTACACCTTCTCTTTCAGACACACACTGGCATACTTACACTCCTTCCTTCTGCTTCTTTCGTTTTCCTGAGGCACTGAACCCACCAAGAGCGAATAAGAGTCTGAGATTTTCCAGGATCCCTACAGCAGTCGAGGTCGAGTACTGGTTTGGTTTGGGTCAACCAGGTTGCCCTTTTGGGGTGAGGGTGTGCCGTACTTTGTTCGGCCCGAGAAAGGCGGTTGCCGAGATGGTCGATGTTCTTTTAAAACGGGCGGGTTCTTGACGTCACGCAGTGCCACTGCATCGCGTTGCCGCTGCGTATGTAGATGGTTTGTTGTGTAGCGACGATATTCAGGCTGCAGGCCTAGCTGTGATCTGCGTGTGCCTGCATTTGCCAAACTTTCGTGGTTAGACATTACTTACAAATTGTTCTCATTTCTGTTTGAACCCTCAGCTAGGTAGCCTGCTCTCGACTGACGGCACTCATCTGTTCAGACTCCGTTGCTCTTCTCTATGAGAGGCTAAATTAAAGTTCTGCTCCAGATATGTATTATTTAATGTGCTTCTAAAATATTAACCCCAAAATATTCTTTTTTGTGACTGTTTCAGCTTTAATGGTAAACGATAACTTGTGTGTGCATGTGTGTTAGCCTTCAATTCGGGCATTAAATTAAATTAGAGATTAACGCAGTATGGAAGTGAATGTAGCGGGTTAAATTGATTACAGTAATGCAAAATGATAATAGATATCTTACACTCAGCTGTTTTTTTTGTGTCGTTAATAATTATAGTATACATAGAAGAATCATGTCCTGAATAAAATACTTAAACAAAATTAGTTGTTAAATGAAATAAGGCACAGCTGGTGGTCCGATCGAGGTTAATACGAATAAGTGGTGATGTGTTTATAGTTGCTGCTGAAGCATTAGAGTGTGTGTTCGCAATTTAATAATGATGGCGTGTGTGTGCGAGCTGTGTTGAGATCATGTTCATTGCCTGTCACAGGTGCTCGAACAAGGGCGAGATGGGTGTCGGGTGTAGACGTTCAGCTGTCTACCCTTCTGGCAGAGATTACACTTAAGCCATGACATGCCGTCAGTCGGGACTCACGCACACAACACACTTGTGGAGGTACTCTGCCCCAGGACTTATTGGTGCTATCAAGACGCTACAGGTTAACCAGGGTTACTTAAGTACACCGGACGATCCAGGTGGGACCATTCTCTTTATTTTATACTCTCTCAACTACCACTACACTGTGAATCCACAGAAGCTCCCAGAAGCAGACTCATGAGGCCGTGTTTAATTTGCTAAAGTTCTGCAAAAACTCTCATGTTAAGTTCTGTGCCTACATGTGTGGACCTTATATAATTAAGTCTTATGCAACCTATTATATCTTCTTATACTATGTAAGAAAATTGCACACACACACAGGTATCCGCAGGCTCTGCTCTAAGTTTTACCTTTTTAATGAGTTAAATCTATTTGAGAGTTAGTTATTTTCTGCTTGTTCATGTCATAAGGTCATGGCAGAATTCCGGACTATTGGGGGCTGTCTGATTTCTTTACATGCTTAAACTATTTTCATGATTATATACGCGGAGTTGCTTCATAATTATTGATGTGGTAGTTGATTAATATTTTTGAGTCTCTGGTTCTGTTGGGGGCATTTCCATTTCCCGTGTTATTTATATTTGCATATTACAGATGATTAACTGAGAATTACTAAGTTCGCCTTGTTACATATATATGTATATTTATTTGTTCTTTATTGCAAGGGGTTATTATGAGAGGTTCAGTACAGAAATGGTGGATGTGTGTTATATATGTTATGTATGTGTTTGTGTGTAATTTTCACTTTTCGAGGGGAATGTGTCAGAAATTATATCAAAAAAAAAGTGCTTACAAAATTACTCAAAAGGCTAGCCTCTTTAATTTCACTTTATATAGCACTCAAAGATTTCAATTTTACTTGTGAACAAAATTATTGCAAGAATTAACTTGGACATAGCGTGGCAGGGTCTATACAATTTATATTTAAGCTCAAATTCACTCACAATCTTATGCTGTGAAGAATACTGACATATATATATATATATATATATATATATATGCATGTAGTTCAATTTTACTCATGGTTTTACTCATTGTTGGGTTTACACATTGTAATATCATGTAAATGCTTGAATGCTCAATAAAGTTCACACTTGTTTGTTAACAGATTTTATCATTTGCAAGTCCTGTCATTCACCAGGGGACATGTCTGTAATTTTAGCTTGGGCCTTTGCACACTTTATGCTTCCTCTAGGTTCACCACCTAGTTCTAAATATTGTCTCTCCCCTTTGCACAAAAATATAATAAAAATAAAATAAAATAAAATAAAATAAAAATAAAATAAAAAAAAATTACAAAAAAACTTATAAAATAAAAGGGGGGTTTCAAATGGTAGCAGAGCATGGTTATGATTCTATGGATGTAGTAGATATTAATTATTTCTGCATTATTTTTTTTTAACTTTGGAAGTTTTAGAATCTGGAGACTTGCATTTATTTATCTTAAATAAAATTTGGTGTGTCTACAGGCATGTCAGCTGGTGCTGGGACTTGCAAATTATTTCAAATTATTATTTTTTGATCTGAGTCCAAGTGTTTGAAGAAAAGTCAATTGCAATGTAACAGTTTAATAAAATAAATAATCTGAATAGTGAGATATTATATAAGAAATGGATAAGGGGTTGATTAAGTTTAATATGATTTAATATGTGCTAGTGTTTAAGTAATTAGTCTGTGATGTTGAGTGTAAGGTTGGTGTTGGAAAGGGGTTATAATCGTTTGAATATGAAGGTGAGCAATTAGTCTTACTCGGTCATACTCTGGAGCTTAGACAAATTTTGAACATGATGGGAGCCGTCGGTACTTGTCGATTTTGATTGGGACTTGTTCTGTGAAAGAGACGTGTTTTATAGCACCCCCGTTATGTAGTATTTGCTTATTGCAGGCATTCCATTGCGGTATTGTGGATTATGAATGCGGTTATGGTCCGACCAGATGTCGTGGTGTTGATATATATATATATATATTGTAGCGTGACAGATAATCCACACAAATACATTACTCAATGATCATTAATAAAGCTCTAATATATGGAATATCCAGATGAGAATTAATTAAAATGCACTATTTACTAATATATTCACAAGAAAGGTTGAATAAAGAAAATTTCTGCAAATAATATAATATAATACAAATTTAAAAACCCAGAAGACTAAAAATGATAATAACAAAATTACCCAGGTAAGATAGAAGCCCCGACAATTAATATACCCCGACAAGGAAACCAGACTAGAAGAAACAAAGGCATACACAGCGAAAAACTACTGAAGACAGAAGAAAGAAGAATAATTAAAACCAAAGAAGAAAGAAGTCTAATTAAAACTAGAGAAGAAAGAAGAACTAATTAAAACTAAATCTACCGAAGAAGGAAGAAAGAAGAAGAACCAAACTCAAAGAAGAAAGAAGAATAACCCAAAATAAAACTACAGAAGAAAGAAGAACAATCCAAAACTAAAGAAGAAAGAAGAATCATTAAAATCAAGGAAGAAAGAAGACTAATTAAAACTACTACTACAGAAGAAGGAAGAAAGAAGAACAATCAAAGCTACTGAAGACAGAAGAAAGAAGAATAATTAAAACCAAAGAAGAAAGAAGACTAATTAAAACTACTGCTACTGAAGAAAGAAGAAGGAAGAACAATCAAAGCAACTGAAGACAGAAGAAAGAAGAACAATCAAAGCTACTGAAGACAGAAGAAAGAAGAATAATTAAAACCAAAGAAGAAAGAAGACTAATTAAAACTACTGCTACTGAAGAAAGAAGAAAGAAGAATAATTAAAACTAGAGAAGAAAGAAGAATAACCAAAACCACTGAAGAAAGAAGAACAACCAAATCTACTACAACTGAAGACAGAAGAAAGAAAAACAATCAAAGCTACTGAAGACAGAAGAAAGAAGAATAATTAAAACTAGAGAAGAAAGAAGAACTAATTAAAACTACTGAAGAAAGAAGAATAATTAAAATCAAGGAAGAAAGAAGACTAATTAAAACTACTACTACAGAAGAAGGAAGAAAGAAGAACAATCAAAGCTACTGAAGAAAGAAGAATAATTAAAACTAGAGAAGAAAGAAGAATAACCAAAACCACTGAAGAAAGAAGAACAACCAAATCTACTACTACTGAAGAAGGAAGAAAGAAGAACAATCAAAGCTACTGAAGACAGAAGAAAGAAGACTAATTAAAACTACTATTACTGAAGAAAGAAGAAAAACCAAAACTACCACTACAGAAGAAAGAAGAAAGAAGAACAATTAAAACTAGAGAAGAAAGAAGAACTAATTAAAACTACTACTACAGAAGAAGGAAGAAGGAAGAAGAACCAAACTCAAAGAAGAAAGAAAACTAATTAAAACGAGAGAAGAAAGAAGAAAGAAGAATAAACCAAATTTACTGAAGACAGAAGAAAGAAGAATAACTCAAAACCAAAACTACTGAAGAAAGAAGAAACAAGACTAATTAAAACTACTACTACAGAAGAAGGAAGAAAGAAGAACGATCAAAGCTACTGAAGAAAGAAGAAAGAAGAATAATTAAAACTAGAGAAGAAAGAAGAATAACCAAAACCACTGAAGAAAGAAGAACAACCAAATCTACTACTACTGAAGAAGGAAGAAAGAAGAACAATCAAAGCTACTGAAGACAGAAGAAAGAAGACTAATTAAAACTACTATTACTGAAGAAAGAAGAATAAACCAAATTTACTGAAGACAGAAGAAAGAAGAAAGAAGGATAATCCAAAACTACAGAAGAAGGAAGAATAACCAAACTCAAAGAAGAAAGAAGAATAATTAAGACGACCCATATAAAACAAAAACCCCATAGGGAAAGAACCCCCAAAAAACCCCAAAATCAATGAATGTCCAAAGAGAAAGTATAACACCCTAAAAAACCATATCACTGTAAAACTGACAAAAAACTAAAAGTGTTAGTAGTATTAAATATTAGTGCATTCAAAAAGTTATTGTGTAGTTTGTATAAACAAATCTTCACAGTTCCCCCATGGTTGAATGTTTCATGTTAAAAACTAGGGAAAGACTAGTAAATATATTGATAATTCACCATAGACAAGTGCAAGTGATCAAATTATAAATAATAAACTTTAAAAAAGGTGCATGAGTTACAGTACAAAGCAATAAACTTTAAGTTTTATGAACAGTGTCTACTTTGATAATGAAATAGTAATGTTACTAATAAAAAGCTACTAAAGCTGTATGAACATTCCATAGAATGGAATATAACTTAGATAGCCAGGGTTATACTTAAAAAGGGGGCATAAATCTTGTAAAATGGGGAATTACAAAACAAATTGTTAATGTTGAGTAGTATAAGATGTTAACCATTATATGTAACCAGGATGTCAGATTCCTATTACAGATAGTAATTAGATAAGTAAGAATTATCCATAAGAAATGTTAGTGTTATAATTTGTTATTTTATTGTTCATTTTAATTTAGGAATGACATATCTAAAATTAGATACCATTCCAATGTTATAGAATATTTTTTATTTATGTTATTAGGTAATATACTAAGCAATGTTATTCAGAACACCAGTTTTGATATAGAGAGATGTTATATGTTAATTATATAATCAATAATTTATGTTATACCAGTCAGAGAAGGATATAAAATAACTACATTAATAAAACATTTGGAAATTAGCCACACATCAGATCTAGGCCAAAGAATAAATTTAAACTGCAGAATAATTAACAAACCTAGTCTTATAAACCAGATAAAATGACAATATTTAGGCAAGATAAACTCAACATATTAAATACTATGTAAATAAGGCTTTCTAGAGATATGGTCATTATATGAGTAAAATTATTTAATTGTCTAATAAAATACCATTAAAACTGAAATAGATTAACTGACACTATCCTAGGGGGAGTCATATACAAATCAATTATATTAAAAAACCATCATTAATATACTAAATTGCAATAAAATAAGTGAGAATTGATAATTATACAAATTTCAGATTTAATAGAATAATAATTATATTAGGGAAAATGGCTATTATTTACTTAGAAGACAGGAAGTATAATTTTAGGCCTACCTCCCAAAAATTATAAGAAATATAATTTTCAGATAAAACTTTGTAATACTAACTTAATTACTATCAAAATAAGTAGAATAGAATAGTGAAAACGAATATGTATTTTATATTTCAAACAGTTAACTAATAACGAATTTATTTTATGAGCATAATGTACATTTTTAAAGTGTGTCGGAAGTTATGGCAATTTGAAACAATGTATGAGATATATTATATAGGCTAAGATTTTCATGAGACGAAGGAAATACAGACAGTTCATTATTATACCTCGAAGAGAGCACTTCATGTGAATATTTGATAGAACCAACCTTTAATGGCCGTTACGTCATAACGGAGTTCGGAATCATTTTATGTAAAACTAAATTTTTAACTATTTTAATGAAAGTGAAGTGGTGAAGTTGACCCATGAACTACATAACACCTATAAACGAAATCACATATAACTAATTAAATGAAATAACACTGAAATCGCACCAAACACTAAGTGAAAATTCGAGGTTAACTGACACGCATAAACACCAGTAGATATACCCATTTAACAACATTTTTACACAAAGTGAACTATTCCATGATACACCAGTGACAATAAACTATACCCCAGAAGATCATATACAGTTGCGAAGAACATTTAACCGAAGAAAGGCCATATTATCTCAACAAGTACTTTGTTTACATTAGAAGCTATCAACGCGCATGCGTCAGGCGGCCATTTTGATCCAGTTTCGTCACCGCCATAAGACACGACTAGACTGCTTTCTGGTTCGAATAAAATTATATATAAACTTTTATTATTAATAATTACCATTATATTGTGTAAAATTAAGACCTTTTTTGAATTGTAAGTGTTATACTTTCATGTCCCTGACCTTCTCTGGCTTTTTATATAAATAACCGTTCAAAGAACCTGTTTAAATAATACAACTGTAAAACTTCTAATATCGACCGACCCTGAGCGAGTCGATATGGCTTTGTAACCTCGATTAATTAATCGACCAACCTTATTATTGTGTTTAATAAACGTTTTTGTTTGTTTTTTGGTAAATTGAAGTTGATTTCTCTTATAAAAGGACATAATCATTAATTAACCAAGAAAACTAGATAATCTTTAAAGGCAGTATATGCGAAACTACAACATTTCAAGAGTAAGAAGAAGAGAGCCGTTTTTCGCCTAACTTGAAGTTAACTGGATTATCTTTTTAACAAATTTACCGAACAGAAATTTATTACCAAATTAAACACCATACTATTATAATTATAATTACGATCAACAACCTCAATTTATTCCTAAATATTAAGCACATAAATACACCGAAAATATTTTTTCCGAAATTATTTTTTTTTATAAATATAAATTTTAAATTTATATTTTATTTCAATTTGCTACCCCAGCAAAATACACTGAGTTTATTTGATAATAACAAAGACCAGGAACTTTACCAAATCGACGATTCCCAGAGCGGAACGTCACTACTACACATACACACCATAAAAATTATCCTGGGTAATATTATACCAGAACACTATACAATTACAATTATAGTATGGTTGTATTACAAAAGCGAAGATCAACAGTGAGAGCTTAGAAGACAAGAAGATATTAGCTACGTTACTACACACATTCTTACATTGAAATAATCTCGTTTTATTACAAAATTGACTAGCCCAACCAGTGGGGCTTACAGGAGAGCACAATTGACATACACCGATATTTATTTTATTATTCCCACCACTATCACAGTATTATTACAAATTTGGCTTCCATCGCGGGGCTTGAACGAGGAGGACTTCATTGAATTATTACAAAATTGGCGTCCAACTAAAGGGCTGTAATTAGGGGTTGAAATTACTGTAATTACTTACCCAATTCCTAATTCAGCTTGGCAGCGGTTAGTCAGCCAGGGAATCAGGGAAGATGATGCGTCGTGCTACATCAAAGAAGAGAGCGGCGGAGGCCGAGAAAGAACTCGATATGGAGGATAAGGAAGCGACCCCAGTGGAGGACGTGGAAAAGATATTAGAACGGGTGGAAGATAAACAACCAGCACCACCAGAGAAACAACCCGAAATACCCACTCAAACAGGGGACGTCCACGTCCAAGACCAGGAGATGGATAAAACTAAGACTATAGAAGAAAGTAAAATGGACAAATTAATGGAAATGTTCATGCAAATGAGAGAAGACAACAGATCGATGAGTAAGAGAATGGAAGAAAACAGCAAAGATTTGAAAAAGGACATGGAAGAAAACAGGAAGAAGATGGAAGAAAACTTAAGGAAGGACAACCAAGCAACAAAAGAAGAGTTGAAGAATGATAACCAATCGTTAAAAGAAGAATTGAAGAAGGACAACCAAGCAACAAAAGAAGAATTGAAGAAGGACAACCAAGCAACCAAGGAAGAATTAAGTAAGAAAATGGATTCTACTACAGAAGAAAATAATAAAAGATTAGAAGATTTGAAGAATGATAACCAATCTTTAAGGGAAGAATTGAAGAAGGACAACCAAGAAACAAAGGAAGAATTGGGCCGTAAAATCGAAAGGACCAATAAGAGAATTGAGGAAACCAGTAAAAAGATGGAAAAGAAAATGGAAGAAAATAAGAAGAATTTGGAAGAAAAGATGGAAGAAACCAATAAGAAAATCGAAAGTGATCATCAACAATTAAGGGAAGAGTTAAGAGAAGATAACCAACTGTTACGGGAAGAATTACGGGAAGTGAACCAGGAGAATCTAGACAAATTAGACGAACGAGTGGAACTATTAAGAAAGGAAATGAACCAGGAACTCAAGGAAAATAAGAAATCTATGACCAAAAGGCTGGAAGACGAAACCATAACTATAAATCAACAGATAAGAGAAGTTGATGGAAGATGTCGGCTGACGGAAGTGGAGGTACAAGAGTTCAAGGAAGTGGTGAACACAAAGGTCACAAATCTTGAAGAGTCTACTCGCAAGAAGGCAGAAGAAAACCGAAGGGAAAGCCAGGAAGAACTCAGCAAGGTACGAACTCGAATTACAGAAAGATGCGACGGAATGGAGGAAGCAATGACTAACATCACTGGTCAAGTGAGACAGAACCAGGAGGACATGGAAGCAATTCGGAGCCGACCAACCAGCTTTACTAATATCCCAATAAACGAGAACAGAGAATGGCTTAACTTTCGCCAGTATAAAAGGAAGCCAATGGAGTTCTTGGCCCGTATCGAGGAATATATGGCCAAACATAAAAGTAATCGATGGTCCAATAATCGTGAACTATTAGACGAATCATTCCGTGATATGACGGATAATTGGTGGATGGCGAACAGGAGCGAAATAACCGATTATCCGCAGTTCAAAAGTTTGTTCAAGTCTAAGTATTGGTCAGAGACCACCCAGAATTTAATAAGGGACAACATCTGCAATGGCCGATATAGAACTCAGTTTGGCAGTACCATGACTGCGTACTTTCTTGGGAAGGTGTGCCTGGCCAAGCACCTGGAACCAGCCATACCAGAGGAATGCCTGGTGAACAAGCTCTCTTATCATTACGACGAGGAGGTCATAAGAGCTCGAAGACGTAGTCAGATAAAGACCATACAGGCGATGACGGAGCTATTGGAGAACTATGAGAATGAAGAATATTACAGGCAGAGCAGAAGAAGAAATGAGCGGCCAGAAGTTCGAAATAATCCGTCATCAAATAATAATAGTCAACCGGTCAACAGTGGGTACCAAGGAAATAGATATAATCCGAATTACCATAATCAACACCCCACGAATGGTAATAACAACAATAATAACCACGGGAATATAAACCCGTATAATAACAGAAATAATAACGGGTTCTCCGGTAATCGAGGTAATTATTACCCGAATAATTACGTAAATAGACAAAGAAACACCAATCCTACCAATAACACCGAGCGGTTTGACAATAACAATAGGGGTTACCCTAGTCCCAATAACAACAATAACCGGTTCTCCCGACCACGGGTGAATTTTATACGGGCGGAAGGAAACAACCATCGCAGGTATAACCAGCAACGACGGAGCAGCGTACACGAGTACGAAGATCGAAACAGAAGCCGAGAACGGGACAACTCGAGTTATAATCTGCCAAGGCGAAGTACTAGCCTAGATGACCCGGAGCGGCGTACAAATAGGGAACAAACCTACGAACCGAGAACTGAAAGACTGGAACCTACTCAAGGTTTCCCCACTGATGCCTCTGTTGGTCCTATTAATAACCAAGATGAGGAGAATTTAAACGGGAGGAGGCAGTGATAAACCATAAGGACCTTTTGCTGCTTCTATCGCCTGGGTATGTAAAGGAATTGCCGATAGTAAATAATCCCAATAAAATTACAATCATTCGATGTAATTATTTGAAAAATATTCGAAATGAATTACTGGAGGAGGACAACACTCGCCTCCCTATAATAAATAATGAAATAATATACATTAATGCAGAAGTCGAAGGAACATTCGCACAACTAATGATCGATACTGGTGCGAATGTATCCATAATTAACACTACAGAATTGGAGAGAATCCAAGGAAAATGTGGTAAGCTATTGCCAACCTTACCTATAAATAACATTATATTAATCGGTGCCACGGGTCGCCAAAACAAGACAATCAGAAAACAAGTATCATTGAATGTCATTAGTAAGGGTATAGCTATGAATATGGTCTTCTTAATTGCAGCAGGATTACCCTTCAACATATTAGTGGGATGTGATGTACTGAGAAGGAACTCGGCTATTATTGATTTACGAATGGAGAAGGTATCACTCTTTACCGGAGATCTAACCTGGACGGCCGATTTAGTCGGTAGTGAGATGACACTTCCCAGCAGTATCCACCAGCAAATACGTAGCATAAATTATACCAATACTAACACTATCCCTAACACGATAGTATATGAACTTACAGACGAGGATTTATGGTCCCAGAAAATACAGGAGATAAGGGATTTCCGAAGCGGAATTAATAGAGAAAAATTACCCAATACTCAAGCGAACCAGCTAATACAAATTTATGAAAGATACCGCTCAGTATTTTCCGATGAGCCAGGCAAGGTAAGAAATTATCAATGTACCCTTCAATTCCGAGATACAGTAGAGTTTAATAAGAAATCCTACCCTATCGCACATTCTCGAAAAGAGGCAGTAAGAGCGGAAATTAATCGAATGATTAATAACGATATTATAGAACCTAGTCAATCCCCATACACCAGCCCTATTGTCGCAATTCCCAAGAAAAACGGCGAAGTCCGGCTTTGTTTGGATGCACGGGAAATAAACAAGAAAATCATTAATGATAGAACATCGCCCGGTGAGATTGAGGAAATCCTGAAACGCTTCCATGGTACCCAATACTTCAGCACTTGGGATACGGTGTGCGGATACTGGCAGGTAGAGTTGCACCCACGGAGTCGCCAATATCTGGCTTTCATATTCGAGGGGCGTAATTACCAATTCAAAAGATTGCCCTTCGGATTGGTAAATTCAGTTGCCATCTTTGTGACCTGCATGGACCAGATATTGGGACAAGAAGCACTTCAGTTTACAACGGTGTACGTCGACGACCTACTGATAACATCTGAGACATGGGAGGAACACTGTTACCGTGTGGAACATGTGCTAGAAAAATTATCTGCCAGTAACGTCACGCTGAAGTTGGAAAAATCCAAGTTTATTGCCAGAGAAGTGCAATTTTTAGGATTTAACTTGGACGATCAAGGAATCTCACCGTCGGCAGAAAAGGTAGAAGCCATCCAGAAATTCCCGGCACCAAAAAACAGGAAGCAATTGCAGTCATTCCTGGGACTCTGCAATTATTATAGAAAGTTCCAGGAACAATATTCAGAGTTAACTGCGAGGTTTCAACCTCAATTATCATCTAAAAACAAGTGGGTATGGTGTAAGGAACAAGAGGGGATTTTTCAACAAATTAAGGACAAATTTCTGGCTACCATAATACTTCGCCACCCAAACTTTAAGTTACCGTTCTTCATGAATTGCGATGCCAGCAACATCAGTCTGGGAACGACACTGTATCAAGAGGACGAGAAGGGTCAACCTCAAGTAATTAGCTTCGCCAGCAGGTCTTTGAACCAATGCGAAAGGAATTACACGGTGACGGAAAAAGAGTTACTGAGCGTGGTATTTGCTTGCGGTAAGTTCCGCACTTACATTTTGGGATACCCCGTTACTATCCGAACGGACCATAAATCTATTTCATTCTTAAAAAGCTGCAAACTGAACCATGGCAGACTAACGAGGTGGATACTTGCCCTTCAAGAATACCATCTACAATGGGAGTACATCCCTGGTAAAAAGAATATAGTAGCGGATGTGTTATCCCGGGTCAATGTGGAAGAACAAACTTTCGAAGGGGAGAAAGAAAGCGTGCTGAAAATATATCATCTTCTTAGCACCAGAGCTGATTTAACAACAATATTGACCAACATGAGCACCCACCAACAAGCGGACCCAAAATTGAGGAACCTCAAACTTCGGCTAGAAGAGGGAGATGAAACCGTTGCTAAATATTACCAGATGAATAAACAAATACTGTTCGTTAAAACCTCCTTGAAGGAAGAGGTCTGGAAGGTAATTATTCCGACACAGATCGAAAAGGAATTGATAGTGAATTACCACATACGTTACGGGCATATGGGCGCCCTAAAGGTAATAAAAGCTCTGGAGGAGAGCTGCTATATAAAGAACATCAATAGAAAAGTCCAAATGTATATAAAGAGTTGTAAAATCTGCCAGCTGGTGAAAACTAATAATGAGAAGAAGGAAGGTGATGATCCCAATCACTTCCCAAGCAAAATTGGAGAAGGTGTTCCTAGACATTTGCGGACCATTTCCCCGTAGTGGAGGTCGACGCCAATATCGATACCTAACCATCATAATGGACCACTTCACCAAGTATGTTAAGCTATACCCTACTAATCAAGCGACTACCCGGAAAATTCTGGGGATACTAACTGAACAATATATCCCACACCTGGGGAAACCATCTTCGATCATTACTGATCATGGAACCCAGTTTAAGGGTAGAAAATGGCGGGATACATTATTGTCAATGGGCATTCGTACATACAAGACCTCGGTCTACCATCCGAGCAGTAACCCAGCAGAGCGAGTGTTGCGAGAAGTGGGGAGGATCCTCAGGACTTATTGTCACCATCAACAAAAAAGGTGGCGAGACTATCTAGAAGCCACGGAGGAATTCCTCAACTTAGCATACCATCCAGCTATAGGGATAACCCCATATTCTGCTATGTACGAGAAACCACCCCCACGAGAGATCACAGATATCCTCGAGTTCCCCAGTAACCATGTGTACAGATTTGATAAAGCTAAATTTTATAACAAGGTGGCAGAAGACCAGTTGAAACGGCAAAATAAGTATCAAAAGGCCAGTGGTAAATTAATAATATATGAAAAGGGAGAAAAAATTTTATTAAGAAATCGAGAATTACCCAGCACACTGGAAGGAATAACGAAGAAGTTATTGCTATTATACATCGGACCATATATAATATCCAATGTGAAAAATAATAATACCTATGAAATCAAAGAAATCGATTCAGAAAGGATAAAGGGAGTATATAACCAGGCTTCCATGAAAAAATATTATGAGTAATTGAATGTATGGAAGAAATAATATAAATCACTAAATTCAAAAATTAAGTAATGACTACTTACTACCTATTATTTAAAAAACAATTTATGGACAGAAGAAAATGAATTTTGAATTAAACCAAAATTCTAAAAAGAAGTAATGACTACTTACTACATATTATTTAGAAAACAATTTATGAATCAAAAGAAAATGAATTTTGAATTAAATCTCAAAATTCAAAAAAGAAGTAAGAACAACTTACTACCTTATCTTAAAAACAACTTTTAGAGATGAACAAGAAGAAAAAGAATTTGGATAAAACATTACAAACAATTATATATGGGACCAATTCTGAAAAACTTTCAAGAATAAAGAAATGGCAGTACAAACCACTGATACAATTTAAATGAATAAACTTATTGTGAAGTAAAATTAATGAGAATTTTATGTCAAATAAACAGAGATATTAAACATATGACATTAATAATAAAGAGTGCATTTGGATAAAAAGCAAGAGCAAAATAAAATTTTGATTAAGAAAGAAAAAACCATATATAAATAAATCCATAAGAAAAAGATGATCATATATAAATGTCAGTTGTAAGAAGGACAATTAAAAGAGTAATTGAAAAAACATAATACTAGTGGAACGATTCATAAGAATTAAGAAAGAAACAAAAATATAATACAAAATATATGCTACCAATGACCAGAAAGAGATTGTGATAACAGTCAAAAAATGACAGAGAATTAAAAACTTTACACTGAATAATGAGTGATAATTATATTATACCAGCTTCCAACCACAAGGAGAAATAAAATGCCAGCAGAGCTAACCATTGAGAAAAATAACTGAGATAGAAATTAACTAAGATAGAAATATTAATAGATCTGTTCGTATACGAAGTGAAATATCCAAAGATATTTTTTTTTTTTTATAGTCATAAGGTGGACTATTCTTATATAATTTTTATTAATGACTGTCTGAGATAAGTCCAGCAGTATTATTATGTATTGATCAGAGATGATTTACCTCTGTAATCAATAAATGACGTAGTATGGCCAGCAGAGTGTGAAGCCTACAGAGCCCCTCTGGACACTGCCCCAGCTAACATGTTAGGGAATTTTAGGGAATAAATATCCCAAGGATAAAGAAACGAGTTAAGAAGAAAATGGAAAAATAAAAAATAACGAACCTCAGATGACTATTACTATCAGTAAGAATCCAGTTAATAATGAAATATAGATCAGCTCAAAAATATAGAAGAAAAATTTTAGAAATGTGAAGGAAGTAAAGAAATATAATTTATAATATAATGTCATAAGCAATTACTTCAGACAAACTAAGTATGATCTGAACTAATCACTTCTGGAAGAGAGCAATCTGTAGCGTGACAGATAATCCACACAAATACATTACTCAATGATCATTAATAAAGCTCTAATATATGGAATATCCAGATGAGAATTAATTAAAATGCACTATTTACTAATATATTCACAAGAAAGGTTGAATAAAGAAAATTTCTGCAAATAATATAATATAATACAAATTTAAAAACCCAGAAGACTAAAAATGATAATAACAAAATTACCCAGGTAAGATAGAAGCAGGCAATTAATATACCCCGACAAGGAAACCAGACTAGAAGAAACAAAGGCATACACAGCGAAAAACTACTGAAGACAGAAGAAAGAAGAATAATTAAAACCAAAGAAGAAAGAAGTCTAATTAAAACTAGAGAAGAAAGAAGAACTAATTAAAACTAAATCTACCGAAGAAGGAAGAAAGAAGAAGAACCAAACTCAAAGAAGAAAGAAGAATAACCCAAAATAAAACTACAGAAGAAAGAAGAACAATCCAAAACTAAAGAAGAAAGAAGAATAATTAAAATCAAGGAAGAAAGAAGACTAATTAAAACTACTACTACAGAAGAAGGAAGAAAGAAGAACAATCAAAGCTACTGAAGACAGAAGAAAGAAGAGTAATTAAAACCAAAGAAGAAAGAAGACTAATTAAAACTACTGCTACTGAAGAAAGAAGAAGGAAGAACAATCAAAGCAACTGAAGACAGAAGAAAGAAGAACAATCAAAGCTACTGAAGACAGAAGAAAGAAGAATAATTAAAACCAAAGAAGAAAGAAGACTAATTAAAACTACTGCTACTGAAGAAAGAAGAAAGAAGAATAATTAAAACTAGAGATGAAAGAAGAATAACCAAAACCACTGAAGAAAGAAGAACAACCAAATCTACTGCAACTGAAGACAGAAGAAAGAAAAACAATCAAAGCTACTGAAGACAGAAGAAAGAAGAATAATTAAAACTAGAGAAGAAAGAAGAACTAATTAAAACTACTGAAGAAAGAAGAAAGAAGAATAATTAAAATCAAGGAAGAAAGAAGACTAATTAAAACTACTACTACAGAAGAAGGAAGAAAGAAGAACAATCAAAGCTACTGAAGAAAGAAGAAAGAAGAAGAATTAAAACTAGAGAAGAAAGAAGAATAACCAAAACCACTGAAGAAAGAAGAACAACCAAATCTACTACTACTGAAGAAGGAAGAAAGAAGAACAATCAAAGCTACTGAAGACAGAAGAAAGAAGACTAATTAAAACTACTATTACTGAAGAAGGAAGAAAAACCAAAACTACCACTACTGAAGAAAGAAGAAAGAAGAACAATTAAAACTAGAGAAGAAAGAAGAACTAATTAAAACTACTACTACAGAAGAAGGAAGAAGGAAGAAGAACCAAACTCAAAGAAGAAAGAAAACTAATTAAAACGAGAAAAGAAAGAAGAAAGAAGAATAAACCAAATTTACTGAAGACAGAAGAAAGAAGAATAACTCAAAACCAAAACTACTGAAGAAAGAAGAAACAAGACTAATTAAAACTACTACTACAGAAGAAGGAAGAAAGAAGAACGATCAAAGCTACTGAAGAAAGAAGAAAGAAGAATAATTAAAACTAGAGAAGAAAGAAGAATAACCAAAACCACTGAAGAAAGAAGAACAACCAAATCTACTACTACTGAAGAAGGAAGAAAGAAGAACTTTCAAAGCTACTGAAGACAGAAGAAAGAAGACTAATTAAAACTACTATTACTGAAGAAAGAAGAATAAACCAAATTTACTGAAGACAGAAGAAAGAAGAAAGAAGGATAATCCAAAACTACAGAAGAAGGAAGAATAACCAAACTCAAAGAAGAAAGAAGAATAATTAAGACAACCCATATAAAACAAAAACCCCATAGGGAAAGAACCCCCAAAAAACCCCAAAATCAATGAATGTCCAAAGAGAAAGTATAACACCCTAAAAAACCATATCACTGTAAAACTGACAAAAAACTAAAAGTGTTAGTAGTATTAAATATTAGTGCATTCAAAAAGTTATTGTGTAGTTTGTATAAACAAATCTTCACAGTTCCCCCATGGTTGAATATTTCATGTTAAAAACTAGAGAAAGTCTAGTAAATATATTGATAATTCACCATAGACAAGTGCAAGTGATCAAATTATAAATAATAAACTTTAAAAAAGGTGCATGAGTTACAGTACAAAGCAATAAACTTTAAGTTTTATGAACAGTGTCTACTTTGATAATGAAATAGTAATGTTACTAATAAAAAGCTACTAAAGCTGTATGAACATTCCATAGAATGGAATATAACTTAGATAGCCAGGGTTATACTTAAAAAGGGGGCATAAATCTTGTAAAATGGGGAATTACAAAACAAATTGTTAATGTTGAGTAGTATAAGATGTTAACCATTATATGTAACCAGGATGTCAGATTCCTATTACAGATAGTAATTAGATAAGTAAGAATTATCCATAAGAAATGTTAGTGTTATAATTTGTTATTTTATTGTTCATTTTAATTTAGGAATGACATATCTAAAATTAGATACCATTCCAATGCTATAGAATATTTTTTATTTATGTTATTAGGTAATATACTAAGCAATGTTATTCAGAACACCAGTTTTGATATAGAGAGATGTTATATGTTAATTATATAATCAATAATTTATGTTATACCAGTCAGAGAAGGATATAAAATAACTACATTAATAAAACATTTGGAAATTAGCCACACATCAGATCTAGGCCAAAGAATAAATTTAAACTGCAGAATAATTAACAAACCTAGTCTTATAAACCAGATAAAATGACAATATTTAGGCAAGATAAACTCAACATATTAAATACTATGTAAATAAGGCTTTCTAGAGATATGGTCATTATATGAGTAAAATTATTTAATTGTCTAATAAAATACCATTAAAACTGAAATAGATTAACTGACACTATCCTAGGGGGAGTCATATACAAATCAATTATATTAAAAAACCATCATTAATATACTAAATTGCAATAAAATAAGTGAGAATTGATAATTATACAAATTTCAGATTTAATAGAATAATAATTATATTAGGGAAAATGGCTATTATTTACTTAGAAGACAGGAAGTATAATTTTAGGCCTACCTCCCAAAAATTATAAGAAATATAATTTTCAGATAAAACTTTGTAATACTAACTTAATTACTATCAAAATAAGTAGAATAGAATAGTGAAAACGAATATGTATTTTATATTTCAAACAGTTAACTAATAACGAATTTATTTTATGAGCATAATGTACATTTTTAAAGTGTGTCGGAAGTTATGGCAATTTGAAACAATGTATGAGATATATTATATAGGCTAAGATTTTCATGAGACGAAGGAAATACAGACAGTTCATTATTATACCTCGAAGAGAGCACTTCATGTGAATATTTGATAGAACCAACCTTTAATGGCCGTTACGTCATAACGGAGTTCGGAATCATTTTATGTAAAACTAAATTTTTAACTATTTTAATGAAAGTGAAGTGGTGAAGTTGACCCATGAACTACATAACACCTATAAACGAAATCACATATAACTAATTAAATGAAATAACACTGAAATCGCACCAAACACTAAGAGAAAATTCAAGGTTAACTGACACGCATAAACACCAGTAGATATACCCATTTAACAACATTTTTACACAAAGTGAACTATTCCATGATACACCAGTGACAATAAACTATACCCCAGAAGATCATATACAGTTGCGAAGAACATTTAACCGAAGAAAGGCCATATTATCTCAACAAGTACTTTGTTTACATTAGAAGCTATCAACGCGCATGCGTCAGGCGGCCATTTTGATCCAGTTTCGTCACCGCCATAAGACACGACTAGACTGCTTTCTGGTTCGAATAAAATTATATATAAACTTTTATTATTAATAATTACCATTATATTGTGTAAAATTAAGACCTTTTTTGAATTGTAAGTGTTATACTTTCATGTCCCTGACCTTCTCTGGCTTTTTATATAAATAACCGTTCAAAGAACCTGTTTAAATAATACAACTGTAAAACTTCTAATATCGACCGACCCTGAGCGAGTCGATATGGCTTTGTAACCTCGATTAATTAATCGACCAACCTTATTATTGTGTTTAATAAACGTTTTTGTTTGTTTTTTGGTAAATTGAAGTTGATTTCTCTTATAAAAGGACATAATCATTAATTAACCAAGAAAACTAGATAATCTTTAAAGGCAGTATATGCGAAACTACAACATTTCAAGAGTAAGAAGAAGAGAGCCGTTTTTCGCCTAACTTGAAGTTAACTGGATTATCTTTTTAACAAATTTACCGAACAGAAATTTATTACCAAATTAAACACCATACTATTATAATTATAATTACGATCAACAACCTCAATTTATTCCTAAATATTAAGCACATAAATACACCGAAAATATTTTTTCCGAAATTATTTTTTTTTTATAAATATAAATTTTAAATTTATATTTTATTTCAATTTGCTACCCCAGCAAAATACACTGAGTTTATTTGATAATAACAAAGACCAGGAACTTTACCAAATCGACGATTCCCAGAGCGGAACGTCACTACTACACATACACACCATAAAAATTATCCTGGGTAATATTATACCAGAACACTATACAATTACAATTATAGTATGGTTGTATTACAAAAGCGAAGATCAACAGTGAGAGCTTAGAAGACAAGAAGATATTAGCTACGTTACTACACACATTCTTACATTGAAATAATCTCGTTTTATTACAAAATTGACTAGCCCAACCAGTGGGGCTTACAGGAGAGCACAATTGACATACACCGATATTTATTTTATTATTCCCACCACTATCACAGTATTATTACAAATTTGGCTTCCATCGCGGGGCTTGAACGAGGAGGACTTCATTGAATTATTACAATATATATATATATATATATATTCTCGAATCATGTTGGATGTTATGTATACTTTGTGGATTGTGTATGGTGAGTTAGTTTTGTTGTTTTGTGTTGTGTTCTCTTCTGGGAATTCTGAGTGGCTGTTTCTCTGCCTTTATCATACACCCATCTCGTCGTATCGCTAGAGCACTCTGGGGCGGCTCAAAGGAATTAGAGTACTTGAGTTTTTTTCGGATTCTTTGTCACTATGTTTTGTAGGTTAGGTTTGTGTTAGGTGTTTTATTGGCATTTACGTTTTGTTGTTGTGTGTTGTGAATTGTGCAATTCTGGCGGCGGTATGCTACCAGGGATTGCCCCACCCCATTTCCGGCGTTCTCCAGAAACTTTCGGTGTTGGATGGAGTAGATGAGGACAGGTTGTTGGTCTTCTTGGACCTGGTCCTGCAGTTGGCAGATTTCCCGGGTGTGTCCGATGAGGAGGTCTTGTCCCTTATATACCCGTATTGCCGGGGTTCATTGGCCGGTCTGGTCACCAGCACTCTGCGTCGGGGCTGCAGTGTCGACACCTTCCATGGGGAAGTGTTGGATTTCTTCATACACCATCGACGATGTTCCCAGCTTAAGTTAGATTTATTCTATCGCCTACAGGCCAATGGAGAGGCATTGGGGGACTTCGTGCACGATGTAAGGAAAGCTGCCTGTTTATTAAGGTTGGGGTTGCCCGAGACGGAAGTTATACAGGTAATACGAGAAGGGCTGAATCCCCAAGAGAGATCCCGGCTGGTCTTCGCAGATCCTCCACGCTCTTTTGCGGACCTGGACCAGACCTGGTGGTTTGTGGACCTGGTGGTGTGTGCATGCCAGAAGGGTCCAGGAGAATGATGAGTCCCGGGGAAGAGCTGCTAAAGATGTCCACTACTCCAGTGGTTCATTAGGAAGAGCTAAAAAGGACAAACATGGTGGTTGGTGGAGAACACAAGAAACTGTAAGAAAAACTGAATATTCCGGAAGTAATGGAGGCTACAAGGGGGTGGCAAGTGAGAAGACTGTAGCAACAGCTACAGCACAGAAGAGAAATAAGTATGAAACTAACAGGGGAAGAAGGAGAAATTATATTAGTAAACAAACATCGGCAAGTAGGGAGCCTGTAGCAAGTTATTCCTATTTGGAGAGTAAGGAAACTTTAAAGGTTCCAGAGGAATTACGAGTGTCTAATAGAGTAGTGGATGAAGAAGGTGAAGCGGAAGAAGAAAAGCGGAATAACTTCTGTGGATCGATACGAGACGACAAGAAACGTCTGTTGATACTGAATTGCAGGACTCAGAGAGGACGTCATGGTTGAATCTGGATGCCACAGAGTTTGTTCCGGTGTCTCCATCTCGGTTCGTGAGGGATCCAGATCCTGTGACATCATCATCGTCTACGCAGGGATATGAGAAGTCACTTGATGGTGTAGCTTTACCATCGCCAGTAGAAATTAATTTAGTCATTGCACATGAACCTGGACAGCTGGATTGCAGGGTGGAAAAGGTTGAGGACGTTGTAGTTGCTGAGAGTGGTGAAGGAGAGGAATCGAAGGAAGAGTCAGAAGAGCGGTCTGCAGATGCTGCGCAGGGGAGTATAGTTGTAAGTGTTAGGGAGACTGAAGAGTCTGAGTTTGCAGATGGACACGGGGATGTCCAGGGGCAAGTGTTTCTGAGGTTGCGGATGGACAAGGGGATGTCCATGCCGCAAGTGAGGTAGAAGTTGAGGAGGAATTTGGTGGCAGCATTGTGGAGTGTGTGAGTGAGAATGATGTAGTGTGTGAAGATGTGCAGACGCCTTCTGTAAGTAGTGTTGAGGATTCCGAAGACCGGAAAGAAGTTCCAGGCGGACCAGGTGAGCAACTAGAGGAGGATGAAGATGTGCAGTGTTCGAATGGTGGTAGTGGACGTGATGGCGATGATGTTGATGATGAACGTGTTGATGAAAAGGAGGACGAAAATGAGTGTGATGAAAAAATTGGTGAAGAGCTGAGGGAAGATGCGGTTGAAGATGGATCAGAGGAGCAACTGGAAGATGCTGAGGATGTGCAGTGTCATGAGGTTGATTTGGATTATGGGGACGAAAAAGGGGAAATAGTAGAAGAGGAGTTAGATGATGAGGATAATCCAAAGCGGAAGGAAAGTAGTGAGGTAAGTTGCCTTGATTCTGATTCAGAAGAAACAAAGCAGTACAGCTCAACGCGAGATAATTTCTCAGAGAGTTGTGTCCGAAAGGAATGAGTACCAAAAGTCCGTCACAGAAAGATGAGAAGAAGCGGTTAACGGGTAGCGGGTAGATGTTCACCACAGTCCCAGTGGTGTTCGTCTGCTTCAGGGTTGCGCCCCTGCCCACGCGAGCCTTGGTTTCCTCCATTCATTCTTATTTCCGGAGGGAGCCATGTCCTTACCCTTACTCCTAGCTATTGACCCTTTAATGATCCTTGCCCCGTTTCATCTTCCCGATTTTCCTACCCCTGCCCCTAAAAAAAAAAAAAAAAAAAATCGATAAGGAGTTAGAGACTTGCCGAAAGTGCACATTTAGATTGTGGTCCTGGAGATTGTCAGTTTCCCCTGTTTGGAAGGTTATCATGGAGAAAGTTAGAGAGTTGGAGAGTGCCCTTACATTGTCGTGGTCTTGGAGATCTGGAGATCGTCAGTTTCCCCTGTTCTAAAAGTAAGATGGAGAAGTTATGTGCTGTTGTTTCGTTGTTAATAGTGCTTGAATTTGTTTGTTGATCATTGTAGGATCGGGCCATGCCACATTCCTCGGTTGATTTTCCAGGTGTGTTATTTTTGCGCTAAGTGTGGTTTGTTTAGATGGCGAAAAGTGAACCCCCCCTGCTAGTTACGCTGTATTTGAAAAGGTAAGAGAAGGGATTGATGTTCGCGTGCCCTCTGCGCGGTCTTCTCTGCCTTGTGAATCGGGTCCGCCCACCCTAGTGTGGGGAGGTGGGCCAGTCATGTGTCAAGGATTGATGATGCCTTGTTTTGCTGCACATGGCTGGTCGGTCCACGAGGTGGACGGTTCTCGAAGGGTACTCGCATATCAAGGTTAGTAGCACCTTGTTGGCCTTCGGGCATGGATATGTGAGTACCAGCAGAGGTAGGTGGTGATCACTGGAGAGGGTGACGTGTTGGGGCGGTCCCGAGAGTTTGGCATCGCGGAGGGGACTCGCGTGGGGATGGTTGCAGTATGGTAGAGATTCTCAGTCCTGGGATGGGGGGATGTAGAAGTCTATCGTCCTGGGTCTCAGTTGTTGGGTTTAGGAGGCCTTGGTGGTCAGTTCTCAGAGCTGGTATCAGCGATTCTTGTCTTTCTCCTTTTCTTCTCTGTTCCTTATCTCTGCATGCGGACCAGGGCCCAGCGAGCATGCAGGACGCACACTTACACCTTCTCTTTCAGACACACACTGGCATACTTACACTCCTTCCTTCTGCTTCTTTCGTTTTCCTGAGGCACTGAACCCACCAAGAGCGAATAAGAGTCTGAGATTTTCCAGGATCCCTACAGCAGTCGAGGTCGAGTACTGGTTTGGTTTGGGTCAACCAGGTTGCCCTTTTGGGGTGAGGGTGTGCCGTACTTTGTTCGGCCCGAGAAAGGCGGTTGCCGAGATGGGCGATGTTCTTTTAAAACGGGCGGGTTCTTGACGTCACGCAGTGCCACTGCATCGCGTTGCCGCTGCGTATGTAGATGGTTTGTTGTGTAGCGACGATATTCAGGCTGCAGGCCCAGCTGTGATCTGCGTGTGCCTGCATTTGCCAAACTTTCGTGGTTAGACATTACTTACAAATTGTTCTCATTTCTGTTTGAACCCTCAGCTAGGTAGCCTGCTCTCGACTGACGGCACTCATCTGTTCAGACTCCGTTGCTCTTCTCTATGAGAGGCTAAATTAAAGTTCTGCTCCAGATATGTATTATTTAATGTGCTTCTAAAATATTAACCCCAAAATATTCTTTTTTGTGACTGTTTCAGCTTTAATGGTAAACGATAACTTGTGTGTGCATGTGTGTTAGTCTTCAATTCGGGCATTAAATTAAATTAGAGATTAACGCAGTATGGAAGTGAATGTAGCGGGTTAAATTGATTACAGTAATGCAAAATGATAATAGATATCTTACACTCAGCTGTTTTTTTTTGTGTCGTTAATAATTATAGTATACATAGAAGAATCATGTCCTGAATAAAATACTTAAACAAAATTAGTTGTTAAATGAAATAAGGCACAGCTGGTGGTCCGATCGAGGTTAATACGAATAAGTGGTGATGTGTTTATAGTTGCTGCTGAAGCATTAGAGTGTGTGTTCGCAATTTAATAATGATGGCGTGTGTGTGTGAGCTGTGGTGAGATCATGTTCATTGCCTGTCACAGGTGCTCGAACAAGGGCGAGATGGGTGTCGGGTGTAGACATTCAGCTGTCTACCCTTCTGGCAGAGATTACACTTAAGCCATGACATGCCATCAGTCGGGACTCACGCACACAGACACACTTGTGGAGGTACTCTGCCCCAGGACTTATTGCTGCTATCAAGACTCTACAGGTTAACCAGGGTTACTTAAGTACACCGGACGATCCAGGTGGGACCATTCTCTTTATTTTATACTCTCTCAACTACCACTACACTGTGAATCCACAGAAGCTCCCAGAAGCAGACTCATGAGGCCGCGTTTAATTTGCTAAAGTTCTGCAAAAACTCTCATGTTAAGTTCTGTGCCTACATGTGTGGACCTTATATAATTAAGTCTTATGCAACCTATTATATCTTCTTATACTATGTAAGAAAATTGCACACACACACACACAGGTATCCGCAGGCTCTGCTCTAAGTTTTACCTTTTTAATGAGTTAAATCTATTTGAGAGTTAGTTATTTTCTGCTTGTTCATGTCATAAGGTCATGGCAGAATTCCGGACTAATGGGGGCTGTCTGATTTCTTTACATGCTTAAACTATTTTCATGATTATATATGCGGAGTTGCTTCATAATTATTGATGTGGTAGTTGATTAATATTTTTGAGTCTCTGGTTCTGTTGGGGGCATTTCCATTTCCCGTGTTATTTATATTTGCATATTACTGATGATTAACTGAGAATTACTAAGTTCGCCTTGTTACATATATATGTATATTTATTTGTTCTTTATTGCAAGGGGTTATTATGAGAGGTTCAGTACAGAAATGGTGGATGTGTGTTATGTATGTGTTTGTGTGTAATTTTCACTTTTCGAGGGGAATGTGTCAGAAATTATATAAAAAAAAAAGTGCTTACAAAATTACTCAAAAGGCTAGCCTCTTTAATTTCACTTTATATAGCACTCAAAGATTTCAATTTTACTTGTGAACAAAATTATTGCAAGAATTAACTTGGACATAGCGTGGCAGGGTCTATACAATTTATATTTAAGCTCAAATTCACTCACAATCTTATGCTGTGAAGAATACTGACATATATATTATAACATTGCCAAACCCTGATCACATTTGATATAAAAAAGTATGTAAAAAAATGCCAAGAAACAATATATTTTGATAGATAAATGATAACGAGAATGAAAGTAGTAAATATAATCAATAGTGAAGGAGGAAGAATACAACCAAAGGTGGTCACAAAACAAGAAAATACGAACTAGACTGACAGACAACTGACGTTGACCCAACCCCAGAGATTGGCCAGATATCAACCAAAGTAAAGCGAGACAAGAAGACAGTGAAGAAAAAAGAAGAAAATAAAAAATTACATGGCCATAACAAGTAACTAACAAGATTGTTTTAAAAGAGCATAATTTTTTTATTATTGTTAATAATTTATGTTTAAATTTTTATTAGTGGTGACTTGTAAATGACAGTATCTCAGCAATTGTTGTACATAAAAAACCATGTGTAGATATGATTGTATGTATATCCTTATCTATAGGAGATGTGTCAGCTGTTATGTTTAAGATTACACTCATACAGACAGGGAATAGAAATGTGTGCGTGGTTCAATCAGAGAACAAATTGTATATCCTAATATATACTTTGGAACTTTTACTAAGATTATTTCAGCAGTATGTATGTTATCTCAACATTATGTGTTTGAAAGTATAAGGTTTTGGAGAGTTTATTTATTCAATAACATTATTGCTGTTGCTACAGATGTAGTATGTTTCAATTAACACAATATATTTTAACATTATTGAATTGTTGTTATTATTACTAATTATGACATTTCAGACCAATTTTTATCACTTTAATGACAATATATACAAAGTTATGTTTTGTTTGAAAGATGTATTTACAATACCATGTTGTTTTCATATTATAAAATGATATGTGACAGTCTGAAGTTAACAAAAGAGACATGAACTCATTAGATACAAAAACTTTGTAATAATAGTGAGATCGTGAGAAATATAAGGGTAATTAGAGATAGGTAGGGAGTGACAAAGTTGAACAGTGAAGTGATAAGTGTAATAAAATAAACAGCATATAATCTTAAGAAAAAAGAGTTAAACAAGTGTGACAAACCCAAAATATAAGCACATGTTAAATGAGCAACTAAGTTAAGTATATTAGACTGAAAAAACACAAAATAATTGTGAATGTAAAAAAACAGAAAAAATATTATCTCAGTATAAAAATCACCAGGATGATTACTGTTATAAAAGAGATGGTGTAGGTATAGCACTCACCAAATTTGTTCATTTGTTAATTTAAAGAAAGAAGTTATTGGCTTAATGTTTAAGGCAATAATTACCAGAAGAAATAGTTTTACAGTAATATGTTAGTATGTTTTAAGTAAGTAAGGAATTTATAAAGAAAATAATAGCAATACCTTTATAAGAAATAATAGGCAAATTATATTAATTATGTGTAACGAAAGGGAACATGGCAGAATTATATTAAAACTTAGAAATAAGTAAATTATGTATTAACATAGTATTATCAATTTTGGACTAAAACATTAATACATGACTTAGACCAATCTTGTAAGATATCAAACTAATTGTTGAAAGAAAATAGGAACATCTATGTAAAGATTACAACCATTGAAATTATCCCCAAGTAAATATAGCCATTATAAAATATTTATTCAAATTAAACAAAAAATTCAAGGTTTGATAACAATGGGTTTATTTTGAGATCGACCAGGTAGAATAATTACGTTACCATGGAAACTGTGGAGTAACAAGCCAAAAATACCGTTAGATTTTTTACTGAATGTATGACGCTTTAATGAGATAGACGCTAATTTTCGAGTGACCAAAATTGTCCATTAAAACATAGAAAATATCAGAAAAAGTTATTACTAAGTGTATATCAAGACATAAGATAAAGGCTGGAGCCATATTATTGAAGTTGAGGCCAAATTAACGAAAAAAGAAAATAAATTACTACCAGTTAAACTGAAAAAGATGCCTGATGTCCTGAACCCAGCAAATTAAAGAAGATTATAGTATAACCCATGAATAACAGATCGTATGAATTCGCCATAACTACGGAAGTGATAAGTACCTCTTAAATTACCCGAAATACATAAATAAACTCACGTTAATTATCTCACTAAAGGTCGAAATCTCACTGAACTGAAATTCATTACTTTCAAAGATTAAAAAGAAATTTAAGTCACTGACAATTTATAAACTAACCAATATAAACTGTTGTTAATGATCCATAACTTGTAAACACTTTTACTACACTGCGCTAAACAAATTACACCTACACAATATGTTAGTTAAGTTTACTTGATGTAAAGGTGTGTATTTTTATTGTTTTTAAAACATTTGTAATCCTTTGAACGTAACCTCAAGATCCTATGACAAACGACATTAATAATTTGTATACAATTTTTAACAGACGCCACATTAAACGTCTGGTATCAATTCAAATATCGATTGTCAAACCCTGTAATTGTCTCATATAAATAACCGGAGCATTTGTATTAGAATAATTTGTATTAAATGAATAATAATCACTAATAAAAAATGTGTAAGTATTGAGTGTAACCACGGTGTTATAATTTCATTAGGAGGTGCACAATATTTTATGTACATTTTCGCAGATGACTGACGATTTACACAGCCCACGCATCGAACGGCTGTGTGCTACAGTGGGCCTAGCTAGCGGAAATATTTGAATTATTCAAACCGCTTGAGCGGCGCTAGTCATACGCCCTTGAATTTTCTTTTAATTGTTTTGAGAAAACAATTTGGCGCCACCGGGACTTTCTCACCCCTAGTGAACATCAAGACCTGGTTATTCGTACGTTCGCCACGAACGAAATCTACAGAAGTTGCACGCAATCGAACTACGGATCGAGAAGACACGTACACTCATTACACACAAATTGTACATTATTTACATTTAGCAGAGTAAGACGGTAGCAGTATTCACGGTAGAATACAAATTGGCGCGCCAACTAGTGGAGCTAGAATAATAAAGAATTTATACAATTAAACCCTATAAATTCTAGCGGCGATTACGAAAGATTACAAAATGCACACCAGAGGAGTGTCGAAAAAATTGGCAAAGGAGAAGGAGATGGAAGAAAACAGAGGGGAAGAAGAGGAAGGAACACCGATTGAAGAAGTGGAGACAATAATAACTACAACAGAACCAAGCCAAGACGAAGAAACGGAATTACAGGCGGGCGACAAGGGAGAATTTAGAGGAGACCCGAACATACTAAAATTAATGGAAATGATGAACAATAATTTGAAGGAGATGAACAATAAATTCGACAAGAATGAGGAGAGCTTGAAGGAGATGAACAATAAATTCGACGGCATGAAGAAAGAAACCAATGAAAATTTCAAAAAACAGGAGGAGAAAATAGATGAAAAATTGGACAAGAAGTTTGAGTCAATTAATGAAAAAATAGTGAGTACTAAGGAAGAATTGAGGAAAACAGTCAACCAAAATAATGAAATACTACAACAACGATTGCTGGAGGAAATTCAGCAAAGAAGCGAAGAATTGAAGGAAGAATTGAGGGAACAGCTGAAGGAGGACCACGAGAAAAATAAAGAAGAAATGAAGCTACAGATGGCACACCAATTAATGGAGTACCGAGAAGAAGCAAAACAGCAGGTTACGGAAATCAACGACAAATTAGAGGAAACGTTGGAGAAGCTAGAGAAGACCAACGAAAATGTTTCTGGAGTCCGCAAGGAGGTACTCGATAAAATGAACCGTCTCGAAGGAGAAAATAAGAGAAGAATTGAGGAAGGTCATGAAGAAACAGTCAGAAGATGTACCCAGATAGACCAGGACATACACCAAGTCCGGGAAGAAAACCAGAAAGAGGTAGCAGCTGTACGAACAGACTTGGGAGAACGAATGGAAGGAGTTTACAGCAACTTAAATAAAGTAGATAGCAAAGTAGACAAAAACCAACAGAGGATTGACGAAATGCGCAGAATAGAAGAGTCATTACGGGAAGAAGTGGATGCCTGGCGTGACCGACCATGTAATAATAATCATGTCATGAACACAGACAACAGAGATGCTATTAATTTCCGTAATTATAAAAGAAACCCTATTGAATTCTTGAAGAGGGTAGAAGAGTTAATCATCAAGAATCGAGAGACTCGATGGACTACAATAAGAGGGATGTTGGACGAAATGTTCAAGGAGACATACGACAACTGGTGGACTGCCACTCGACCAGACATCCAAAACCTTCAAGACTTTAAGACTCAGTTCAAGGCTAAATACTGGTCTGAGTCAACTCAGAATATGGTCCGCAATAACCTGAGCAATGGAAGGTATGAAAACCAGAATGGACAATCCCTTACCTCCTACTTCTTGGGAAAAATCTGCATGGCCAGGAATTTGGAGCCACGTATACCTGAAGAGTGTCTGGTAATACAATTATCTTACCACTGCGACGACGCCATCCAAAAGGCACGGATGTACAGCCAGGTAAAGACCATCCAAGATATGGCTAGCTTACTAGAAAGCCATGAACATGAGTGGCAGTACAGGAAAAATAGAGGGTACAGCTTCAGAAATAATCGAACCAATGAGGGACAATTGTCACAGAACCAACAGGGAGATAATAAACCACCGATAAATAACCCTAACAATTACCAAGGGAACACACGGGGCAATAACGTGCCCAGAAATTTTAACAGAAGTGGAAACCATAATAATAACAACTTCAGGAACAACCACAGGGGTAATTTCCCGTCGAATGGTTACAACAACAATTATCGCCCTGGAAACAACAGTAATCAGAACAATCATCCAGGATACCGGCCACAGGTAAATTACATAAGGGGGCAAAGACAAAGGAGCCCAAGAAGAAACTATCCATCATCTAACTATCGGCGAACGTACTATAACCAGGTACCCGATACGAAGAAGATCACAGGCACAGTGTGGATAACCGGAATAATCAACAGGAGCCGAACGCTAACCAACCATCAAACACTACTGATGTTGGGGGCAATGAGGTCAATCCTCATTTAAACGCTTAAGGCCAGTGAAAACTGCGGACAGCCCATCACTGGACCAATCTCTGGGTGAATATAAGACAACACATGACAAGAAGATCACAATAATATGTACTAATTATTTGAAAAATATAAGGGACGATTTGATCGAAGAATAACCAAAACTACTGAAGAAAGAAGAATAATCAAATCCACTGAAGAATTTATAAACTTAGCTTACCACGACTTTACGGAAGCTACCCCATACACAATGATGTTTGAGCGGCCACCGCCTAGAGAGATAACTGATATGATCCAATTCCCCACCAACACCGAATATCAATTCGAGAAAAAAAGATTCTATAACAGAATAGCCGAAAAGGTAGAGCAACAAAAGAATAAATACGCTAAGAACCAGAAAAAGACTATTAAGTACGAGGTAGGAGAAAGGGTACTGTTAAAAAACAGAGAACTACCCAGCTCCATAGAAGGCATCACTAGAAAGTTACTATTATTATACGTGGGACCATACACTATAACAAAAGACAAGGGCAATAACACTTACGAGATCACTCACCCCGTCACCAAGAAAATAAAGGGGGTATACAATCAAGCCTCAATTAAGAAATATTATGACAACCAACAATAACTGTAAAAAACAATTTAAAGTAAAAAACCAACAAAAATACTTTAAATAAAGAAAAAAAATAAAGTGACAAACAAACAAGTCTGCCAATGTCATAAAGAAAAGATCTCTAAAGAACGTCAAAATTCCAAAACATTCGTAAGTACAGCTTACACTAAGCATTAGAGAAACCATTATGATGAATAAAAATTGTAAAAAATCAAAAAAAGATATGTAAGAAAAGCTTACCCAAATATCTTAATAATATTTTAGAACAAGTAAAAATGGAGAGATAAAAGTCACAAGGCATTCAGATAAAGTAAGAGCAACCAACTTACTACAATATTTAAATAAAAATTAACAATAGAGGAGTGTAGTTACAAAACATTCCTCCAAAATAAGGTTAAATTACCATATTATTTAGCCAAAAAATGAGGCATAAAAAGCATAACATACTGTAAAGGAATAAGCTACAAAAAATTCCTAACTAGTAAGAAGCCATAACTTACTATGATATTTTAAAAATTATGAAAAAATATCAATCAAAATGATCAGCTTCCACAACTATTTAGAAAGAGGGGAAGTAAAATTACCCAAACCAATGATCACAAAACAATATAAATGAAATCAACGTTCTAAGAGTTATAATGTGAAAGGAGATGAAACAAAGAGTAATTAAAAATGAATAAAAATGTGAATTGTATCAATAAAAAACAATGCTTCAAATAGTATCTATAAAGAAAGATGAAACAATATATGACTCGAACTGAGCTATAATGAAGTATAAAAGTAAAAGATTCCCAACAAATATTATGATTATGATTATTATTATTGTTATTTTGAGTCACGAGTTGACTATATTTAAGAATTATTAATTGAGATTGTCTGTTGAATGAACCAGCAATCATTTTACTGAGCAGGGATGATGTTCCCCTGATATCAGTATAAGAGTAGTTTTGATGAAAAAGAAGATTTATAGGGAATAAGTTATAATAAAAATTCAATAAGCCAGTTCGCAATATGAGAAGATAATGAAGAAAAGACTAAGAAGAATGGAATTAAAGGATACAGAATTAATTATAAAAAATGAATGAGAAGCAGGAGAATTTGAAAAAATAAAAAAATTAAAAAAATTTGATACGATACAATTGATAATTTCATCAAACTCAAATTCACGTTTTATAAAATGATCAATTTTGGTGGAAGGGCATTATATAACATTGCCAAACCCTGATCACATTTGATATAAAAAAGTATGTAAAAAAATGCCAAGAAACAATATATTTTGATAGATAAATGATAACGAGAATGAAAGTAGTAAATATAATCAATAGTGAAGGAGGAAGAATACAACCAAAGGTGGTCACAAAACAAGAAAATACGAACTAGACTGACAGACAACTGACGTTGACCCAACCCCAGAGATTGGCCAGATATCAACCAAAGTAAAGCGAGACAAGAAGACAGTGAAGAAAAAAGAAGAAAATAAAAAATTACATGGCCATAACAAGTAACTAACAAGATTGTTTTAAAAGAGCATAATTTTTTTATTATTGTTAATAATTTATGTTTAAATTTTTATTAGTGGTGACTTGTAAATGACAGTATCTCAGCAATTGTTGTACATAAAAAACCATGTGTAGATGTTATATGTGTGAATAAATGTACAGTTACACGGTTATTAAATATAATAAAAGATTTATTATACAGCTACAATAGTGAATACATCGAGAGCGTGTTGCTCTTATGGCGATCGCCCTGTGACCCACTCACATGCCCCGCTATACATATGTCATGGCGTATCCCCACTCTTATAACTTATGGTACTACTCACAACAGTAGATATGATTGTATGTATATCCTTATCTATAGGAGATGTGTCAGCTGTTATGTTTAAGATTACACTCATACAGACAGGGAATAGAAATGTGTGCGTGGTTCAATCAGAGAACAAATTGTATATCCTAATATATACTTTGGAACTTTTACTAAGATTATTTCAGCAGTATGTATGTTATCTCAACATTATGTGTTTGAAAGTATAAGGTTTTGGAGAGTTTATTTATTCAATAACATTATTGCTGTTGCTACAGATGTAGTATGTTTCAATTAACACAATATATTTTAACATTATTGAATTGTTGTTATTATTACTAATTATGACATTTCAGACCAATTTTTATCACTTTAATGACAATATATACAAAGTTATGTTTTGTTTGAAAGATGTATTTACAATACCATGTTGTTTGCATATTATAAAATGATATGTGACAGTCTGAAGTTAACAAAAGAGACATGAACTCATTAGATACAAAAACTTTGTAATAATAGTGAGATCGTGAGAAATATAAGGGTAATTAGAGATAGGTAGGGAGTGACAAAGTTGAACAGTGAAGTGATAAGTGTAATAAAATAAACAGCATATAATCTTAAGAAAAAAGAGTTAAACAAGTGTGACAAACCCAAAATATAAGCACATGTTAAATGAGCAACTAAGTTAAGTATATTAGACTGAAAAAACACAAAATAATTGTGAATGTAAAAAAACAGAAAAAATATTATCTCAGTATAAAAATCACCAGGATGATTACTGTTATAAAAGAGATGGTGTAGGTATAGCACTCACCAAATTTGTTCATTTGTTAATTTAAAGAAAGAAGTTATTGGCTTAATGTTTAAGGCAATAATTACCAGAAGAAATAGTTTTACAGTAATATGTTAGTATGTTTTAAGTAAGTAAGGAATTTATAAAGAAAATAATAGCAATACCTTTATAAGAAATAATAGGCAAATTATATTAATTATGTGTAACGAAAGGGAACATGGCAGAATTATATTAAAACTTAGAAATAAGTAAATTATGTATTAACATAGTATTATCAATTTTGGACTAAAACATTAATACATGACTTAGACCAATCTTGTAAGATATCAAACTAATTGTTGAAAGAAAATAGGAACATCTATGTAAAGATTACAACCATTGAAATTATCCCCAAGTAAATATAGCCATTATAAAATATTTATTCAAATTAAACAAAAAATTCAAGGTTTGATAACAATGGGTTTATTTTGAGATCGACCAGGTAGAATAATTACGTTACCATGGAAACTGTGGAGTAACAAGCCAAAAATACCGTTAGATTTTTTACTGAATGTATGACGCTTTAATGAGATAGACGCTAATTTTCGAGTGACCAAAATTGTCCATTAAAACATAGAAAATATCAGAAAAAGTTATTACTAAGTGTATATCAAGACATAAGATAAAGGCTGGAGCCATATTATTGAAGTTGAGGCCAAATTAACGAAAAAAGAAAATAAATTACTACCAGTTAAACTGAAAAAGATGCCTGATGTCCTGAACCCAGCAAATTAAAGAAGATTATAGTATAACCCATGAATAACAGATCGTATGAATTCGCCATAACTACGGAAGTGATAAGTACCTCTTAAATTACCCGAAATACATAAATAAACTCACGTTAATTATCTCACTAAAGGTCGAAATCTCACTGAACTGAAATTCATTACTTTCAAAGATTAAAAAGAAATTTAAGTCACTGACAATTTATAAACTAACCAATATAAACTGTTGTTAATGATCCATAACTTGTAAACACTTTTACTACACTGCGCTAAACAAATTACACCTACACAATATGTTAGTTAAGTTTACTTGATGTAAAGGTGTGTATTTTTATTGTTTTTAAAACATTTGTAATCCTTTGAACGTAACCTCAAGATCCTATGACAAACGACATTAATAATTTGTATACAATTTTTAACAGACGCCACATTAAACGTCTGGTATCAATTCAAATATCGATTGTCAAACCCTGTAATTGTCTCATATAAATAACCGGAGCATTTGTATTAGAATAATTTGTATTAAATGAATAATAATCACTAATAAAAAATGTGTAAGTATTGAGTGTAACCACGGTGTTATAATTTCATTAGGAGGTGCACAATATTTTATGTACATTTTCGCAGATGACTGACGATTTACACAGCCCACGCATCGAACGGCTGTGTGCTACAGTGGGCCTAGCTAGCGGAAATATTTGAATTATTCAAACCGCTTGAGCGGCGCTAGTCATACGCCCTTGAATTTTCTTTTAATTGTTTTGAGAAAACAATTTGGCGCCACCGGGACTTTCTCACCCCTAGTGAACATCAAGACCTGGTTATTCGTACGTTCGCCACGAACGAAATCTACAGAAGTTGCACGCAATCGAACTACGGATCGAGAAGACACGTACACTCATTACACACAAATTGTACATTATTTACATTTAGCAGAGTAAGACGGTAGCAGTATTCACGGTAGAATACAAAATATATATATATATATATATATATATATATATATATGCATGTAGTTCAATTTTACTCATGGTTTTACTCATTGTTGGGTTTACACATTGTAATATCATGTAAATGCTTACATGCTCAATAAAGTTCACACTTGTTTGTTAACAGAGTTTTTCATTTGCAAGTCCTGTCATTCACCAGGGGACATGTCTGTAATTTTAGCTTGGGCCTTTGCACACTTTATGCTTCCTCTAGGTTCACCACCTAGTTCTAAATATTATGTCTCTCCCCTTTACACAAAACTATAATAAAAATAAAATAAAATAAAATAAAAATAAAATAAAAAAAAATTACAAAAAACTTATAAAATAAAAGGGGGGAAAACTAAGCTATGTTTCTCTGTTGACTCATGTGCATTACATAACCTGCGCTGTTAGCACAAAAACGGTTGATTCATGTCTAGCATACTTTACCGTACTTCCTTCAATTTTTTGTTTCTATAAATCTTGTTAGTCTGTACGTTTTACTCAATTACTATTTGTTACAGTTCAAATCAAATTTAATTTTACTTCATTAATAAAATTAACCTATTTAAATTATTTTAATTTCACCTCCACTCAAAACAATTTGGTTTTAGTTATGTTATTAAAATGCTTGTAATTTAAACACACAATACAAAACAAAATTCCTTCGTACCTCCTGTTAATTATTCTATCAAAATAAAATATTATTATTATTGTAACATACTACAAACATTGTTACATAAACAATTGTATACATTCTATCAATATACCCTGACACAATACATCTAACACGAACACATTTATTTACAAATTTTTGTCATATCCAATTATTAGTTACCACACTTCATTACCTAAATCAGCCAGGTAATTTTGCCATGGACTCAAATAATTAAATGTTCATTCAGTATTTCTCAACCCCCATCATCGAAAATTAATCTTTTCTGCACATAACATTGTTCAATTTCATGTATACACATCATATGGCTATTTTTTGTGTTATAACCATAAAAATTTATTTTTTCCATTGTACCATAATAATAATACATAGGGTTACCCCCATTATTACTATATCATAAATCAAATCTGCATTATTGTTCTTTGTCAAGTCTCCGTTAGTATTTGTTATTACAATCACATCATTAAATTTTTCATCGCTATAGTTGTTAGCTGTTACTAATACACTGACCCTCACTACAGGTAAGTGTATATTATTATCATCAATATAATCAGTGTCATTGTTTACTACTGCACAAGGTAAATCTACATTGTTTATCATAATTCTCTTAATATTCATCTTCTCTATCAACTCTCCATAATCTCTATTTAGCTTAAACCACTCTAACTCTTTCTCTCTCTCATAATCACTTTCATCCCCACAACATTTCACATTCTCACTCCACACAGAGGGCAACACAAACTTACTATTCGTCTTGGCACTTCCAAGACCATCACAAAAAATAAAGGGACCATTTGAAGACACCTCGTCTTCCACACAACTACCGGAGGAAACTCTGTCCTCATACAACATTGGTGAAACCTCTGTTTCACCATAAACTTGGGGAAAACTTGCCCTTTGCCCCCCCAACATTTCAGCACACTCTCTCTTACTTTCATTAACACTAGCTAACAACACTTCGTTACCAAATTCTACTTCAACAAAATCTTCCTTATTACTCTCAGTATTAACTACCTTACTCTCTAGTACCATCTTTTCAACTATATCATTGCTATTTTCACCCCTACTTACCCCATTAATTTCAGTATTTCTCCCCAACTTATCTAACTGTTGTATTAGCTTAACATTAATTTCATTTAGTTTATCATCAAAACTATTCTTTTGTTCGTTAAATTTAATACTTTGTTGCTCTAAAATTAATTGCAACATATTCATTACCTTCTCATTACTATCTACCACTTGTTTATTTTGGATAGGTGTCGATTGATGTTCAATGTCTTTCATTATTTTCGACTCTGTTAACTGACTTTCTGTATTACTGTCAGTGAAGCTGACTTCATCATTACTATTCTTCATTTTGTATAGCGTTTTTTTTTTTTTTATTACATGTACAAAACGCTTTAGCTTAAACTTATATCGCCCTCACTCCCAAACAACCCGTTCTGCAGCTTAATTTGGTCTGATCTGTGTGATTAAAATAAATCACCCAAATCATCCAACTGTTCCGGGCGCCAGTGAAACTACTCAAATTCTATCATATTAATTAATATAATTGATTCCCTGTTCGGGCGCCAGTGAAACTACTCAAATTATATCAATTATTAATAAACTCTTACCTTAGGTTTCTTTTCCAGAGTCGTACAGACGAAAACAGCTGCAGATGGGTTATTTAGGTTTAAGTGCGAAATAATTAACACTAACACAGTTTTTTTTTTTATTCTAACAAGTTATTTCTTTTTTATTAAGCAAAACCTTCTCTACTTTACTTGGTTGATTAATAACATAACATATTAATGTATCTTTACTGGCTCTACTTTTTCTTGCTATTCCAAAGTCAACTCTTATATAGCATAAAAAAATCATATGGTTTCATATGAACCGCTTACATACTCTAATAATAATTACCAAGAGAAAACAATGATATATAAAAAAAAACAATTTTCCTTAACTACATCTTAATTACGTTTTTTTACTAGACAAACCAGTATTCTTTATATCTTCTCCCCTCCCTCTTTCTTTTATAAACCCCCTTTCCCTTAGATAGCTCTATTTATGTGTTTATGTTTTAAATTTTCATTTTATAATGGACAATCAGCACTTGTTTAATATTGGTTTAAGTATTAATATTCTGTGCGTTTAGTTACCCATCCACCACATGTTCATATGTTGTTGCACCGCCTCGTGTTAACCACTTTCTTCCTTTTGACGCACTCCGACACTAGTTTATTGAGTTTAATTGTTGTTTGTTTTTTATATCACCTTTTCTAGTTAAGTTGGTTTAACGTATATACACATTATAATTTATAGTTGGCCAACATAACTTCGCTCGAGCACTTGGACGGTTACTTTTCTGGCCGCGCGATATTGTTTGTACTTCAATAGTTGCACATGATAGGCCTACTTTAATTTCGGCCTATCTTACACTCCCGAGGCCACCATTTAACTTGTTAATACACTGTATGCTGCTTCTGTCTGATGCAAACTTTGGTGATAGACTCCTTACTGTGATTCACAAAGACTGCTGCTGGCAAGCTATTGCGTAATACGTCTGGGCTGTGCTGTCTCGACATCAACAATAACACTGTATGTTGCTGGTTACAAGGGGCACCTCACAGGTGAATACTGACAATTAAAAATTTACTGATTTAAATTGAAACTATGGTAGCACACAAATCTGTACCGTTACAGGTTACGTTGTGTTTAGTTTACAAAAATGAACACGTGTTTAGTTTAGAGGTGTGAACAGTGTTTTCTTTTATAAATAACTTGTATTGTTCATTTTATGTAAATTATATTGTGTGTAAAACTCTTAATTTAGTGTTGAGTGTTTCTGATAAACTACCTTTGCAAAAGTCCAACTGCTTGACTGAGGATGAAATTTGTGAACATGTTACAAACTATGAATAGAGTGACGAAGTATCTATTTTTGACGAACAGAGACAATCTTTTGAACACTATTTGTATAGTTTTATTAGTTTCCTTATAAATTAAAGTTGACAATTTTGCATTAAATTACATTTTACACAGTTTCAAAAATTCCACTAACAGAGGCCCAACACACTAACCGAGTACACCACAAACATAGTACACCATCATTGATAGTTTTACTAACAACGCCAGTAATAATAACAACTCCAATTGTGAATTGGAAATAGATGTGGAAAGGACTGATGTCCTATCTAAAAGTAATTAATGTAAGGTGTAAGTGGTAAATAATTATAGAAACATTCATGACTGTATTTTTAACTTTCACATATTTCTCTAATGCTTTGACTGCTAACTGAAAATTCACCATGTAGTTAAAACACATATGTTTGTGATAACAAAATTAGTGCCTTGTAAAATTAATGAGTTTCTTTCCAAGAATAGATGTAAATAAGTACACAAAGCCCATTACTAATCTGTCTTATCAAGATGCCATGATGGTAATTATACTAAGCCTCACACCTTTGCCTCTGCCACATGTCTGAATTGACATTTAGAGCAAACTCCTAACAGTAGTCATCTTGTCACTTTTTATTCATATTACCCTATTGTGCCTGTGTTTGCGTTAGTAAACTTGGTTTTTGTAAGCTGTGCATTGTACGAATGACTGGTTGTGTAGTTGTAGTACATGTATTTACTACCAATTCCTAAAGTTTGATACAAGTTTCAAAATATGAGTGCAGTGTATATTTAAAAATAAAATAATAACTGTACTGTATGGAATATAATTAAACATCAACTTGGTGAATTAATATTCAATTTAGCTTCTTATACCACTTCCTAGAACTTTAAGATGGTGCCATATTGATGGTTTAGGTGGTCATTGTTTAGTTTCAGGAGTATGGGGGGGTTATACAGGTCTGTGACTAGATTCACACTGGACCTCCCTGAGACTCCTAGGAGGAGCTCTGCCTGCCACTTTCTTTCCTTAATAATGAGAGCTTTTGCTATTTCATTTTCTCTTTTGCTCCATTAGCAATTCTTGGTAATACTCAATTATTTCATTCAGGTTTTTCCATGCACTCCTAAAGCTTATTCAAAATGAACTATCTATAGATAAATGTTCCTCATTCATCTAAAATATATTAGTGTATTGTTTGGTTGTATGTTTTTTACAAGAGAGATTTTGGGTCATTATTTACTGTAATTCTGAGCACTCTGTAAAACATTTTGATTTTCATGACTGTTCCATTATAATTTCTCCAATCATCTTTTCTTGTCTTGTACATTAGTGTTTTAATTTTTTTCTCTGTACAGTCATTTTTCTACTTTTAAAAACAAGTGTCCAATAGACTTTCATTATAAAATATACAGTTTTAATTTTTACTAAACCAGATGGATTTATATGCAAAAACTTAACAAGATCAAAAAATTGTTAAAAAAAATACAATACCCTTATTGTCTGAGAAGATAAGATCTGAGACATCCACTTAATGGAACAAATACACATGGCAGGAACAGCACTTGCAGCTACACTAAAATCTGCTCTTAAAGCAAGAGCCAAAGTAGAATACAGAGCTGATGCGTGCTCTAAATCCCATTTATTGCTGTCTATTGTTGTCACTCCAGCATGTTCTTGTGACAGTTTATGCAGAACTGGTACATAGCTCCTAAACAATTTTGTTTCTACTTATTTACTGGTAAAGTTCAATATTTACTAGACTAATTACTGACTTCATTTAACCATTCTGACATAACATCTAAGTAACTACCAAGTGAACTTTACTAATCATAATAATTTAAGTGTAATGTCAAATTAATTCACTGTATTAATTATATACATGTAATATATTTACCACAAGCCGTTCCTATTTCAGCAAATATGAACAGTATTTGCCATATTATTTGAGTCAATACAAAAAAAAGCAATACACACTACTTTTTTAATGTTCATATTTTACTACAATATCTGTTTTTATTTGTATCAAGTATAATTTCATACTGACAAATATGTTAATTACACTAAATATGATTTTAAACTACTATTATTTAGTTTGAATATGTATTTTATAAGGAATACAAATGGTGGATTTGGCTAAGATTAATGGCATTTTTACAGTTTTTCAAGTGTACTCTTAATTAGCTTTTAAGAGAACTGTAAATCATTATAATTAATTTATTTATTCATTGGTTACTAAGGTAAAATTGTTAAATAATAAACAGTTAGTGTATACAAAGGGATAAGATGCTCAAACATGTTGGTTTTCATAACATCTTGACTCAACAATAAAAATATGTTTATGACTAATGCTACACATTACTTTTTCTCTCTACTGATAAACAATTTTATTCGTTAATTCATTTAATGTATTTCAATATTTACTAATTTTAAAAATCGAGATACTTAACTTGTATTTACAGGGCAATACATACACTGGCAAATACACATTACAAAAATGTTTTAACACTTTTAGTAATTTTATCAGATTTAATTTAGCACATATATTAATGCAAATATATTTTAATTTTTATGAAGATGTTAAACTTTTTCATTATTCAAAACATGGGAAAGTTTTGCATATTTTTTTAATTTTTGAGTGAATCTGTTAAATAAACCAGAAAACCTATGTTTTCCACATGAAAACAATATATGGTATCCCATTAACTTGCCCCAATTGAAATGGTTCTTGAACAGGTGGTTATAGTAAACTGAAGTACCTAAGAAGTAACAGGGCTAAGAAGTCATATGAATTTTAATGCTGGGTGCATACAATGTATTTTCGAGTAAAATTTTGTTCCTGGCCTTCAATTTTATTTATGCAAAATAAAATGTCCAAGTATATTATATGACCTTGTATTTAATCAGTATCTTACACAGGTTTTTGTACAATGACGTATGTTTTTTTATAGAGACCTATATAAAGAGTACAAAAATACATTTAATTAATCAATAATTTAACAAATTTTAGAGAAATCATAATTGAAGAAATAAATTCTTGGATTTCGTTGTCCATGACGTGTCCGTTACTTAACTAAATATCACTATAGTATTGACGACTCGGAACACTAAGTTTTTTATAAGTAAAAACGTTTTTACTTATAAAAACTTAGTGTTCCGAGTCGTCAATACTATAGTGATATTTAGTGAAGAAATAATTTCATCAATTATTGTAATTATTTATTTAATTAATTTTACAATGTGGCATAATGCAATGGATTCAGTAAATTGTATGATACTGAACATGGCTTGTGGTATATCACCTAAGGTAATAAACCCATTACTGTTTATTTTACAGTTCTGAGTAGGAAAGCAAACAATAATATCTGTTTAAAAAGAACACACATTTGTTTGGTAATGATTGTACTTTAAAAAATAATAATCATTAATTAAATAACTTAATAATCATGCAAATTTAAAAATAATTACTCACGGGAGTGCCTCATGAGATAAATTGTAACTAAGAAGTGTCTGCCACATAAAGAAACATTCCAATATCAAGGTCTTTGCAGAGCTTCTAGTCTCACTGAAAACAGTCATTTAATGTTATTAAAAAGATGCATACTCTCTTCCATAAAACATACACATACATAAACACAAACATATACTGACATGAAAAAAAAGTTTAACTGATTCTAAAAACATAATGGATAATAACGGAAATATGAGATGAAATAAATGTTAATAATAAATTTGAAAATTTTTGAGGACTCTAATAGTAGTAAGTGATAAATAATGAAATGATGTTATGTTGAAAGTTTAGATTAGTTATTAAGTGGCTGGTACAGTGGTAGCATGTGCCACTGTATGTAGCTGTAAGTGTTGGGGGTGACAGAGATACTGACATGAAAAAAAAGTTTAACTGATTCTAAAAACATAATGGATATGCCAAAACATGTCTTATTAGAAAAACATGTTACATCATACTCTGTGATGTACTTACTACCTCAGTAAGTACTGAACATTCTGAGAGTGACATGTTAATTGAGAATCTCACATCGCAGAGTGAACACATTTCCAAATGTCTAGCAATAAATAACCATATAAAGCAACTTTCTGCCACAATTGTTATTCTCATAATTCAATATATGGTGACAATAACACCTTCACAGTAAAATACTGACAGTTGATCTTTTCTTAAAAAATTGCTGGTTTGGAATATTATGAGGCTTTGATTACACCCATTTTATTTTAATTTTTTCGTGACAAAAACTTTGAATACAGAGTTTACGAGATTGGAGTTCCTTATCTTGCCACTTTGCTTCCCTATCCTTTCTTCTGCTATGTATTGCTTGTTATTCAAATCCTTTTTCTTTGTATATCAACTACCCTTGAAACATTACATCACATAATCTGCCTATATGAATGTTTCTGTTTTGTTGATATTTATTTTATTACTTGTCTAAGTTCCATTTGTGTATATTATAATAAACCTTCACTCGTCGTTCTTAATGAATTCTGTAAAATGTAGAAGTGTCAGAGTGTAACTTGTGTAATGTGTCTTACCAATCCGTCCTCGCTCGGTAACGTAACTTACGATGCTTGAGTCCGTCGCAAACGAACGAATAACCAGGTATCATAGTCCTTACCTGAGGTTCACTAGGAGTGTATAAATCCCGGGTGGCGCCAAATTGTTTATTTTAAACAATTAAAAAAATTAATTATTATCAGCAGTTCCACTCAGGCGGTGTGGATAATTCAAACTTGTCCCGCCGCTTATCGATTTTTACAATCAGGCCAGCAGTTTGCTGTATTCACTGCTAGAGTGCTAGTCGCCAATTCATAGATGTCCGCTATAATGTACAATATTAATAATACACTTTCCTACTGAAAATAAAACACATTTGTTATACACAGTATTGATTTATTAATGAATGGTTATTACTTTTTCATTGACACAAGTTAGATTTGGTTTGTTATATTGTTTTGTACCGGTCATTTATCTATGAGACAATCTCTCTCTGGGTTTGACAAATCGATTTTGAACATAACACATACACCGTAATGGCATTCTACTGAAGTAGTAAACAAATATTTTCGTTCGATCGTCTGGATTCTTTTGCTTACGATAAAAGGATTAGATGCGATTACAATAATAAAAATACACAACCTTACAATACTTCTACTTAAATCTTATAACATGTAGCTATAATTGGTTTGTTGGAGTGTAGTAAAAGTGTTTTAAAGGTTCGTAAACTAACAATAGGTTAATTTTATAATTTGACAAATTTTCAGTGTCTTAGTATTTTTATTTAATCTTTGAAAGAGAATAAATTCAGTTTAGTGATATTTCATAGTATAGTGAGAAATATTTAAAGTGCATTTTTTCGGAAATTTGGATAATTTGTATGATACTTAACAACTTCGTAGACTGGGGTTAATCAGTTGGTCTGGTACAAAGGACTGTAGCTGCAATAGTATTCAATTTTCAATTATTCGGGCTTCTGGCATCTTTTTCAATTTACTTGGATTAATTTATTCACTTAGTTTTGAATTAAAAGGTCTTGCCATCCGTTAATTGGTTTCAGTCATAGTCTGCCTCCTTCTTGTTCAATTTTGGTAATTTGGTTAACTTTTATAACATTTTAAATTAAAAAATTGGTTGTTCAAATTTTGGCTTCTGTTTTCCAAGAGTGTCACTTTACGAGGAACGATATTCAACGGTAAATCCGTACTTAACGGTGGTTGCTATGGTTACTCAATAAAATCTGATTGGGTAATAAGGCATAAATCCATTGTTATCAAAATTTGAATTCTTTTCAAAATCCTCATATATCTTCTGACTGTCTTCATTCCATTAGCTTCCTTCCTAAGTATTAATTATTAGCACGGTTATTTGTATTTTCTTCCAAAGATTATTTTGGTATCCCACAAGATTGGGTTATTTCATGTTTTATAAGTTTACAATTATTTTAATATTTCCTAATTACATTTCTCTGTTTATTTAACTCCTTATTTTAATATTTTGCTTTTAATAAGATTTACAATTTATCCTTGGTTGATTAGTCACCTTGGATTTGTTAATTACTTGGTTATTTTCGTACAATTAGTATTTGTTGGTGTTTGACAGTTAGGCCTTTCTCAAGTCTAAGTAGCCATTACTGATTTTTGATTATTTCATGTACATTATATCTCATTTTAGCCTAGAGCTTTATTTTGTTCTTATAACTAGGTTTATTATCTATTGATGTGTTTTGGTTCTGTTTTTGTGTGATTTGTATGTTACTACTATTTTATACATCATGTATTGCTAACTATTTACTAACTGGTTTTCTCGTTTTCTAAATCAAACATTGCTTTCTTTTCTTACTTATTTACTCCGCCAATGTCAACAATATGGCTATTAATTACTATTTTTTCATCACATAAAATACAACATTTAGGTCTATGGTTGGTATAATTACCCCAGCCATATCCTATTCATAAGTTTGTTTAAACAATTATTTAACACTTAATATCTAATATTGGTGTACAATTCATTACCTTTGATTTATTTTTTGGGTGATAAACAACCTCACCTCTTTTGAACTTGCTTCAATAATCATCCCTTATAACATGGGTGTTTATTGAGTGTTTTAAACTTCTTATTATATAAATACTCTTAGCCTTCACTCCATGGTAACTCTATCTGATTACATTTTCATGGGGTTCTCACCTTTAAATTCTACTATATACTTTTAAACTCTATAATAAGATTCTTTTCTAATCTATACAGTTAATATCACTCTTCAGTGTTCAATACTACTTAATTAATGGTTTATTTTAAATACTATTCTTAACAACTTTCTTAAATATAATTGTTCACTATTAAACCTTTAGTGTTTGTTATTTTTACTAAGTGTTTATCTTAGCTTTCACTATTTTTCCTATTGCTATCATTGACAATATTTTTATTTACTCATCACCTGCACTTTTAAATTATCTTGTGTTTATTATAATTTAGTTAGTGTTTCCTTTTCTATCATTTCACTTTAGGGTAATTTCACTTTCACTATGTTAAATTCCGTTTACTTCTCACTATTTCAATATCTCTCTCTTTCTCTACACATATTATATATACTTATTAATATCATGTCTTTCTCTATTACTAACTTACATGTACTTCTAATTCTTTGGCTAGTGTATTTTTAGCTATCGTGTTTTATTAATGACTAATTACAATTGTCACTCAATCAATACTAACATTTATTTTTTATATTGGTTCTTTACCGGTTTCATTTTCTTTATTATATTTGATTGTATTATTTCTCCCTTCTCTATTCTCTATTCCTTGTCTGTGTTTTCTCGACTTGTTTCATTTTATTTTCTTCATCATTGGTTTGTTCCCTCTTTGTTCTCATTTTTCTTCTCCTTCACTTCTCATCTTGTTTACTTTTATTTTGGTTCTTACCTGGCCAATCTCTGGGGTTGGGTCAAAGTCGTTTGTCTGTCAGTCTAGTCTGTGAGTTTCTTTAATAATCACTTTTAGTTTATCATTCTTCCTCCTTCTTTCTTAATTATATTTTATATTTTTATTCTCTTCATTATTTGTTTATTAAAAAATATTATTTTTTTAGCATTTCTTACATACTTATAGTTATCAAATATGATCTGAATTTGGCGATGTTAGAATATTCATAAACAAATTAATAAATAAAATGTGTGTTTTTATTGTCTTCAAAGTGAACAGCTGTCATTAATTCTGTGATATATTATCATTACCTGCAGTGATTTGATATTTTAGGTTACTGTAAACAACTGTTTATACCAGACTTTTTCTTTACTACATAACGTAATCATTATACTGTATTGTAGTATTACTGTTACCCATAGTATCAGCTTACAAAATAAATAAATATATAAAAACAACAACAGTAAGCTTACACTTTAACGCTCCAAAAAGTTTATATTTTTTGAGGTTTAACAAAAAAATTGGCATTTAATGAATAGTTAAGAGATTAAACACACTGTACCAAACGTGAATTATTTTGTATGTAATGAAGAAACTTTGTTTAGTTTAACAACGTAACATTATCTGGCACGACAGACTCCTGAGTATTTATAAGTGCCAAGGACACTTAGCCATGGGCAGCCCCCTTAGTAACTACGATGGGGAAATCGAAGCAGTTCACGCTGCCGTTGATGAACTGGAAAAAATCACTCCCCCTTCAAAAGCCGTGCTCCTAGTCGACTCGCAGGCCGCAATACGCAGTCTATCACGGAACTCTCAAACCGACTGCCAAAGGACTATCGACTGTAGAAGGAAACTGGAGACCCTGGCGAGCCGAGGGTGGATCCTAAAACTCCAATGGATACCCAGTCATGTCAACATCTGGGGCAACGAGGAGGCCGATAAACTGGCCAAGCAAGGCACAACCCTACCCCAGCCTACCTGCCCGCAGTCCCTACAATCTTCCAAAGCTCAAATAAACTCCGTCGTCAGCATATGGAATAAGCGAAGACTATCTGAGGCGGCCGCCGGTAAAAAATGGGAAAGCCTCGTCACCGACGGTCCAACCAACCCCTACCTCCCTCGTGCAGTGTGTCGCCAACTTCCGACTAAAAACCGGACACGACTATCTCGCTTTACATCTACACCGCCTCCACGCGCTGCCAACCCCTGAGTGCCAGCTGTGCAGCCATGCGACGATGCACGCCGACCATCTGAGAGACTGCCCGGCCTTGGACCACACCCCGTCCAACGAGGACACCGAGATTGCCGAAGCCCGACACTACTGGTCAGCGCGTCGCCTAATGGCTCAACAGCCAAGGGTAGGCGTTGGCTAGTAAGTAAGTAAGTATTTATACTTCATCAAGCTCACATATTCAAGTCACTGAATTTTTTTTATATATATTTGTGTAGAGATTCAAAATTTTAAGATAACAAACTATCTGCAACACACACATTTACATGAAACACAAAAATCTCTGACTACATAGAATTTAACTTAACACTTGAAATATGACTGATTCTTGTCCAACATCAATTTAATTCAAAATAACAGATAAACACCTGTTGTTTACCCTACCTGTATATTATTTTTTGTATTAAGTCCGCTAATGAATAGTCACACATTAACTGTGATGCCAAACTCTGTGAATGACTTGCTAAGATCCGGAACAATTTCATTGCTTCTGCATACGGATGTTTCTGACTATTAATCACTGCAAATAAAACAATAAATTAATTTAATTATAGCCTATATTTAATATAATAATATAGATAAAACTGTTCAGTAAGTATTATATTATATATTTTATAATATAATAAAACTACTGTGGCATGTAATGGTACATTTCAATGGGTTTTATATGTAGCAATTTATTGATGAGGTATATAAATATTATATTAATAGATAAGTATATTTAAATTGTAATCAAGTAAAAAGTTAAAAGAGTGGGTTATTCTATGTTTTTTTTATAATCTGGGTTGCACATGTGTATTTTCTTTTGTAATTTGACATAGGGTAAGATATAATGGTTTGGTTAAATAATGTGTGTGTGTGTGTGTGTGTGTGTGTGTGTGTGTGTGTGTGTGTGTGTGTGTGTGTGTGTGTGTGTGTGTGTGTGTGTGTGTGTGTGTGTGTGTGTGTGTGTGTGTGTGTGTGTGTGTGTGTGTGTGTGTGTGTGTGTGTGTGTGTGTGTGTGTGTGTGTGTGTGTGTGTGTGTGTGTGTGTGCAATTGGAAACTATAAATAGGTTGAGTTTGTTTTAATAAAGCTTTAGATAAACAAAGCAGTACTTTCATAAATGCAAATCAGTGCTTCTAGGAGGAATTCAAATCAGTACAGGGGTATGGAATGTTGGAAGACTACGACATTTTACTTTTGTTGTTGCAGAATCTGTGTGACACTGTGGTTCGTCAGGACAGAGTTGTCAAGTGCCTGTCTGGCTTTATGGTATTGGGATCCTGACGAAGGAAGTCCAGTAAAGTCATATCGGTACAACCACAGCCACTGTATTAGGGGGGGGTAAGTACCCAACGTTAATCATGAAGTCTTGGTGCCATATCATCACTGATCCACCTAGGTTTAGGGCAATAAGAGTTTTTATGTTTTAGGACATAAAACCTCTCATTGGGGGGGGGGGTCTTTGGTACATTTCACTGAGATTTTCGTGGGTAGGAGACAGCATCGAACTGCGTACCTGCGTACGTGACCTTGGCCTAGGAAGTGCGTAATTATTTGTGTGTGCTCAAGAATCACTTTTTCAATGTCAATTATACCAGACAAACAACATCATGCCTGGAAAGAGCTAGAAAAAACAGATTAGCTCAGCAGTATAATACGCCAAGCCTAGCATTAGTCAGTCACAAGTTAAACATCAGAGAGAGGAGACGCAAGTGGCTGCGTCTCTTCCACAAAGTTCGGACTGTGGTGAAAAAAAAATGTAAAACAGTAATAATATGTAATGACAGTGAATAATATTAGTAGCGTCTGGTGCGAGAAAGTAATAAAGAGTTTTTAATATTGCATTATGGTCAATCGTAGTACTTTGGAGCAGTAGTACGCACATTAAGAAGTACAGCGATTCGTTGGCCGTGATTGACAAATAAAGTTTCGTTTATTTAATTAGATTACATATTTAAAGTTTTTGGACAGATTACATATCAAAAGGTGCAACAAAATGGTAAAGTAAACGTAAGTGCATAGTACTGACCATGTGTTGTATGTGAGAGAACAAAGGATCTCGTTGAACAACAATACTACACAATCATTGGCCAACGAACAGATATGTAACAAAAGTGGGGAAATTTTGGCTAAATAAAATAAAAAATATGAAATAAACAGTAATTGGGAGTGTCCGAGGGTGTATATGAGAGAACAAGAGCACAAGAGAGTGCAAGGAAAAAGTGTGTGTGTGTGTGTGTGTGTGTGTGTGTGTGTGTGTGTGTGTGTGTGTGTGTGTGTGTGTGTGTGAGAGAGAGAGAGAGAGAGAGAGAGAGAGAGAGAGAGAGAGAGAGAGAGAGAGAGAGAGAGAGAGAGAGAGAGAGAGAGAGTAAAAAAAACACTGAGCTGTACTGAGTTAATATAATGTTAATGTTAGTGTGGTAATTATATTACAGTAAAGTTATTTTCAAAATTCTCGCATGTAGAAGGCAATTGCACCACATAAGGTAAAGTTTCAAATAGGTTACCTTATCAAAGATGATATCAATTACTAAACACATTATTATTATTATCAATAAATAAATTTATGTGAATAATAATGAATATGATTTAAGTTATTTTTAATGTCACCTTGCCTTAACTTAACGTGTGCTCAACGAGTTCGTCTGACGGACCTTGGAAATTCTGATAAGGGAAAGTTTGCTATTTTTAAATTGTTTTCATGGGGATAGTGTTGCGGTTTCCACATTCCGCCTATCAAAATGTGGTGGGGACACAAGGGCTTCTCGTTTTTTTGGAATCTCCTGATGAGGTAAGTGAAATAGTATTGGGCCTTCTTTTAATTACTGTTTGATCTGAACACTGTGCAGATGTAACTGAAAGTAATGGGTAACTTTGCATGAACCAGTACCTCTTGTCAAACAGATGAAACAATGGCTTAAGAAGTCGAAACAGCTGTCAGAGATAAATAAAATCTGTGAAACGTACCAGGTGTTTATATATTTTTAAAAAACCTTTGTATTAATATGTTTCACCAAGTGCCCAAAAGTTGAAACAAATCTATGGTGAGAACACTTGATGCTAAGTGCAGACTTACAAATTTATCCATTTAAAAAATATTAAATGTCAATGCTGGTGACATTTATTGGGAAGGTGTTACAAATGTTTGGATAGCAAGGAATAGTCAGGCAGTGTTTCTGACAGTGTAGAAGTATCAAATGACACTGCCAGTGGACTGATGAACATGAGAGCAGAAGCCAAGATTTAGGCACACTTACTGGGTCAAGATGAAAAGCTGTAATGCATAGGAGTTTGCAGTAAATTTCAAGCAATCATAACATTCTTTCTGTGGTCAACATTACTGACCTAGGAACTAACCAACATCCATACTAGTGGAAAAGCCGATTTTTATCAAAGAAAATTGATATGGCTGTTTACTGACTAATTTATCCTAAGGAATTTATCCCACCTGGCTAGACCTTCAATTTAAATTACTTCTACATATAAATCATCTGGACATCTTAAAATTTCACAGGATAGAAGACACAAGCAACGGCAATATTACCTGTTTTTATGACTGGATTTGTCCCTATATCGTATTATCTAATAGTAGGTCAGTTCCTATCTTCTTAGCTGGGTGATAACTGATGATTAAATGAATTAAATGCAGACTGTTACAGAAATGTTAACTTTATTTAGACAAAGAAACTAATTGTATCTCATAGTAATTACTGAGTCACTGAACAAAACATCCTTGTTACTAATTTACAATGAAGTTTAATGGTTACAAAAGGAAAAATCCTGAAGCAAATGTTGAAACTGTATCACTTCAGGACGGTCCTAGTATACGAAAAATATAGGAAGCACAGGGATGTGATCTGTTTAGAACAGTAAATGGGTTTATTACTACAGATTCATTTTGATTTGATTACAGATTCGTTCTGTAAAAGCAATTTTATAGTTCGAGTAAAATATTTATGAGGACTTGTATTAGTATAAAACACAGTTATGGTGATATATGGTGATAAATAACGTAATAAAAATAATATTTATACAAGCATACTACTGATGACATGTCACACAGTGATGTGCATACACAAGTGAACAGAATGTTTGAGCCTCCAAGTATACTTCTAGTATAAATAGTCACCTCTGACAACATTACAAAAAATTTAGTAAGCAACACGGCAACTTCCCAACTATTTACATCACTGTATACTCTACTGGCTCATAAAAAGGTCTAGTAGTTTTGCTGCAAGTAATTTCTTGAAAAATGATTTTACTGAAAGTGGTTTAGTTGGTAAATATACCAACTTTATATGGTTCACAATGATGTGTATGTGCTGTATTTAGCAAGTGTATATTTGTTTTAACTGTGGCCTACACCTATCATTATTGCTATTATTTTTGAGTGCGTTTTCTGTAACTAATAGAATTATTGTAACACAAGTTTAATTCTTCATAGCCACTTTATTAAAATTAAAGTCTATATAATAATACTATAATATATAAAATTTATATTATAATAATATAGTGTATACAATAAGATATAAATCCATTGTTATATATGTGTATATATTATAACCCCACAAGATTATCCCCGTATTAATACTTACAATTGGAGAGTGTCTACTCACCAGTTCGGATGTTCAAATTTGTATTTTCTGCCTCAAACTAGGGTTTGCCAACTCTTCTCGGTAAACCAAAACTGCAAGTTTTCTTTTATGATAAGATAATACTCAATTTTTTAACGAAAAGTTAAATTAAATCAAACATACAGTTCAATGCTTCTATTATGTTTTATTAACAGTTATTAATTGGTTTATTTTACTACAATTTCTTCCAATTTATATATTTTAATTGTGCGCCGGCATGTTTACTGGCTATTCTGACCAGCCGCTGCTTAGCAAAACCTCGTGGATGAGCGTTGATATTTTCGTTTATTTATATCTCAGGTCGGAGTTCTTGGGACTACAGAAAATGTTATCTAATGGACTAATAAAAGTACAAAATTTTACAAATACTATATAAATAACATATAAAATGTGATACACGTATAATTACAGTGGTAAACTATAGCTACTGGATTTAGCGTTTGGAGGTTATCTGAGTTTAGTAAATTTTTACGTTTAAAATATATTCACTTAAGGAATCAATGTTAGATTGAGATTATTCTTCAAGTTGAGGTGTTCATTTAATAAAAAAAAGTACAAGTGTCTGTTAAAAAGTGATAAATGGTGTTGAAGGTGTATCTTCACTTATTGTTTTTATTTTCGTTTTTGTGTTACTGTTAATGTCGTATTTTAAAATATACTTAGCAGTCCTCTGTCTCTTCTATCCAGGTAATATATCTCACGAATACTGCTGGTTGCCCATTTTCCGTTAATTCCGTTCTTCTATTTTCCTAGGTATTTAGTTTCGGTATTTATTTTTGATCAGTCATCCTTGTTATTGAAGATTCCGTCATTCATTTATAGGTTTTAGTTATTTTCTTCCTTCCAATGGTTCATAGTCAGTCACTGAGGATTCCTCAGCTATTCCTCATGGATTATTTAATTTCTTCTTGTGATTTTTAATTCATGTGAGTGTTAATATTATTTCTGTAATTTACTTTATTATTTTTGTCATTAATTTTTATAGATTTTATTTAATTAATTCCTTTCTTTACTCATTGCGGTTTAATACGTCTGCACTCATCAAGAGCTAATAATGGAATAATCAAATTTATTTACTGCCCACCATAGTGCTATCTCATTGGTTGATAATTTACAACATTGTTATATAAAACTAACATTTTTCTATACAAAATTACTAAAAATCTTTAAACTATTACAATTCCTTTATACTAGCTGTAATCCTAAATATAATAACACCATTAGTTTGCTTTTTGTTTTCAAATTATTTTGATATCTCATAAGGTTACCTTTTTTCAAATTATAACAGATTCATACATTTTCCATTTAGTTTTCTTTTGTAAATTACCTTTAAACTAATTATTTTCTATCCAGTTTTGTGTCCTATACTATTACTATGAAACCTAAACAGATTATATACTTTATTTTATCAACTGTTATTGTTTTGTCTTAAATTTTACAAATTTCTGGTTACCAGTTATAGGCCTAATTGCCTAGAGTTCATAATTCACCTCCCCTATACTCATTACCACTGTTCATGTCAATTTTGTTAATTTTAAGTGCTTCTAAACATAATTACTGTAATAACATAGGCTAAATTATAACATTTGATTATTTTTAATCATCATATAACATAACATAATTCCTTAACAAACCTTTTAGGCCAATGCTAGTATCTAAGGTTTTACATGTATTTTAAACAGTTCTGTTAAATGTAATATTCAACATAATAACATTTGGGGTTAATTAAAACCAAAACAAAATATAATAAAATGAACATTAGATGTGTACTAGTATTCCCTTATAATTTCACTTATAGAATACAGTGTCTAACTCCCTTTGCCTGTTTTCAGCGTCACAGATTAGTCTTTTACCATTATTTTTAACAGTGGTTAATATAAATTTAATTCATTAAAATAAAACAATGGACTCCTTACCATCCTTATTATATACTAAAACACTTCCTTAAAATAATGGAAAACAATTATCAGTGGTTTGCTTCTAACAAACATTGTTATATCAAATACAAACATTTTCTGATTTCATTAAAACTATGCCAATGTCTACTTATAACTATCCCTTATAATTTATACAGCTTATTTATTATATTTGGGTCCAGTTATTACTTATAGGCTATTCTCACAAGTTCTTTCTTTATTCCTGACTACACTTCACTTTATTACCTAGTGTTTTTATGTAGTTCATTGATTAACACTGGGTCCTATCATGGTTCATTATTTATTATTATCTTTCTTACTTACTTATCACTTTTTTGTTCACCTTCTAACATTGTATTTTACATTTCATGTATTTATTATCACTGTGTCCTACCAAGGTTCATTAATTATCACCACCTTCCTACTTAATTATTGCTATTTTAGTTTATTTTATAATATTGTCTTTTGTTAGTTTATTTATCAACACTATTTCTATATTTTATCATTATATTTGTTCTGACATTTGATTTTCCTTTTACATTTTCTACTGTTTACATACTATTTATTTCCCTACTTAATTTTGTACTTTATATATATGATTCTTTAACAATTGGGTATTTTTTATATTATGACTTTAACTATTTTCTCTGGATCACCTTTTCCAATCTATTGGGTCTCGTCACTGTCATTGTCCTAGTCTACGTCAAATTCAGTTAGTGGTGTTCTATCATTTCCTATTTAATAATTTTTATTATACAGCTTTTCTTCACTTATTTGTACTTGTAAACCTTGTGCTACTGTAGGTCACGTTACAATATTGTTACGATACCAAAAGCAGCCCAATACAAGGGAAGATATACCATAAAATATAAAGTAAAAAGCATACAGCTAAATCAAATAATTACGAAGATTATGAAAACGAAAGAAATAGGAAAGATATGTAAAAAGAAACTAATAAAAACACGGGAAGAATTGGAGATGATAAAGAATGGAATAATTAATGTGTTTAATCTACCAATTACTGACCATACTGAAATAATGAATTATAAAGATTGTAGGAGAACTTCAAAAGAAATTATAGAAGGGGATCACAACAAACCAGTGAGAAAAAAACTTAAGAAAAATCTATATTTAAATGGAATATACCAAAAATAGAAAGGTATAATAAAAAGTCAATGAGATCATCAATAATGAATGGGCCATTAAAGTATGCATTTAGTAAATTAGATGCTAAAGTGATTGATGTAGGCATGGATACTAATGAACATGTAGAGGAAACAGTCCGAATATAAGCTAGGGTCCGAAAGCGAGCTAGGAGAGTTTCAGGCCCTGTAAGGTGCTGCAGGATGGTGGGAAAAATTCGAAGCTCTCCCCTCCTTATCTAGAGTGCGCCCGCATCAGTTCATTGCTGTCAGTTAGTTGAGTCAGGAGTGACATAAGAGTTTGTGTTTTTACCATCTTGAAAACTTTGTCAGGTATGTTTATGATAATTTATTTCACCTACTTAAAATGTTTGTACAAATTTACTTTCAGAATGA